>OX352772.1:126271061-126276787 GCA_947095535.1 Poecilobothrus nobilitatus | reverse complement strand
TTATTATTATTATTATTAGAAGTTATTATTATATTATTCATTATTATTATTTATTATTATTATTTATTATTATTAATTATTATTATTTATTATTATAATTAATTATTATTATTTATTATTATTTATTATTGTAATTTATTTTTATTATTCATTATTATTATTTATTATTGTGATTTATTATTATTATTTATTATTATTTTTTATTTTTATGATTTATTATTATTATTTATTATTGTTATTTATTATTATTATTTATTATTATTAATTAATATTATTATTAGTTCTTATTATTTATTATTATTTATTATTATTTATTACTATTATTATTTATTTTTTTTATTTATTATTATTATTTATTATTATTATTTATTATTGTTAATTATTATTATTGTTAGTTTTTATTATTTATTATTATTATTTATTATTGTTATTATTTATTATTATTTGTTATAATTATTTATTATTATTATTTATTATTATTATTTATTTATTATTATTATTTATTATTATTATTTGTTATTTTTATTTCTTATTACTATTATTTATTATTATTAATTATTATTATTAATTATTATTATTATTTATTATTATTATTGTTTATTATTATTATTTATTATTATTATTTATTATTATTATTCGTTATTATTATTTATTATTATTATTTAGTATTATTATATATTATTATTATTTATTATTATTATTTATTATTATTATTTGTTATTATTATTATTTATTATTATTATTTATTATTATTATTCATTATTATTATTTATTATTATTATTTATTTATTATTATTATTTATTATTATTATTTGTTATTTTTATTCCTTATTACTATTATTTATTATTATTAATTATTATTATTAATTATTATTAATATTTATTATTATTATTGTTTATTATTATTATTTATTATTATTATTTATTATTATTATTCATTATTATTATTTAATATTATTATTTATTATTATTATTTATTATTATCATTTATTATTATTTATTATTATTATTTATTATTATTATTATTAATTATTATTATTTATTATTATTATTCATTATTATTATTCATTTTTATTATTTATTAATATTATTTATTATTATTTATTATTATAATTTATTATAATTTATTATTTTTATTTATTATTATTATTTATTATTATTTATTGTTATTATTGTTTATTATTATTATTTATAGTTATTATTTATTATTATTTATAATTAATAATTATTTTTATGATTTATTATTATTATTTATTAATATTAATTATTATTATTTATAGTTATTATATATTATTATTTATTATTATTATTTATTATTATTATTTATTATTATTATTTATTATTATTAATTATTATTATTATTAATTCTTTATTATTATTATTTATTATTAATATTCATCATTCATTATTATTATTTATTATTATTATTTATTATTATTATTTATTCTTATTATTTATTATTATTATTATTAGAAGTTATTATTATTATTATTCATTATTATTATTTATTATTATTATTTATTATTATTATTCATTATTATTATTCATTTTTATTATTTATTAATATTATTTATTATTATTTATTATTATAATTTATTATAATTTATTATTTTTATTTATTATTATTATTTATTATTATTTATTGTTATTATTATTTATTATTATTATTTATAGTTATTATTTATTATTATTTATAATTAATAATTATTTTTATGATTTATTATTATTATTTATTAATATTAATTATTATTATTTATAGTTATTATATATTATTATTTATTATTATTATTTATTATTATTATTTATTATTATTATTTATTATTATTATTTATTATTATTATTTATTATTATTTATTATTATAATTTATTGTTATTTATTATTATTATTTATTATTATTTATTATTATTATCTATTATTATTATTTATTTTTCATATTTATTACTATTATTTATAATTATTTATTAATATTATTTATTATTATTATTTATTTTTATCATTTATTTTTATTTATTATTATTATCAATTATTTATTATTATTATTTATAATTATCATTCATTATTCATTATTATTATTTATTATTATTAATTATTATTATTATTAATTCTTTATTATTATTATTTATAATTAATATTCATCATTCATTATTATTATTTATTATTATTATTTATTATTATTATTTATTCTTATTATTTATTATTATTATTATTAGAAGTTATTATTATTATTATTCATTATTATTATTTATTATTATTATTTACTATTATTAATTATTATTATTTATTATTATAATTAATTATTATTATTTATTATTATTTATTATTGTAATTTATTTTTATTATTCATTATTATTATTTATTATTGTGATTTAATATTATTATTTATTATTATTTTTTATTTTTATGATTTATTATTATTATTTATTATTGTTATTTATTATTATTATTTATTATTATTAATTAATATTATTATTAGTTCTTATTATTTATTATTATTTATTATTATTTACTATTATTATTTATTTTTTTTATTTATTATTATTATTTATTATTATTATTTATTATTGTTAATTATTATTATTGTTAGTTTTTATTATTTATTATTATTATTTATTATTGTTATTATTTATTATTATTTGTTATAATTATTTATTATTATTATTTATTTATTATTATTATTTATTATTATTATTTGTTATTTTTATTTCTTATTACTATTATTTATTATTATTAATTATTATTATTAATTATTATTATTATTTATTATTATTATTGTTTATTATTATTATTTATTATTATTATTTATTATTATTATTCATTATTATTATTTATTATTATTATTTATTATTATTATATATTATTATTATTTATTATTATTATTTATTTTTGAAAACGCGCACAGTATGGATATAGGACGATAGTTATTTCGGTCTATGTTGCTTCCACTTTTAAAAATTGGTGCTACAATAGCATTTTTGAGTGTGGTTGGGAAGACACATGTTTGAAACATTGTGTTAATAAATTTGACCAGCACTGGAATTAAATAATTGGCAAATTTTTTGATAAATTTTGCCGAAATACAATCATAGCCGGTTGCAGCTGCAGGTCTTAACATACTTATTACAGTTTTTACCTCCTCACTATTTGTTGGGGTTAACTGAAATTGCTCATACATATTTCTAACAAATCTGCTAATATATTCACGATCAATTGGGTCGTCTGGAATATTTATTTCAGTTGTAACATTAACAAAGAAATCATTCATGATATTTGCAATTTCTTGCTTATTGTTAATATTTTCAGTATTATGTTTGATTTCCCTAATGTTAGTAGGAGAAATATGTTTATTATACATTATTAATCTATAAATATCCCATAGTTTTCTGCTATTGTTTGGATCAGCAGCAATTTTATTAGAAAAATAATGTTTTTTGGCTTCAAGTATGAATTTGGATACTTTGTTTTTATGTAGGCGATATAGATCTTCTATATGCTTATCATTTGGATATTTTTTCCTGAATTTTAGATAGGAGTCCCTAATTTTTATTTCATTAATTATATTATCCGTAATCCACTCTTTTTTCTTTTTCTTCTTTTTTATAGGAATTGTTTTAGTGTAATTTTGTACTAGAGTGGTTAATTTACTTACAAAGTAATCAAAGCTATTGTGCACATTAATAGTGGACCAAAACTGATCATTGGCAATCTTATCAAACTCAACAACTGTTTTAAATTGGTTTATTTTCTCTTTATATGGTTTCTCATTCATGCTTATTAAGAACATTTGATGGTCAGACATAGAGGTATCAACTACATGGAAAGAGTATTGTTTTTGTATCATATCTGTAAAAAAATGATTTATCACCGTTTTTGAGGTATTCCCAATTCTAGTGGCGAACTCCTCTGTAACTTTATTATAGATTATGAATCCATTAATCAAAAGCGTGTTGCAATAAGTTATGATATCATGATTTTTTTTATTCAATAAATTTAGATTAAAATCTCCTATAACTAAAGATTGTTTAAAATTTGTTGTAATGTCATCTAGTTTATTCATAAATTCGTCTAACTTTGTTTCTTGTGATCTATATATTGAAAAATTATTAATGTTCTCTTTATGTAATTTAATTCCTAAAAAATTTGACTTGTGACATTCTTCTTCAAAAAGTATTGAACTACTAAAATAATCCCTCACATAGATAGCCACTCCACCATACGCATTTTCTCTATTTGAAAAATACCCTGTGAATCCAGGTAAGTTAAAAAAACTGTTCTCGGATTTTCTTAACCAAATTTCTGTTAAAACGATAACATGTACTTCACACCCATAACTAATAATAAATTCCTCAAGATTATACAATTTGTTTCGAAGACTTTGAATATTAAAATATATTATGTTTAAATTACTTTTATAATTTCTTCCTAATTCATTTTGATCAACCCTCGTATAGTGCCAAACTTTTAAATTACTACTTATATTATCTATATCATTGCTCATTATCACAAGACAACACAATTGTTATTCCAGAATATTTTTTTTTTAATATACAATAAAAGAGATGACAAACCGGTAGTAGTCAGCTGTTGGAGATATACATTTGACAGAAATTAGAAAGAAATATATAAATAGGAGATCAGTTTTAATTAGTATCACACGCGGTAATGTAATTATTATTTTAGATTTTAATATAAAAATATTGTAGTAGATTATAAAAATAAATTTAAATATTTTAAAAATTAATTTATGTATTCTAAAATTATTGTAAATTGTAAATAATTGTAATTTCAAAATATTGTTACTTGCAAAAATAAATTTAAATATGTTAGAAAATAAAATATGTGATATATTATTGAAAAAATTGTAAAAATTGTAAAAAGTAAAAATATAGTTAAAAACATTAAAAAAATAATACATGTGATTTGTTATTGTAAATATTGTAAACTGTAAAAATAAGATTAAAAAAGTGAAAATATAATATATTATGTGATTTGTTATGAAAAAATATACAAAAAAGAATTTCATACTCAAAATATAAATAATAAAATTAGTAATAAGTATATAATATAAATATAAATAATAATTAGTATAAAGTATCTTTAAGCCATAGAAATTTAAGTTGTTCTGCAAGTTTAATGTTTTTAAGTAATATTTTGAACTAATTTTTTGAAATAATAGGTTTGAAATAATATGTATGAAATTTATTAAGCTAAGCATGTGGCAAGATAGATATGCATATATGTGTTTATATATATATAGAAGTACAGATGTTAAAATAAAAGTGTAAAAAAAATATATATCATATGATTTGTAATTATTGTAAAATATATTGTAATTTAAAAAATAAAAAATTATATAGTATATAAAATTAATGTGCTTTTTATATGCAGAATTCAAATAAAAATTTTTATATGCAAAATTCAAATAATAATCTAAGTTATCTTTTAAAAATAATGTAATTCTTAGAAAAAAATTGTGAGATAGTTTATAGAGTTGAAAACAGAAAATATTTAATATTATAGTAACAAAATTTAAAGTTCTTAAGAAAAATATTAAAAATATTAAAAATAAGTATCCAGCATATAAATTTTAATTTTAAATATAATTATTATTATTGCATATAAATAATAATAATATTTAAAATTAAAGCATTTTAAATATTTATTATTATTATTTAATATTATTATTTATTATTATTATTTATTATTATCATTTATTATTATTTATTAT
>OX352772.1:126228561-126268561 GCA_947095535.1 Poecilobothrus nobilitatus | reverse complement strand
ATTTATTATTATTAATTATTATTATTAATTATTATTATTATTTATTATTATTATTGTTTATTATTATTATTTATTATTATTATTTATTATTATTATTCATTATTATTATTTAATATTATTATTTATTATTATTATTTATTATTATCATTTATTATTATTTATTATTATTATTTATTATTATTATTATTAATTATTATTATTTATTATTATTATTCATTATTATTATTCATTTTTATTATTTATTAATATTATTTATTATTATTTATTATTATAATTTATTATAATTTATTATTTTTATTTATTATTATTATTTATTATTATTTATTGTTATTATTATTTATTATTATTATTTATAGTTATTATTTATTATTATTTATAATTAATAATTATTTTTATGATTTATTATTATTATTTATTAATATTAATTATTATTATTTATAGTTATTATATATTATTATTTATTATTATTATTTATTATTATTATTTATTATTATTATTTATTATTATTATTTATTATTATTTATTATTATAATTTATTATTATTATTTATTATTATTAATTATTATTATTACTATATTTTATTATTATTTATTATTATTATTTATTATTATTCTTTATTATTATTCTTTATTATTATTATTTATTATTATTATTCATTATTATTATTCATTATTATTATTATTTATTATTATTATTTATTATTATTACTCATTATTATTATTTATTATTATTATTCATTATTATTATTTATTATTATTATTATTTATTATTAATTATTATTATTTATTATTATTATTTATTATTTTTATTTCTTATTATTATTATTTATTATTGTTATTTATTATTATTATTTATTATTATTAATTAATATTATTATTAGTTCTTATTATTTATTATTATTTATTATTATTTACTATTATTATTTATTTTTTTTATTTATTATTATTATTTATTATTGTTAATTATTATTATTGTTAGTTTTTATTATTTATTATTATTATTTATTATTGTTATTATTTATTATTATTTGTTATAATTATTTATTATTATTATTTATTATTATTATTTATTTATTATTATTATTTATTATTATTATTTGTTATTTTTATTTCTTATTACTATTATTTATTATTATTAATTATTATTATTAATTATTATTATTATTTATTATTATTATTGTTTATTATTATTATTTATTATTATTATTTATTATTATTATTCATTATTATTATTTATTATTATTATTTATTATTATTATATATTATTATTATTTATTATTATTATTTATTATTATTATTTGTTATTATTATTATTTATTATTATTATTTATTATTATTATTCATTATTATTATTTATTATTATTATTTACTATTATTATTTATTTTTTTTATTTATTATTATTATTTATTATTTATTATTGTTAATTATTATTATTGTTAGTTTTTATTATTTATTATTATTATTTATTATTATTATGAGTTATTATTATTTATTATTATTATTGTTTATTATTATTATTGTTTATTATTATTATTTATTATTATTATTTATTATTATTATTAGTTTCTATTATTTATTATTATTATTATTTATTATTATTTTTTAATATTATTTATTATTATTATTTATTATTATTATTATTTTTTATTATATTTTTTTATTATTACTTATTATTTTTATTTATTATTATTATTTCTTATTGTCATTAATATTTAATATTATTATTTATTATTATTATAAATTATTTATTATTATTATAAATTATTATTATTCATTATTATTATTTATTATTATTATTTAACATTATTAATTACTATTATTATTAGTTATTATTATTAATTATTTATTATTATTATTTATTATTATAATTTATTATTACTATTTATTATTATTATTTATTATTATTATTTATTATTATTATTTATTATTATTATTATTTATTATTATAATTATTTATTATTTATTATTATTATTTATTATTATTATTTATTATTTTCATTTATTATTATCATTTATTATTATTTATTATTATTAATTATTAATTATTATTATTTATTTTTATTATTCATTATTATTATTTATTATTATTATTTATTATTATTATTTATTATTATTTTTTATTATAATTTGTTATTATTATTATTTATTATTATTATTATTTATTATTATTAATTATTTTTATGAATTTTTATTATTATTTATTATTACTATTTACTATTATTATTTATTATTATTATTTATTATTATTATTTATTATTATTAATTATTTTTATGATTTATTATTATAATTTTTATTATTAATTATTTGCATTATTTTTTATTATTATATATTACTATTATTATTTATTATTATTTATTATTACAATTTATTTTTACTTTTTTTTATTATTATTTATTATTATTTTTTATTATTATTATTTATTATTATTTATTATTATTATTATTATTATTATTTATTATTATTATTTATTATTATTATTTATTATTTTCATTTATTATTATCATTTATTATTATTTATTATTATTATTTATTATTATTATTATTAATTATTAATTATTATTATTTATTATTATTATTCATTATTATTATTTATTATTATTATTTATTATTATTATTTATTATTATTAATTATTATTTTTATTTGTTATTATTATTTGTTATTATTATTAATATTTATTATTATTTTTTATTATAATTATTTATTATTATTATTAATTATTTATTATGATTATAAATTATTATTAATCATTATTATTAATCATTATTATTATTATTAATTATTATTATTATTATTATTTATTTATCATTATTAAATATTATTATTAATCTATTATTAATTTTAATAATTATTAATTATTATTATTTATTATTATAATTTATTATTATTTATTATTATTATTTATTATTATTATTATTATTTATTATTATAATTTATTATTATTATTATTTATTATTATTTGTTATTATTATTTATTATTGTTATTATTTATTAATATTTAATATTATTATTTATTATTATTATTTATTATTATTATTTATTATTCATTATTATTATTTATTATTATCATATATTATTATTTATTATTATTATTCATTTTTAAAATTTTTTTATTATTATTTATTATTATTATTTGTTATTATTTATATATTTATTATTATTATTTATTATTATTATTTATTATTATTATTATTTATTATTATTATTTATTATTATTATTTATTATTAATATTATCATTATTTGTTATTATTATTTATTATTATTATTATTTATTATTATCATTTATTATTATTTATTATTATTATTATTATTAATTATTTATTATTATTATTATTATTCATTATTATAATTTATTATTATTATTTATTATTATTATTTATTATTATTTATTATTATTTATTTTTAATATTTATAATTATTATTTATTATTTTTATTTATTATTATTATTTATTATTATTATTTATTATTATAATTTATTATTACTATTTATTATTATTATTTATTATTATTATTTATCATTATTATTTATTTTTAGTATTTATTATTATTATTTATTATTATAAATTATTATTTATTACGATTATTATTTATTATTATAATTTATTATTATTATTTATTATTTATTATTATCATTTATTAATATTATTTTTATTATTATTATTAATTATTATTATTTATTATGATTATTCATTATTATTATTTTATATTATTATTTATTATAATTATTTATTATTATTTATTATTATAATTTATTATTATTATTTATTATTATTATTTATTAGTATTATTTATTATTATTTACTATTATTAGTTAATATTATTATTTATTGTTATATTTATTATTATTATTTATTATTATTATTATTTATTATTATTAATTATTTATATGATTTATTATTATTATTTTTTATTATTAATTATTATTATTTATAATTATTTTTTATTATTATTATTTATTATTATTATTTATTATTATTTATTATTAGTATTATTATTATTTATTATTATTATAATTTATTTTTATTATTTATTATTATTTATTATTATAAATTATTATTATTATTTATTATTATTTATGATTATTATCTATTATCTATTATTATTATTTATTTTTATTATTTATTATTATTATTTATTATTATTAATTATTATTTATAATTATTATTATTTATTATCATTATTTATTATTTATTATTATAATTTATTATTATCATTTATTAATATTTATTATTATTATTATTAATTATTTATTATTATTATTCATTATTCATTATTATTATTTATTATTATTATTTATTATTATTATTTATTATTACTATTTTTTATTATTATTATTAGAATTTATTATTATTTATTATTATTATTCATTATTCATTATTATTATTTATTATTATTATTTATTAGTATTATTTATTATTATTTACTATTATTAGTTAATATTATGATTTATTGTTATATTTATTATTATTATTTATTATTATTATTAATTATTTATATGATTTATTATTATTATTTATTATTATTATTTATTGATATTATTTATTATCGTTATTTATTATTATTATTTATTATTAATAATTATTTTGATGATTTATTATTATTATTTATTATTTATTATTATTAATTATTATTTTTTATTATTATAATTTATTATTATTAATTATTATTATTATTTTTTAGTATTATTTATTATTAGTATTTATTATTTATTATTATTATGTATTATTATTATTCATTATTATTATCTATTATTATTATTTATTATTATTATTCATTTTTGTTATTTATTATTATTATTTATTATTTTTTATTATTTATTATTATTCTTATTATAATTTATTATAATTTATTATTATTATTTATTATTATTATTTATTATTATTTATTGTTATTATTATTTATAGTTATTATTTATTATTATGATTATTTATTTTTAATAATTATTTTTATGATTTATTATTATTATTTATTAATATTAATTATTATTATTTATAGTTATTATTTATTATTATTTATTATTATTATTTATTATTATTATTATTTATTATTATAATTTATTATTATTTATTATTATTATTTACTATTATTTATTATTATTATCTATTATTATTATTTATTTTTCGTATTTATTATTATTTATTAATATTATTTATTATTATTATTCATTTTTATCATTTATTTTTATTTATTATTATTATTAATTATTTATTATTATTATTTATAATTATTATTCATTATTCATTGTTATTATTTATTATTATTAATTATTATTATTATTAATTATTATTATTTATTATTGTGATTTATTATTATTATTTATTATTATTTTTTATTTTTATGATTCATTATTATTATTTATTATTATTATTATTTATTATTAATTATTATTTATTATTTTTATTTCTTATTATTATTATTTATTATTATTATTTATTATTATTATTTATTATTATTAATTAATATTATTATTAGTTCTTATTATTTATTATTCTTCATTATTATTGATTATTATTATTTATTATTTTTATTTATTATTATTATTTATTATTATTATTTATTATTATTAATTATTATTATTGTTAGTTTTTATTATTTATTATTATTATTTATTATTGTTATTATTTATTATTATTTGTTATAATTATTTATTATTATTATTTATTATTATTATTTATTATTTTCATTTATTATATCTATTTATTATTATTAATTATTATTAATATTTCTTATTATTATTTATTATTATTATGTATTATTATTATTTATTATTATTATTTGTTATTTTTATTTCTTATTATTATTATTTATTATTATTAATTATTATTATTATGAGTTATTATTATTTATTATTATTTTGTTTATTATTATTATTTATTATTATTATTTATTATTATTATTAATTGTTATTATTTATTAATATTATTTATTATTATTATTTATTATTATTATTTATTATTATTATTTATTATTATTATAATTTATTATTATTATTTATTATTATTATTTATTATTATTATTTATTATTATTATTTATTATTGTTATTTACTATTATTACTTATTATTATTATTTATTATTATTATTTATTATTATTATTAATTATTATTATTTATTATTGTTATTTACTATTATTACTTATTATTATTATTTATTATTATTATCATTTATTATTATTTATTATTATTATTTATTATTATTATTCATTATTATTATTTATTATTATTATTTATTATTATTATTTATTATTATTAATTATTATTATTAGTCATTATTATTATTTATTATTATTTATTAGTATTACTTATCATTATTTATTATTATTATTTACTATTATTTATATATTTATTATTATTATTTTTTATTATTATTTATTATTATTATTATTTATTATTATTATTTATTATTATTATTTATTATTATTATTTATTACTATCATTTATTATTATCATTTACTATTATTTATTATTATTATTTATTACTATCATTTATTATTATCATTTACTATTATTTATTATTATCATTTATTATTATTTATTTTTATTATTTATTATTGTTATTATTATTATTATTTATATTATTATTTATTATTATTATTTATTATTATTTTTTATTATAATTTGTTATTATTATTATTTATTTTTATTTATTATTATTTATTATTTATTATTATTAATTATTTATTATTATTATTATTCATTATTATTATTTATTATTATTATTATTTATTATTATTTATTATTATAATTTGTTATTATTAGTATTTATAATTATTATTTATTATTATTATTTTTTATTATTATTTATTATTATTATTCATTATTATTATTTATTATTATCATTTATTATTATTATTTATTATTATTTATTTATAGTATTTATTATTATTATTTATTATTATTATTTATTATTATTAATTATTATTATTTATTATTATTTTTTATTATTATTATTTATTGTTATTATTTATTATTTATTATTATTAATTATTTTTATGATTTTTTATTATTATTTATTATTACTATTTACTATTATTATTTATTATTATTATTTATAATTTTTAATTATTTTTATGATTTATTATTATTATTTATTATTATTAATTATTATTATAATTTATTTGCATTATTTATTATTATTATATATTACTATTATTTGTTATTATTAATTATTATTATTTATTATTATAATTTATTATTACTAATTATTATTATTATTTATTATTATTATTTATTATTATTATTATTTATTATTATTTATTATTATTATTATTTATTATTTATTATTATTATTTATTATTATTATTTATTATTTTCATTTATTATTATCATTCATTATTATTTACTATTATTATTTATTATTATTAATAATTATTAGTTATTACTATTTATTATTATTATTCATTATTATTATTTGTTATTATTATTTATTACTATTATTTATTATTATTATTATTTATTATTTTAATTTATTATTATTATTAGAATTTATTATTATTTATTATTATTATTTATTATTGTTATTTACTATTATTATATAATATTATAATTTATTATTATTATTTATTATTATTATTTATTATTCATTATTATTATTTATTATTATCATATATTATTATTTATTATTATTATTCATTTTTAATATTTATTATTATTATTTATTATTATTATTTATTATTATTATTTGTTATTATTTATATATTTATTATTTATATATTTATTATTATTATTTATTATTATTATTATTTATTATTATTATTATTTATTATTATTATTTGTTATTATTAAATTTTATTAATATTATTATTATTTGTTATTATTATTTATTATTATTATTATTTATTATTATCATTTATTATTATTTATTATTATTATTATTAATTATTTATTATTATTATTATTATTATTATGCATTATTATTATTTATTATTCATTATTATTATTTATTATTATCATATATTATTATTTATTATTATTATTCATTTTTAATATTTATTATTATTATTTATTATTATTATTTGTTATTATTTATTATTATAATTTGTTATTATTTTTATTTATTATTATTATTTATAACTATTATTTATTATTATTATTTATTATTATTATTTATTATTATTATTTATTATTATTATTTATTATTATAATTTATTATTATTATTATTTATTTTTCTTATTTATTATTATTATTAATAATAATTTATTATAATCATTTATTATTATTTATTATTAATATTTATTATTATTATTAATTATTTAATATTATTATTTATTTTTATCATTCATCATTATTATTTATTATTATTATTTATTATTATAACTTAATATTATTATTATTTATTATTATAATTTATTATTATTATTTATTGTTATTATTTATTGTTATTATTTATTATTATTATTATTTATTATTATTAAATATTTTTATGATTTATTATTATTATTTATTATTATTATTTATTATTATTAATTATTATTATTTATTCTTATAATTTATTTGTATTATTTATTATTTTTATTTATTATTATTATTTATTATTAATTATTATTATTTATTATTATAATTTATTATTACTATTTATTATTATTATTTATTATTATTATTTATCATTATTATTTATTTTTAGTATTTATTATTATTATTTATTATTATAAATTATTATTTATTACTTTTATTATTTATTATTATTATTTATTATTTATTATTATTATTTATTATTATCATTTATTATTATTTATTATTATTATTATTAATTATTATTATTTATTATTATTATTCATTATTATTATTTTATATTATTATTTATTATAATTATTTATTATAATTATTTATTATTATTTATTATTATAATTTATTATAATTTATTATTATTATTTATTATTATTATTTATTAGTATTATTTATTATTATTTATTATTATTAGTTAATATTATTATTTATTGTTATTGTTCATTATTATTATTTATTATTATTAATTATTTATATGATTTATTATTATTATTTATTATTATTTATTATTATTAATTATTATTATTTATAATTATGTTTTATTATTATTATTTATTATTATTATTTATTATTATTATTTATTATTATTATTTATTATTATTTATTATTATAATTTATTATTATTATTTATTATTATTTATTATTATAATTTATTATTATTATTTATGATTATTATCTATTATCTATTATTATTATTTATTTTTATTATTTATTATTATTATTTATTATAATTTATTATTATTAATTATTATTTATTATTATTATTATTATTATTTATTATTTATTATTATAATTTATTATTATCATTTATTATTATTTATTATTATTATTATTAATTATTTATTATTATTATTTATTATTATTCATTATTCATTATTATTATTTATTATTATTATTTATTATTAATATTTATTATTACTATTTTTTATTATTATTATTAGAATTTATTGTTTATTTATTTATTATTGTTTATTATTATTTATTATTATTTATTATTATTATTTATTGATATTATTTATTATTATTATTTATTATTATTATGTATTATTATTAATTATTTTTATGATTTATTATTATTATCTATTATTATTAATTATTGTTAAAGTTATTGTTAAGTTTACTCTTTGCACTATTTTCTCGGTAATGAAAGATGCTTGAGATCCTTGGTCAAGCAGCGCACGCACTGTGATTCCCTTTCCAGAAGAATTTATTATTTTGACCAAAACAGTGGCGAGCAAAACTTGTTTGTTACATTTGCTGAACGCTGTAGTTCTTACATCCTTGTCAGGACACTCGAGATACTCCGTAGAACTACTATTGTTTGAAGGTGTGAAACTGGGACTGTTGATATTCAAAATATGATTGCTTGCTCGCACATGTGACATATATGGCGCTCCCAATGGCTGCGTGTGACCAGCTCCTCTAGTTAAGTGCAGTAACGTATGATGTGGCTTCTGGCACTCATGGCATTTGTGTTTGCTGGAACACTGCGGTACTTTCTGACCTTCTCCTAAACAATTCCAGCAATTCTTTTGTTCTTACAAAGTCCAATCGTTTAATAGGAGCCAGTTCTAAAAATTTTTTACATTTTCTTAAGATGTGCGACTCTTTACACATGGTACAAATAACTCCAGTTACTGACGCGATGTGGAAATTTTTGGTAGGTGTTTGCTTAACGTCCTTTGATTTAATGTGATCTGGATGATTACGTTGAACAGATTCCAAAGTCCGAAATCTGTTTTCTAAAAATTCTTTGAACACTGTGAATTCCGGTATTGTTCGAGAGTTGCCAATCTTTTCTTCCCATAATTGTTGAGTTCGAAATGGTAATTTCTGAACCAATAAGAAAATCAAAATACTATTCCAGCTTTCCACGAGTATATTTAAATTTTTTAAGGAATGATAGGCTGCAATAATGGTGTCCAGCATGTTTTTGACTTAGTAGAACCCTTACCTGCGTGTTTACCAGCACTCTTTTATTTTCATAACGATCAGTCAGAATAGTTATGTCTGACTTAAACCCTGAATCTTCTAAATGCAAGTGTTGCTGCATCTCCCTCCACCTTGGTCTTTAGCACGTTCAATTTCTGTATATTCGACATTTGCGAGTATTGCAGGAAATAGGCGTCTAAAGTATTCTTAAAGGCCGGCCAACTTTCATACGTGCCATCAAACGGGGGTAAACTCAAGCGTGGTGGCACGGGGTAAACTCATGCATAAATTATCAAAATCTTGTTGAGTTGGAATCAATGAAGAACTCAAATCTGGGGTTTCTTTTGCTAGCTGGTCATAAGCATCCTTCAACTCAGGTTGCAGATCCATATACACTTCTAAAATTTTTGTCCATGTTTCACTCCTTAAATATTCTTCGACGTCATCCATGCAACATCCAACAACAGCCATGTGCAATTTCTCCGACTCCTTGAATCTGTTTTCTACTAATGTCAGCCTTGTTTCCAATTGAGTCGCACGTAACTTCGACCCTAGTTCCTTAAACCCAGCTTGAAAGGTTAGCATATCCTTTAAATTGGTTTCCAATTGCGCGATAATTGTTGCTTTCGTTTTTGCCTTTGACATCTTAACGCGATATAGAACTACTTACAACTTATATAACTCAAATTAGTTAATCCTTAATTTTTTTTAACAAAATTTTAGCATATAAAAAATGTTGCAAAAATATTTTTAAAACTTTTATATATGTTGTTAATGTTGAATGTTTTTATAAAAATTTTATTATAAATGTTTTTGTTGTTAAATGTATATTTGATATTGTGTGAATTTTGTTAGTATATAATAATCGGAACGGACTTACTTTTGATTTATGTATTTATGTATGCGCGCCTGCCAAACCGTTAGGGATTCTGTACCCTAATATTTTGTTCACTATATAGATGCTTACAATGTCACTGGTTTTTTTTTTTATATATTTTTTTATTTTTTTTTTCCCGTTTTTACAAATTTTGAAAATTAACTCTTTTTAATTATAATTTATCTTAGAAAATTTCAACAGTCACTGTTTTAAACTAGCTCAAATATTGTAAATTATAATACTTTAATTTTAATTTTTCTCATAAAAGTCACTGTTATCTTTCTTGCAAATTAGTCACCCAAATACAATTGCTTTTTTCACGCTCTTTTTTTGTTTTTTAATTTATAGTTTATCAATATAAGTATATTTTTTTTTTTTTACAACACAAATTTTCTAATTTTTCCTTGTTACACTTCATACAATAAAATCAAATTTGTTTGCCGCTTAATATCCGGCTCGAAGGACCAAAAAATGATTGCATAAAACACAAATACAAAAAAAAACAAAATGTTTAATTCAAATGTTCAATTCAATTCAATTTAATTGAGTTGTCAATATTTTTTAAAAAATTAATAACGCACTGTTATTTTTTTATTATAATAAAACGCACTGTTTTATTTTCAATTTAAATTATTTTAACAACCTTTCTTTTACGAGTAATTAATTAATAACGCACTGTTATTTTTTTTATTATAATAAAACGCACTGTTTTATTTTCAATTTAATTTATTTCAACAATCTTTCTTTTACGACTCTACGATAACGATTGATTAAAATTCATAAAATTTGGGTTTATATAAACTTGAGTTAAACGGTTCAGGACTAACGTTTAACCCAAGTTCAGTAACCTTGAATTTAAAGTACATAATAAAAATGAAAAAAAAAAAACCAAAGTATATAAAAAACATATGTAGTGTATATAAAAAGTTAAAATCATTGAATATATAAAAAATATAAAATTATTGTGAATTAAATTAATTTTAGTGAATGTAACTGACATCTTGTGTCCTAAAATTAAAACAATTATATTTTGACAATTTCTATCTAATATTGTGAATTTGTTTGGTTTTCACAATTAATGTAAGTATCAATAATACTTTAATATACATACATAAATATATATACATAAATTTTTATTTTTAGGTATATCAATAGAAAAAAACAAAGATGAAGAAGCTGGATGCAAGATGCTGGATGCTGATCGTTACCAGGATTCAACCATCACTCAGGAACCAGGATACTCAGATAAGTACAAAAATAATTTTAATTTGAAATTGATTCTTTGTTTCTCCTTTTTATACCCTACACCTAAAGTATAGGGTATATTAACTTTGGTATGGTGTTTGTAACCACCAAAAGGAAGCGAGTTAGGTATAGACATGTATACATATTCTGAATCAGGATCACCGCCGGAGTCGATTTAGCGATGTCCGTCCGTCCGTGCGTACGCACGATAACTCAAAAAATAATGATGCTATCTTGATGAAATTTATATAGTAGATTACTAATTACGAAAGAAAGGCTAAGTTCGAATCTGGGCAAAATCCGTCCATGGGTTCGGATTCTGGAAGCTTCCGAATGATTCCGGAGCAAACGAGATTATCACCAAAAGCAAGAAAGATAGAACCTTCAAATTTTGTACCAGAGCAAAATGATCTTTAAATTTTGTACAATGATGTTCCTTCCCGTTCGATTTATGTCTCTGAAATTTAAGAGGATTTGGTTCATGGGTTTGGATTTGGAAGCTTCCGAACGAGCCCCAGAGCAAATGAGATTATCTCCAAAACCAATAAAGATATAACCTTTACATTTGGCAGAATGGTGTTCTTTCATGTATGATTTTGGCCTCTGAAATTTAAGAGGATTTGGTCCATGGGTTTGGATTTGGAAGCTTCCGAATGAGCACCAGAGTAAATGAGATTATCTCCAAAACCAACAAAGATATAACCTTTAAATTTGGCAGGGTGGTGTTCTTTCATGTTTTATTTAAGTCTCTGAAATGTGAGAAGATTTGGTCCATGGGTTCGGGTTTTGGAAGCTTCCGAACGAGCCCCAGAGCAAATGAGATTATCTCCAAAAACAACAAATATATAACCTTTAAAATTGGCTGAATGGTGTTTCTTCATGTTTGATTTAGGTCTCTGAAATTTGAGAGGATTTGGCCATGGGTTTAAATTTAAAAGAATTTGAACCGTGGATTCGAATTTTGGAAGCTTCCGAACGAGCCGCAGAGCAAATGAGATTATCTCCAAAACCAATAAAGATATAACCTTTCCTTTTGGCAGAATGGTGTTCTTTCATGTATGATTTAGGCCTCTGAAATTTGAGAGGATTTGGTCCTTGGGTTCGGATTTTGAAAGCTTCCGAATGAGCCTCAGAGCAAATGATATTATCTCCAAATGCAACAAAGATATAACCTTTAAATTAGGCAGAATGGTGTTCCTTCATGTTTGATTTATGTTTCTGAAATTTGTGAGGATTTGTCCATGGGTTCAAATCTTGGAAGCTTCCGGACGAGCCCCACAGCAAACGAGTATATCTCCACAACCAACAAAGATAGAACTTTAATTTTTAGTACAAAGGTGTTCTGTTATGTTTCCTTTTCTGTAAAATTGGAAACTGACATTTGAAAGAATTTGTACCATGGGTTCGTATTTTGGAAACTTCCGGACGAGCACAAGAGCAACGAGCATATCTCCAAAACCAACAAAAGTAGAACCTTTATATTTAATAGAATGGTGTCCTGGCAAGTTTTCTTTATGTTCCTGAGATGGATTCGATGAATTGGAGTGGCAATTCGGGTAGCTGACACAAACCTCCCAAGCACTACCAATCTTGGAAAATAATTAAGATAGAAACTTAAAATTTTATACAAGGGTGTCAAGCATATCCCAAGCGGATGCCTCTTTTATGTTCTTGAAATTCGAGTTGAATAAGACAGAAAAGGGAAGAAGTTCAAGCAGCTGCCAAAAATACTTATGGATTTTTAATTTAATTCGAATTATTCAGATATAGGGTATTAATAAGTCGGTTGCTATTAGTTATTATTAATTATTATATTTATTATTATAATTAATTATTATTATTTATTATTATTATTTATTATTATAATTTATTTTTATTATTCATTATTATTTATTATTATTATTAATTATTATTATTTATTATTATTATCTATTATTATTATTTATTATTTTTAATTATTATTATTTATTATTATAATTTATTATTATTATTTATTATTATTAATTATTATTATTATATTTTATTATTACTTATTATTATTATTTATTATTATTCTTTATTATTATTATTTATTATTATTATTTATTATTATTATTCATTATTATTATTTATTATTATCATTATTTATTATTATTATTTGTTATTTTTATTTCTTATTATTATTATTTATTATTATTATTTATTATTATTATTTATTATTATTAATTATTATTATTATTAGTTCTTATTATTTATTATTATTTATTATTATTTGTTATTATTATTTATTATTATTATTTATTATTATTATTTATTATTATTATTTATTATTTTTATTTCTTATTATTATTATTTATTATTATTATTTATTATTATTAATTATTGTTAGTTTTTATTATTATTATTTATTATTGTTATTATTTATTATTATTTGTTATAATTATTTATTATTATTATTTATTATTATTTATTATTTTTATTTATTATTTCTATTTATTATTATTAATTATTATTAATATTTCTTATTATTATTTATTATTTTTATGTATTATTATTAATTATTTTTATGATTTAATATTATTATTTATTATTATTATTTATTTTTATTATTATTTATTATTATTATTCTTTATTATTAATATTCATTATTATTATTTATTATTATTAATTATTATTATTATTAGTTCTTATTATTTATTATTATTATTTTTATTATTTATTATTATTATTTATTATTATTATTGTTTATTATTATTATTTATTATTATTATTTATTATTATTATTTATTATTTTTATTATTTATTATTATTATTTATTATTATTATTGTTTATTATTATTATTTATTATTATTATTTATTATTATTAATTATTATTGTTATTAATTATTATTATTATTTATTATTTTTATTTATTTTTAATATTTATTTTTTCTATTTATTATTATTATTTTTATTATTATTATTTATTATTATTTTTTATTATTCTTCAGTATTATTATTTATTATTATTATTTATTATTATTAATTATTATTATTATTAAATATGATTATTTATTATTATTATTTACTATTATTATTTATTATTATTTTTATTAGTTCTTATTATTTATTATTATTATTTATTATTATTATTTATTATTTTTATTATTTATAATTATTATTTATTATTATTATTGTTTATTATTATTATTTATTATTATTATTTATTATTTTTATTATTTATTATTATTATTTATTATTATTATTGTTTATTTATTATTATTATTTATTATTATTATTTATTATTATTATTTATTATTTTTATTATTTATTATTATTATTTATTATTATTATTCTTTATTATTATTATTTTTTATTATTATTTATTATTTTTAATTATTATTATTATTATTTATTATTATTATTTATTATTTTAATTTATTATTAATATTTATTTTTTCTATTTATTATTATTATTTTTATTATTGTTATTTATTATTATTTATTATTATTAATTATTATTTATTATTATTGTTCATTATTATTATTTATTATTATTATTTATTATTATTAATTATTATTATTATTAGTTATTATTATTTAATATTATTATTGTTTATTATAATTATTTATTATTATTATTTATTATTATTTATTATTATTAGTAATATTATTATTAGTTCCTATTATTTATTTTATTATTATTATTTAATATTATTTATTATTTATTATTTTTATTTATTATTATTATTATTTTTTATTATTATTTATTATTATTATTTATTATTTTTATTTATTATTATTATTTGTTATTATTATTAATATTTATTATTATTATTTATTATTATTATAAATTATTTATTATTATTATTAATTATTATTATTCATTATTATTATTTATTATTATTATTTATTATTATTATAAATTATTTATTATTATTATTAATTATTATTATTCATTATTATTATTTATTATTATTATTAACAGCTTTTTATTAACTTGGTTGGGTAAAGGATGGAATCTAAGAAGCCATTTTAAACACACTTCCCGTTGAGCTAGAGACTTGAAATGTTCTCCATTAGATCAGATCCCGATGGCAATACATGATTTAAAAATAATAATATCGAAAAACATTAGAGAAATTAGTTTAATTTCAAAATTAAATTTTCATACAAAGATATAACAGAATTTTTAACAGAATTATTACAGAACGAAAATAAAACATTTTATCTAAATTTACTAAACTCACCAATACCAATACCAATACGTATTCGTAATACATAAATGTTTTCTTTTTTTCTATAAAACATTATTGTTTTTTATGTAGCCCATTGCATTGTATGCCCATTGCATATTTTTGGTTTGAAAGCGATGAATTTGAAAGATATGAATGTGTAAACAAATTAATGTGCCGCACTTGTGTAAAATTTAATATGCATTTATTTAAAATTGTTAAAATTAATTAAATTTTACAACACAGTGTAAAATTTAATATGCATTTATTTAAAATTTAGTAAGCAAGTGTTAAATTTAAGTTTTTTTTCATCAAATCAATTGATTTTTAGTATACATTTTTATTTATAAAAGCAATGAGTTTATTTATAATATTTATATAGATATGTGTTTTGCCTTTCTTAATTATAATTAAAATAGGGCTTTTCTTTCAAAACTCTTAACATATTAAAATCGCCTATTATTGTCCTAACATTGACATCTAAATTGGGAGCTGCCTTTAAATTAAGGTCTATTAGGGAATGATGATCTGCACCACTAATGCCTTTTTCTGAAGTATAAAAACTAAGAATATATTTCCAATTATGTAAAAATATTAAACAACAAAAAGAATATATTAAAAATAAAAAATCCAGTCTTTTTTAAAAATAGTAAATAACAACAATATTTTTATACCCGCACGATAGGATCGGGTATAATAAAATTACTCCTCCGTTTGTAACACCTCGAAATAAGCGAGCTAGATATACCTTCAAAGGTATGGATCGGATCAGAAAAAAATTCTAAGACTTTTGAGCCATGTCCGTCCGTCCGTCCGTCCGTCAGCACGCTAACTCAAAAACTAAGAAAGCTAGAATCTTGAAATTTACACAAAATATTTTGGGAGTAATTTGTAGGTTCCCTATTTTTTTTGGTTGAGTTTGGACCAAACCTTAGGGTAGCTCTCGAACACCTAACACCTAACTGTTAGATCCCCACATTTTTTTTGAAATAGAGCTGTGAAATTTTTACTGCTGATAGATGTCACAAAAATATTAATTTTATTTTTAACAACTTTTTTTTGTAGCCCCACCCGTTATGGAGCTACAGCTCCCCAAAGGTTCAAAAAAGCTCTATATTTAAATTGTTATAGCACAAGTTGTATAAGGTATATCTTCATTTTGAAAACGCCAAACGATTACTACTTTTATTAGCTTTAAAAGTGTATATACAATAAATATATATTTGTGGCATACGGTGTCTTAATTTACCGTTATGTGAAACTCAAATTTTGCAAAATCCTTCAACCCTTCTATCTTCTAAACCGTTTAAGTTGGAAACTTGAAATTTTGACAGAAGTTAGATCTTTGAAAATAAGTATGAGTCATTTCAGAAATTTTTTTTGTACCACCTCCCGTTTAGGAGCTGTAAGGGGTCAAAAACTGAAAATTTCCTATTTTTAAACACCTGTAACTTGAACACCTGTTAAAATTTTTTTGAAGTAATACAAAAACATTAAAGCTTCAATATCATACTCTTATTTCTGTTAATAATTTTTTTTAATAATATAGGGTTACTTTATAATTGACGAAAGTGTTACTTGATTTTTTCAAATTTTCTAACAAATTTCTTCAACAAATTTTTTGCATTTGTTTTACTCGATAATTTGAAATTGTTGAGGATATAATGCGTAGTACATAAAAATGTAAATAAATGTACAACATAACGGTTGCTTGAAGAATTTTTATTTATATGATATTGATATACATACATACTTATATAATATCATGTTTATTTACATATCGTATATGTCACTAGTGAATGAATGATAAGAGCATATATGTATATTATATTGCGCCGTATTTACATATATATATGTATTTTATTGTACTTATAAGAAATTATTCTGTCAATGGAATATTTAAATATAATATAATATAATATTTAAAATTATATTTACTATTTTGTACTAAGTAAATTTAATATACATTTACTGCTTAGTATTAAATGGTACTATAGAATATTTGAAAAAGTTTTGGATTGATAATCGTTATGTGAAAGGTTAGAATCTGCTTTTGAAGAATGTACATATAAACATATAGTTTGAATATATGTACAACCCATAGTTCTACAAATTATAAAATTCACCCAAATTATTTTAAAATACTAAAATATTAAAAAAATAATATTGTGAGCAGAGTGACAGGCTGTGAACATACTAATGGTTCGTACGGGTATCTAAGAGTTGACAAAGGCAACTGTATTCTTCCTCGTTCTTTTCAATAACAATAATTATGAATTACTCATAAAATATATGTTGTGTACATACATACATATATATCTACATCGTCTAGAAAAAGCAAAATAATTTTTTTTTTATTCAAAAACATTAGCATTTAGAAGTAAGCAATTTAATATATTCTCAATTACATACTTTTAAAACCAAATTTTTTTACTACATATGTAGGTACAAACATGTACAAAAATGGTATGCATATTTTTACGTGTGCTGTACTATTAAAAATCTGCTAAGACAGTAACACCAAATTCACAAATTCCCAACTATTATTATTTAGTTGATTTATCGATTTATAATTTTTAATATGTAGGCAACAGTTATATTTATATGAATGGACGGTAAACATAAACGAACAAAAAACAATTTTATGTATGCATATGAATGGATGGTTAACATAAACGAACAAAAAAAAAAATTCAGAATGTTATATAGCTAATAATTTCTATTTTTGAAATAGACTGTATGCATAAATTTAATATTAAAAAAAAATAAGTTCTTAGCGTACCTAAATAACAGAAAAAAAAGTAAAATGTAATAGTGGAAGAAAAATAAAAACGAATAGAAAAAAAAGAGAACAAAAAATGTTACTTTGATTGTTTTTAAATATTTTTAAAGGCTATTTCTTATGTATATGTGCAGATCTGATATTTACCCACATAACAGATAGAAAAAAAGAACTATTAAAATGTTATGATTTTAAAAGAAAGAAACATACGTTTGATATTTCCGTACATAACAGATAAAAAAAAAATTTTAAAATGTTATGTTATGAAAAGAAAGAAAAAGCAAGGCAGTGTATGAATCAAAGTATTTTAACGGACGCATTTTAAGTGAAAATAAAGAACATTATAAAATTGCAATAATTTTATTTAAATTTTGAATTTAGCTATGCAACGTTTTCTTAATTTTTTAAAAATTTTGCCGCATTATGATATAATGCAAGACTGAGAAGTTCAGCTCATTATATAGATACATATGTATACGAGTATGAATGAATATATGGCTATTTATGTATGTAGTTATAGATTTATTATTTTTTAATATGCAGGCAACAGTTATATTTATATGAATGAACGGTAAACATAAACGAAAAAAAAAAAATTTATGTATGCATAACAAACGCATAACTATAAACTTATATTTTTAAATTTTACCTCCAGCTTTTATATTATTTTCACAGACTTTAAAACTTATATATACTTATATTTATATATATATTTGACATATTGAAAAAAACTTTTTCAAAGAAATCTCGATTGTAACAATATAGTTTAGAAAATTACAGAAAAATTTGCTATTAAAAATTTATTTTTTACTTTTTAGTTCAAAAAAGCTGTTTTTTAAAAATTTTTTTTATTTATTTTATTTATTATTATAATTTATTATTATTTATTATTATTATTTATTATTATTATTTATTGTTATTATTCATTAATATTATTTATTATAATTATGTATTATTATTATTTATTATTATTATTTATTATTATTATAATTTATTGTTCTTGTATATTATTATTATTTATTATTATTATTTATTATTATTATTTATTATTGTTATTTACTATTATTATTTATTATTATTATTTATTATTATTACCATTTATTATTATTTATTATTATTATTCATTATTATTATTTATTATTATAATTTATTATTATTATTTATTATTATTATTCATTATTATTATTTATTATTATTTATTATTATTATTTATTAGTATTACTTACTATTATTTATTATTATTATTTACTATTATTTATATATTTATAATTATTATTTATTATTATTATTTATTATTGTTATTTATTATTATTATTTATTATTATTATTTATTATTTTTATTTATTATTATTATTTATTATTATTATTATTTATCACTATCATTTATCATTTATTATTATCATTTATTATTATTTATTATTATCATTTATTATTATTTATTATTATCATTTATTATTATTATTTATTATTATTATTTATTGTTATTATTTATTATTATTATTTATTATTATTATTTATTATTATTAATTATTACTATAATTTATTTGTATTAATTATTATTATTTATTATTATAAGTTATTATTACTATTTATTATTATTATTTATTATTATTATTTATTATTTTTATTATTTATTATTATTATTATTTATTATTATTATTTATTATTATTATTATTGTTTATTATTATTAATTATTATTATTATTTATTATTATTTTTTTATTATTATTTTTTATTATTATTTATTATTATTAATTATTATTATTATTATTTATTATTATTATTTATTATTTTTATTTATTACATATTATTATTTATTTTTTCTATTTATTATTATTATTTTTATTATTATTATTTATTATTATTTATTATTATTAATTATTATTTATTATTATTGTGTATTATTATTATTTATTATTATTATTTATTATTATTATAATTTATTATTATTATTTATTATTATTATTAATTATTTATTATTATTATTCATTATTATTTATTATTATTATTTATTATTATTTATTGTTATAATTTGTTATTATTATTATTTATTATTATTATTTACTATTATTTTTTATTATTATTATTATTATTAGTTCCTATTATTTATTATTATTATTTATTATTATTATTTTATATTATTTATTATTATTATTTATTATTATTATTTTTTATTATTATGAATTATTATTATTTCTTATTTTTATTTATTATTATTATTTCTTATTATTATTAATATTTATTATTATTATAAATTATTTATTATTATTATTATTAATTATTATAATTCATTATTATTATTTATTATTAGTATTTATTATTATTAATTACCATTATTATTTGTTATTATTATTAATTATTTATTATTATTATTTATTATTATTTTTTATTATAATTTATTATTGTTATTATATATTATTATTATTTATTATTATTATTTATTGTTATTATTTATTAATATTATTTATTATTATTATGTATCATTATTATTTATTATTATTATTTATTATTATTATAATTTATTATTATTATTTATTATTATTATTTATTATTATTATTTATTATTATTATTTATTATTATTATTTATTATTGTTATTTACTATTATTATTTATTATTATTATTTATTACTATCATCATTTATTATTATTTATTATTATTATTTATTATTATTATTCATTATTATTATTTATTATTATTATTATTCATTATTATTATTTATTATTATTATTTATTATTTTTATTTATTATTATTATTTATTATTATTATTTATTTTTAGTATTTATTATTATTATTTATTATTATTAATTATTATTATTTATTAATATTATTTATTATTATTATTTATTGTTATTATATATTTTTATTATTTATTGTAATTATTTATTATTATAATTTATTAATATTATTATTATTATTTATTATTATTATTTATTGTTATTATTTATTAATATTATTTATTATTATTATGTATTATTATTATTTATTATTATTATTTATTATTATTATAATTTATTATTATTATTTATTATTATTATTTATTATTATTATTTATTATTATTATTTATTATTATTATTTATTATTATTATTTATTATTGTTATTTACTATTATTATTTATTATTATTATTTATTATTATTATCATTTATTATTATTTATTATTATTATTTATTATTATTATTTATTTTTAGTATTTATTATTATTATTTATTATTATTAATTATTATTATTTATTAATATTATTTATTATTATTATTTATTATTATTATTTATTATTATTATTTATTATTATTTATTATTATAATTTGTTATTATTATTATTTATAATTATTATTTATTATTATTATTATTTATTATTATTATTTATTATTATTATTTATTATTATTATTTATTTTTAGTATTTATTATTATTATTTATTATTATTAATTATTATTATTTATTAATATTATTTATTATTATTATTTATTGTTATTATATATTTTTATTATTTATTGTAATTATTTATTATTATAATTTATTAATATTATTATTATTATTTATTATTATTATTTATTGTTATTATTTATTATTATTATTTATTATTATTTATTGTTATAATTTGTTATTATTATTATTTATTATTATTATTTACTATTATTTTTTATTATTATTATTATTATTAGTTCCTATTATTTATTATTATTATTTATTATTATTATTTTATATTATTTATTATTATTATTTATTATTATTATTTTTTATTATTATGAATTATTATTATTTCTTATTTTTATTTATTATTATTATTTCTTATTATTATTAATATTTATTATTATTATAAATTATTTATTATTATTATTATTAATTATTATAATTCATTATTATTATTTATTATTAGTATTTATTATTATTAATTACCATTATTATTTGTTATTATTATTAATTATTTATTATTATTATTTATTATTATTTTTTATTATAATTTATTATTGTTATTATATATTATTATTATTTATTATTATTATTTATTGTTATTATTTATTAATATTATTTATTATTATTATGTATCATTATTATTTATTATTATTATTTATTATTATTATAATTTATTATTATTATTTATTATTATTATTTATTATTATTATTTATTATTATTATTTATTATTATTATTTATTATTGTTATTTACTATTATTATTTATTATTATTATTTATTACTATCATCATTTATTATTATTTATTATTATTATTTATTATTATTATTCATTATTATTATTTATTATTATTATTATTCATTATTATTATTTATTATTATTATTTATTATTTTTATTTATTATTATTATTTATTATTATTATTTATTTTTAGTATTTATTATTATTATTTATTATTATTAATTATTATTATTTATTAATATTATTTATTATTATTATTTATTGTTATTATATATTTTTATTATTTATTGTAATTATTTATTATTATAATTTATTAATATTATTATTATTATTTATTATTATTATTTATTGTTATTATTTATTAATATTATTTATTATTATTATGTATTATTATTATTTATTATTATTATTTATTATTATTATAATTTATTATTATTATTTATTATTATTATTTATTATTATTATTTATTATTATTATTTATTATTATTATTTATTATTATTATTTATTATTGTTATTTACTATTATTATTTATTATTATTATTTATTATTATTATCATTTATTATTATTTATTATTTATTATTATTATTTATTATTATTATTTATTTTTAGTATTTATTATTATTATTTATTATTATTAATTATTATTATTTATTAATATTATTTATTATTATTATTTATTATTATTATTTATTATTATTATTTATTATTATTTATTATTATAATTTGTTATTATTATTATTTATAATTATTATTTATTATTATTATTATTTATTATTATTATTTATTATTATTATTTATTATTATTATTTATTTTTAGTATTTATTATTATTATTTATTATTATTAATTATTATTATTTATTAATATTATTTATTATTATTATTTATTGTTATTATATATTTTTATTATTTATTGTAATTATTTATTATTATAATTTATTAATATTATTATTATTATTTATTATTATTATTTATTGTTATTATTTATTAATATTATTTATTATTATTATGTATTATTATTATTTATTATTATTATTTATTATTATTATAATTTATTATTATTATTTATTATTATTATTTATTATTATTATTTATTATTATTATTTATTATTATTATTTATTATTATTATTTATTATTGTTATTTACTATTATTATTTATTATTATTATTTATTATTATTATCATTTATTATTATTTATTATTTATTATTATTATTTATTATTATTATTTATTATTATCATTTATTATTTATTATTATCATTTATTACTATCATCATTTATTACTATCATCAATTATTATTATTTATTATTATTATTTATTATTATTATTTATTATTATTATTATTTATTATTATTATTTATTATTATAATTATTAATTATTTATTATTATTATTCTTTATTATTTATTATTATTATTTATTATTATTTATTGTTATAATTTGTTATTATCATTATTTATTATTATCATGTATTATTATTTATTATTATTATTAATTATTTATTATTATTATTCATTATTATTATTTTTTATTATTATTAATTATTATTATTTATTATTTTTATTTATTATTATTATTTCTTATTATTATTAATATTTATTATTATTATAAATTATTTATTATTATTATTAATTATTATAATTCATTATTATTATTTATTATTATTTTTTATTATTATTAATTACTATTATTATTTGTTATTATTATTAATTTTTTATTATTATTATTTATTATTATTTATTATTATAATTTATTATTATCTATTACTATTATATATTATTATTATTTATTATTATTTTTTATTGTTATTATTTATTAATATTATTTATTATTATTCTGTGTTATTATTATTTATTATTATTATAATTTATTATTATTATTTATTATTATTAGTTTTTATTATTATTTATTATTTTCATTTGTTATTATCATTTACTATTATTTATTATTATTATTTATTATTATTATTATTAATTATTAATTATTATTTATGATTATTGTTCATTATTATTATTTATTATTATTATATATTATTTATTATTATTAATTATTATTTTTTTTTTTTGTTATTATTATTTCTTATTATTATTAATATTTATTATTATTATTTTTTATAACTATTTATTATTATTATTAATTATTATTTTTATTATTTATTAATTATTATTAATTATTATTATTAATTTATCATTAATTATAATAATTATTAATTATTATTATTTATTATTATTTATTATTATTTTTTATTATTATTATTATTATTTATTATTATTATTTATTATTATTATTATTATTTATTATTATTATTTAATATTGTTATTTACTATTATTATTTAATATTATTATTTATTATTATTATTTATTATTATTATTTATTATTATTACTTATTATTATCATTTATTATTATTTATTATTATTTAATATTATTATTCATTATTATTATTTATTATTATTATTTATTATTATTATTCATTACTAATATTTATTATTTTTATTTATTATTATTTTTTAATATAATTTATTATAATTTATTATTATTATTTATTGTTATTATTTATTATTATTATTTATTATTATTAATTATTATTAATTATTTTTATTTATAAATATTTTTTATTATTATTATTTATTATTATTATTTATTATTATTATTTATTAATATTTATTATTATGATTTATTATTATTATTTATTATTAATTATTATTATAATTTTTTATTATTATTATTATTATTATTTATTATTATTTATGATTATTATCTATTATTATTATTTATTTTAAGTAATTATTATTATTATTTATTATTATTATTAATTATTTATTATTTATTATTATTATTTATTATTATTATTTATTATTATTATTTATTATTATTATTTATTAATATTTATTATTATTATTTATTATTATTTATTATTATTATTTATTATTATTATTTTTTAATATTATTTATTATTTTCATTTATTATTATTATTTATTATTATTTATTATTATTATTTATTATTATTATTAATTATTAATTATTATTATTTATTATTATTATTATTTATTATTATTATTTATTATTTTTATTTATTATTATTATTTATTATTAATATTTATTACTATCATTTATTATTTATTATTATCATTTATTATTATTTATTATTATCATTTATTATTATTTATTATTATTATTTATTATTATTATTATTAATTATTTATTATTATTATTCATTTTATTTATTATTATTATTTATTATTATTTATTATTATTATTTATTATTATAATTTGTTATTATTATTAATTATTATCATTTATTATTATTTATTATTATTATTAATTATTTATTATTATTATTCATTATTATTATTTGTTATTATTATTTATTATTATTATTTATTATTATTTATTATTATAATTTTTTATTATTATTATTTTTAATATTATTTATTATTATTATTTATTATTATTATTTATTTTTATTATTTATTGTAAATATTTATTATTATAATTTATTATTATTATTATTTATTATTATTATTTATTATTATTATTTATTTTTAGTGTTTATTATTATTTATTATTATTTAATATTATTAATTATTATTATTTATTAATATTATTTATTATTATTATTTATGGTTATTATTTATTATTATTTATTATTATTAATTATTTTTATGATTTTTTATTATTATTTATTATTACTATTTACTATTATTATTTATTATTATTATTATTATTAATTATTTTTATGATTTATTATAATTATTTATTTTATTAATTATTATTATAATTTATTTGTATTATTTATTATTATTATATATTATTATTATTTGTTATTATTAATTATTATTATTTATTATTATAATTTATTAGTTCTATTTATTATTATTATTTATTATTATTATTTATTATTATTATTATTTATTATTATTTATTATTACTATTATTTATTATTATTTATTATTATTATTTAATATTATTATTTATTATTATTTATTATTTTCATTTATTATTATCATTTATTATTATTTATTATTATTATTTATTATTATTATTATTAATTATTAATCATTATTTATTATTATTATTCATTATTATTATTTATTATTATTATATATTATTTATTATTATTATTTATTATAATTATTTATTATTATTATTAATTATTATTTTTATTATTTATTAATTATTACTAATTATTATTATTAATTTTTTTATTAATTATAATAATTATTAATAATTATTATTTATTATTATTTATTTTTTTTTTTTATTATTATTATTATTATTTATTATTATAATTTATTATTATTATTATTTATTATTATTATTTATTATTGTTATTTACTATTATTATTTAATATTATTATTTATTATTATTTATTATTATTATTTATTATTATTATTTATTATTATCATTTATTATTATTTATTATTATTTAATATTATTATTCATTATTATTATTTATCATTATTATTTATTATTATTATTCATTACTAATATTTATTATTATTATTTGTTATTATTTTTATATTTATTACTATTATTTATTATTATTATTTATTATTATTATTTATTATAATTATTAATATTATTATTATTTGTTATTATTATTTATTATTATTATTATTTATTATTATCATTTATTATTATTTATTATTACTATTATTAATTATTTATTATTATTATTATTATTCATTATTATTATTTATTATTATTATTGTTTATTATTACTTATTATTATTTATTATTATAATTTCTTATTATTATTATTTATTATTATTATTTATAATTATTATTTATTATTATTATTTATTATTACTATTTATTATTATTATTTACTATTATTATTATTTATTATTATTTATTATTATAATTTATTATTATAACTTATTATTATTATAATTTATTAGTATTATTTATTATTATTAATTATTATTTATTATTATTTTTTATTATTATTATTTATTGTTATTATTTATTATTATTATATATTATTATTATTTATTATTATTATTTATTATTATTATTTATTATTATTTATTATTATTATTTATTATTATTATTTACTATTATTTATTATTATAATTTATTATTATTATTATTTATTATTTTTTTTTATTATTATTATTATTTATTATTATTATTTATTGTTATTATTTATTATTATTATTTATTATTATTATTTAATATTATTTATTATTATTATTTATTATTATTATTCATTATTGTTATTTATTATTATTATTTATTATTATTATTTATTGGTATTATTTATTATTTTTATTTATTATTATTATTATTATTATTATTTATTATTATTATTTATTATTATTAATTATTTTTATGATTTATTATTATTATTTATTATTATTATTTATTATTATTAATTATTATTATTATTTATTATTATTATTCATTATTATTATTCATTATTATTATTTATTATTATTAATATTTATTATTATAATTTATTATTATTATTTATTATTATTATTTATTATTATTATTTATTATTATTATTTATTGTTATTATTTATTATTATTATTTATTATTGTTATTTATTATTATTTATTATTATTATTTATTATTATTATTATTTTTTATTATTATTTATTATTATTTATTGTTATTATTATTTATTATTATTATTTATTATTATTAATTATTTTTATGATTTTTTATTATTATTTATTATTATTATTTATTATTATTAATTATTATTATTTATTATTATTATTCATTATTATTACTTATTATTATTATTATTTATTATTCTTATTTATTATTGTTATTTATTATTATTAATTATTTTTATGATTTATTATTATTATTTATTATTATTAATTATTATTATTATTTATTGTTATTATTATTATTTATTATTATTATTTATAATTATTATTTATTATTATTATTTATTGTTACTATTTATTATTATTATTTATTGTTATTATTTATTATTATTATATATTATTATTATAAATTTTTATTGTTTATTATTTATTATTATTATTCACAGTTTTTGCCAAAGAATTATTTAGATGTTTAATAACATATAAAATTTACATTGAAGAGATGGGTTCATAAAAGTAACTTGTTTGCTCAGTTTTTTCATTCAAAATTTCTTATTAGCAACTGTTGCAAAGAATGAATTAAAGAGTTAACCACAATTTTTGGATCGTTTTCAATTTTAGAATTTATTACTAACGAGATTAAGGAATTTTCACTATCATTATTATTTAATATAGAGTTAATAATCAGCCACTCAGCCTTGGTATTCCCAAGTTTTTCATTTAGTTCCTTAACATAATAATTATCTTTACATTTCTTAACAGTAATTTTAACATTGTTACATAATTTTTTGTAATACCTTTTAAGTATTTGTAGTGTTTTTTTTTGAGTTTTTCCCTTAATTTTCTTTCTTTTTTGCTTTTCTAAGAAGGTTATTAGTAATCCATGGTTTTAGTTTTTTTACTTTATTACTGATCGTAAACAATGTGGAGCAAAATTTATATGATGGCTTAAAATTTTACTAAAGTTACCATAGGCAATAGACAGATTATTCGAACTGTACACGTTACACCAATATTCATAAGTTAGATAATATTTTAACATACGATAATCAATTTTACAGAAATTAGTTTTTTTAACTTTCGTATATTTACATTTTTCAGTATCATAAGGTAAACTTAAATGAATCATGCATTGATCCGATATTTTAAGATTTATTTTAAGATCCGATTTTTTAAGATGTTTTTTTGCAACTTGTTTATAGAATTTCTCGTCTGACGCCTTTCTGGAATTTTATAAAAATATGATCTTTTAAAAAATATGAAGGAAAACGAGTAGGTTCCAAAATAAAAGATTCGAAACGCAAAGACGAGAGGCAACTTACATATTCCACAACATCAATATTAGAAGATAATAAATCTATATTAAAATCACCTAACAAGACAACATTTTTATGGTTAATTACAGATAGAAAATTTGCAAGTTCTATATTAAACTCATTGAAACTGCACTTATGTAATCTATATATGCACACAAAACAATAAGTTGTAATCCCTACGCTGCACACAATTCTTATAATATCACAGCTATTAAGGTTAACAATAAAACACTCACAATTTATGTCACTTCTGTAATAAACTCCAACTCCACCCGCTGCATAATTTTCATTACATGTAGCATTAAACACATAATTAGTAATATTGTAATCGCTACATTCATTTCCGTAAATCCATATTTCACTTAAAAAAAGTAGATCAGGCGATGCATCCAGCGAATTTATTTATTATTATTATTATTATTAATTATTTATTATTATTAATTTATTATTATTATTTATTATTATTTATTATTATTATTATTTATTATTATTATTATTCATTATTATTATTTATTATTATTATTTACTATTTTTATTTATTATTAACCACAAACTTTTGGATCGTTTTCAATTTTTAGAATTTATTACTAACGAGATTAAGGAATTTTCACTATCATGTATTTAATATAGAATTAAATAATCCGCCACTCAGCCCTTTGGTATTCCCAAGTTTTTCATTTAGTTCCTTAACATAATAATTATCTTTACATTTCTTAACAGTAATTTTAAACATTGTTACATAATTTTTTTGTAATACCCTTTTAAGTCTAAAATTTGTAGTGTTTTTTTTTTGAGTTTTTCCCTAAATTTTCTTTCTTTTTTACTATTCTTAAGAAGGTTATTAGTAATCCATGGTTTTAGTTTTTGTTAATTTATTACTGATCGTAAACAATGTGGAGCAAAATTTATATGATGGCTTAAAATTTTACTAAAGTTACCATAGGCAATAGACGGATTAATCGAACTGTAGCACGTTACACCAATATTCATAAGTTAGATAATATTTTAACATACGATAATCAATTTTACAGAAATTAGTTTTTTTAACTTTCGTATATTTACATTTTTCAGTATCATAAGGCAAAACTTAAATGAATCATGCAGTGATCCGATATTTTAAGATTTATTTTAAGATCCGATTTTTAAGATGTTTTTTTGCAACTTGTTTATAGAATTTCTCGTCTGACGCCTTTCTGGAATTTTATAAAAATATGATCTTTTAAAAAATATGAAGGAAAACGAGTATGGTTCCAAAATAAAAGATTCGAAACGAAAAGACGAGAGACAACTTACATATTCCACAACATCAATATTAGAAGATAATAAAATCTATATTAAAATCACCTAACAAGACAACATTTTTTATGGTTAATTACAGATAAGAAAATTTGCAAGTTCTATATTAAACTCATTGAAACTGCACTTATGTAATCTATATATGCACACAAAACAATAAGTTGTAATCCCTACGCTGCACACAATTCTTATAATATCACAGCTATTAAGGGTTAATAATAAAACACTCACAATTTATGTCACTTCTGTAATAAACTCCAACTCCACACCGCTGCATAATTTTCATTACATGTAGCATTAAACACATAATTAGTAATATTGTAATCGCTACATTCATTTCCGTAAATCCATATTTCACTTAAAAAAAAGTAGATCAGGCGATGCATCCAGCGAATTTAAATAAACCACTAAGGAATCATAATTTACTCGTAGGCTTCTTATATTCTGATTTATAACCCTAAAATTTATTTTTATTTTATTAACATTAACAGGATTGATGTTAAGGCTCCCATTGATTAGATCAAAATTAGTATTTATATTACTAGCCATTTAGATGTAAAAATTATACAACAATATAGTTACAAATCTTCCAAATCACCAAACGATCTAATACAGATAAGCTTATCATCTTCCTGTTTTTTTATAAATAAATCAAAATTTTTATACCATAAGTACTTATAATTTTGCTCCTGCTTAATGGTAAATATTTGATGAATATATTTTTTTTGTCGGCATCACCAAATAATCCAGTCGTCAACCTACTTTGACACTTTTTTTTTGTATATAAAATGTACACACAAAATTTTACCAAGATTTTTGTTGCTATTTCTGTCACTAATTCTAATAATTAATTTTACATAACAATTTGCTAATTGTTTATTGGTAAAATTAATATTTATTCCATTTTTAAAAATTTTTTCTGCGTATTCTGAAGCATTCTGATTAGTAATATTTTTAACACCAACAATATCAATCATGTCTGCTTTTTGTTTTTGTTCTATCCAGCTGATTTTATTTTGCAGATACGAAACTTTGTTTAGCAACAATGTGTTATTTTCCTAGAATTAAGATAGTCAGTATTTAGCTTATCATCTTCCTGTTTTTTTATAAATAAAATCAAAATTTTTATACCATAAGTACTTATAATTTTGCCTCCTGCTTAATGGTAAATATTTGATGAATATATTTTTTTTGTCGGCATCACCAAAATAATCCAGTCGTCAACCTACTTTGACACTTTTTTTTTTGTATATAAAATGTACACACAAAATTTTACCAAGATTTTTGTTGCTATTTCTGTTACTAATTCTAATAATTAATTTTACATAACAATTTTGCTAATTGTTTATTGGTAAAATTAATATTTATTCCATTTTTAAAAATTTTTTCTGCGTATTCTGAAGCATTCTGATTAGTAATATTTTTAACACCAACAATATCAATCATGTCTGCTTTTTGTTTTTGTTCTATCCAGCTGATTTTATTTTCCAGATACGAAACTTTGTTTAGCAACAATGTGTTATTTTCCTAGAATTAAGATAGTCAGTATTTATTTTTTTTATATATTCATTATTTGTTCATAAAGAAGTTCAATAGTAATTTTACAAACAAATGTTGCTGTTTATTTTCCATTAAATTATTTGTATCTAAACATATTGTAGATGTAGATAACTGATGATCTGTATTTGTTAATGTAGATTGATGCTGTTTATCACTTTGAGCATTAGTTACAGATAAGTACAGATAAGTGAGAAGAAGTACGTCTAAGAGATGTATACTTCCCACATCCAAATTTAGTGCCGCTCTCATTATAATATTTAACATTAATGTCGGTAATATTAGCACATCCACAATTATTCATTATTATTATTTATTATTATTATTTATTATTATTATTTATTATTATTATTTATTGTTATTATTTATTATTATTATTTATTATTATTATTTATTAATATTATTTATTATTTTTATTTATTATTATTATTTATTATTCATTATTATTATTTATTATTATTATTATTTATTTTTAGTAATTATTATTATTATTTATTATTATGATTTATTATTATTTATTTTTATTATTTATTATTATTATTTATTATTAATTATTATTATAATTTATTATTATTATTATTTATTATTATTTTTTATTATTACTATTTATTGTTGTTATTTAATATTATTATTTAATTTTATTATTTATTTTTAGTATTTATTATTATTATTTATTGTTATTATTTATTATTATTATTTATTATTATTGTTTATTATAATTATTTATTATTATTATTTATTATTTATTATTATTTATTATTATTATTTATTATTATTATTTACTATTATTTATTATTATAATTTATTATTATTATTATTTATTATTTTTTTTTATTATTATTATTATTATTTATTATTATTATTTATTGTTATTATTTATTATTATTATTTATTATTATTATTTATTATTATTTATTATTATTATTTATTATTATTATTCATTATTGTTATTTATTATTATTATTTATTGCTATTATTTATTATTATTATTTATTAATTTTATTATTACTATTTATTGTTATTATTTAATATTATTATTTATTTTTATTATTATTATTATTATTTATTGTTATTATTTATTATTATTATTTATTATTATTGTTTATTGTTATTATTTATTATTATTATTTATTATTATTGTTTTTTATTATTATTATAATTATTTATTATTATTATTTATTATTATTATTTATTATTATTATTTACTATTATTTATTATTATAATTTATTATTATTATTATTTATTATTTTTTTTTATTATTATTATTTATTATTATTATTTATTGTTATTATTTATTATTATTATTTATTATTATTATTTGTTGTTATTATTTATTATTATTATTTATTATTATTTATTATTATTATTTATTGTTATTATTTATTATTATTATTTATTATTATTATTTATTATTATTTATTATTATTATTTATTGTTATTATTTATTATTATTATTTATTATTATTATTTATTATTATTATATATTATTATTATAAATTTTTATTGTTTATTATTTATTATTATTATTCACAGTTTTTGCCAAAGAATTCTTTAGATGTTTAATAACATATAAAATTTCCATTGAAGAGATGGGTTCATAAAAGTAACTTGTTTGCTCAGTTTTTTCATTCAACATAAACTCATTAATAGAGATGTTTTTGTCAGTACAAAATTTCTTATTAGCAACTGCTGCAAAGAATGAATTAAAGAGTTAACCACAATTTTTGGATCGTTTTCAATTTTAGAATTTATTTCTAACGAGATTAAGGAATTTTCACTATCATTATTTAATATAGAATTAATAATCCGCCACTCAGCCTTGGTATTCCCAAGTTTTTCATTTAATTCCTTAACATAATAATTATCTTTACATTTCTTAACAGTAATTTTAACATTGTTACATAATTTTTTGTAATACCTTTTAAGTCTAAAATTTGTAGTGTTTTTTTTTGAGTTTTTCCCTAGATTTTCTTTCTTTTTTACTATTCTAAGAAGGTTATTAGTAATCCATGGTTTTAGTTTTTTTACTTTATTACTGATCGTAAACAATGTGGAGCAAACATCTATATGATGGCTTAAAATTTTACTAAAGTTATGATAGGTAATAGACGGATTATTCGAACTGTACACGTTACACCAATATTCATAAGTTAGATAATATTTTAACATACGATAATCAATTTTACAGAAATTAGTTTTTTTAACTTTCGTATATTTACATTTTTCAGTATCATAAGGCAAACTTAAATGAATCATGCAGTGATCCGATATTTTAAGATTTATTTTAAGATCTGATTTTTTAAGATGTTTTTTTGCAACTTGTTTATAGAATTTCTCGTCTGACGCCTTTCTGGAATTTTATAAAAATATGATCTTTTAAAAAATATGAAGGAAAACGAGTAGGTTCCAAAATAAAAGATTCGAAACGAAAAGACGAGAGACAACTTACATATTCCACAACATCAATATTAGAAGATAATAAATCTATATTAAAATCACCTAACAAGACAACATTTTTATGGTTAATTACAGATAGAAAATTTGCAAGTTATATATTAAACTCATTGAAACTGCACTTATGTAATCTATATATGCATACAAAACAATAAGTTGTAATCCCTACGCTGCACACAATTCTTATAATATCACAGCTATTAAGGTTAATAATAAAACACTCACAATTTATGTCACTTCTGTAATAAACTCCAACTCCACCCGCTGCATAATTTTCATTACATGTAGCATTAAACACATAATTAGTAATATTGTAATCGCTACATTCATTTCCGTAAATCCATATTTCACTTAAAACGAGGAAGAGTGCAGTAGAGTAGACTGTGTCAACTCTGGGATACCCGTATGAACGTAATATATCCTGTTTCTATAAAACTTGATTATCTTTTAAAAACTTTCAGAGTTTTAGTACCGAACTACAGAGATATATTTATGTAAATTGTGGAGTTGTATGATAGCTACCCGAATCTATTGCGCCTAGCTTCATTAAGTTCTAAGAAATGCAAAAAGCCTGAACCGGCTGCTTTAGACCATTCAAATTTTACAAAAGTTTTTGGCATGCGACTCGACACTTTTTCACTAAATTTCAGATAGCTAGCTTCAATAGACACTGAGTTATTTTCATTTAAAAAGAGAACTTGTATGGCAACTATCCGAACCTGTCATATCATCACAACAAAATTTTACAGAAGTTGTTGCCATAAAACTCAATCATCATTTGCAAAATTTCAGATACCTAGATTGAATAGACACTGGGTTATTTCCATTTAAAGAAAGAAGTTGTATGGCAGCTACTCGAACCCGGCGGCCGAAAATGCTGGAGTTAAATAGCAAAACTAACAATTTTGTGAAAGTGACGTAAAAAAATTGCTGCCTCCTAACTCCTTTATTTTTTGAGTTATCGTGCGGACGGACACTGAGTTCTTTCATTTAAAAAGAGATTTTGTATGGCAGCTACCCGAACCCGTCACACCACCACAACCAAATTTTGCAGAAGTTGTTGCCATAAAACTTGATCATCATTCGCAAAATTTCAGATACCTAGATTGAACAGCCACTGGGTTATTTCTATTTAAAGAAAGAAGTTGTATGGCAGCTACTCGAACCCGGCGGCCGAAAATGCTGGAGTTAAATAGCAAAACTAACAATTTTGCAAGAGTGACGTAAAAAGAATTTCAGCCTCCTAGCTCCTTTATTTTTTGAGTTATCGTGCGGACGGACACTGAGTTCTTTTCATTTAAAAAGAGATTTTGTATGGCAGCTACCCGAACCCGTCACACCACCACAACCAAATTTTGCAGAAGTTGTTGCCATAAAACTTGATCATCATTCGCAAAATTTCAGATACCTAGATTGAACAGACACTGGGTTATTTCTATTTAAAGAAAGAAGTTGTATGGCAGCTACTCGAACCCGGCGGCCGAAAATGCTGGAGTTAAATAGCAAAACTAACAATTTTGCAAGAGTGACGTAAAAAAAATTTCAGCCTCCTAGCTCCTTTATTTTTTGAGTTATCGTGCGGACGGACACTGAGTTCTTTTCATTTAAAAAGAGATTTTGTATGGCAGCTACCCGAACCCGTCGCACCACCACAACCAAATTTTGTAGAAGTTGTTGCCATAAAACTTGATCATCATTCGCAAAATTTCACATACCTAGATTGAACAAACACTGGGTTATTTCTATTTAAAGAAAGAAGTTGTATGGCAGCTACCCGAACCCGGGAACAGAAAATGCTGGAGTTAAATAGTAAAACTAACAATTTTACAAAAGTGACGTAAAAAAATTTTCAGCCTCCTAGCTCCTCTATTTTGTGAGTTATCGTGCGGACGGACACTGAGTTCTTTTCATTTAAAAAGAGATTTTGTATGGCAGCTACCCGAACCCGTCGCACCACCACAACCAAATTTTGTAGAAGTTGTTGCCATAAAACTTGATCATCCTTTGCAAAATTTCAGACGCCTAGCTTCATTAGGTTCCAAGAGGTGCAAGAAGTCTGAACCGGCTGCTCTAGACCAAACAAATTTAACAAAAGTTGTTGGCATATAACTCGACACTTCTTTACTAAATTTCAGATTCCTAGCTTCAATAAACACTGAGTTATTCTCATTTAACCGGATAAGTTGTATGGCAGCTACCCGAACCCGCCGCACCACCACAACCAAATTTTACAAAAGTTGTTGCCATAAAACTTGATCATCATTTGCAAAATTTCAGAAACCTAGCTTGAATAGATACTGAGTTATTTCTATATAAAGATAGAAGTTGTATGGCAGCTACTCGAACCCGCCGACCGAAAATGTTGGATTTAAATAGCAAAACTAACAATTTTGCAAAAGTGACGTAAAAAAAATTTCAGCCCCCTAGCTCCTTTATTTTTTGAGTTATCGTGCGGACGGACGGGCGGACGGACGGACGGACGTACATGGCTTAATCGACTCAGAATTCGATTCTGAGCCGATCCATACCTTTGACACTATATCTAGCTCGACTCCTTTAAGGTGTCACAAACGTAATGGCAAATTTATTATACCCTTGAACATAGTTCATACGGGTATAAAAAGTAGATCAGGCGATGTATCCAGCGAATTTAAATAAACCACTAAGGAATCATAATTTACTCGTAGGCTTCTAATATTCTGATTTATAACCCTAAAATTTTTTTTTTATTTTATTAACATTAACAGGATTGATGTTAAGGCTCCCATTGATTAGATCAAAATTAGTATTTATATTACTAGACATTTAGATGTAAAAATTATACAACAATATAGTTACAAATCTTCCAAATCACTAAACGATCTAATACAGATAAGCTTATCATCTTCCTGTTTTTTTATAAATAAATTAAAATTTTTATACCATAAGTACTTATAATTTTGCTCCTGCTTAATGGTAAATATTTGATGAATATATTTTTTTTGTCGGCATCACCAAATAATCCAGTCGTCAACCTACTTTGACACTTTTTTGTATATAAAATGTACACACAAAATTTTACCAAGATTTTTGTTGCTATTTCTGTCACTAATTCTAATAATTAATTTTACATAACAATTTGCTAATTGTTTATTGGTAAAATTAATATTTATTCCATTTTTAAAAATTTTTTCTGCGTATTCTGAAGCATTCTGATTAGTAATATTTTTAACACCAACAATATCAATCATGTCTGCTTTTTGTTTTTGTTCTATCCAGCTGATTTTATTTTCCAGATACGAAACTTTGTTTAGCAACAATGTGTTATTTTCTTAGAATTAAGATAGTCAGTATTTATTTTTTTTATATTCATTATTTGTTCATAAAGAAGTTCAATAGTAATTTTACAAACAAATGTTGCTGTTTATTTTCCATTAAATTATTTGTATCTAAACATATTGTAGATGTAGATAACTGATGATCTGTATTTGTTAATGTAGATTGATGCTGTTTATCACTTTGAGCATTAGTTACAGATAAGTGTGAAGAAGTACGTCTAAGAGAAGTATACTTCCCACATCTAAATTTAGTGCCGCTCTCATTATAATATTTAACATTAATGTCGGTAATATTAACACATCCACAATGATATATGTAATTACAATCACCGCAAGTAATTTTTGCTGGATTTGCCTGTCTATTTTCGCTTTGCAAACTATACAGTGCATTATGATGCAATAAAAATTATTCTTTATTTATTTTATAAATTGATAAAAATTAAAAATTAATAAAATTAAAATTTACAAATTTTAAATTAATATAATAAAAATAATAATAAAAATTGTTCAATAATTCTCTCAACGTCCGTACCCCACGACACACAAGAGAGAACTAAACTTATTATTTATTATTATTAGAAGAGAACTTATTATTTATAATTATTATTATTATTATTTATTTTATTATTTATTTTTATTATTTATAATTATTATTTATTATTATTATTTATTATTATTATTTATTATTATTATTATTTATTATTATTATTTATTATTATTTATTATTTATTATTTATTATTATTATTTATTATTATTATATATTATTATTATTATTATTATTTTTATTATTTATTATTAT
>OX352772.1:125923561-126226061 GCA_947095535.1 Poecilobothrus nobilitatus | reverse complement strand
TATTAAAGGACCAACACAAATTTCGGATGTTAAGCTGGGTGCTACGAAAACCCCGTTGGCTCCCGAAACAAATGATAATACTTTTATTCAACTTTTAGTGCCACCAATAGTTAGATAAAATGTATGCCCTCTCAAGATTAAGAGATGACAGAATATATAATCTTATGAGATTATACCTCTCTTACTTGCATGACGACTCCTATAATTGTGTTATCGAGGGAAAAACAAAGACTAATGTTTTAGTACTTCTACATAATGAAGCGCTTCCAATGAATTACAAAGCTCTTTATGACCTCTTTGTAAACTATCATGAGTCTATTGGCGCACCCATTAAAATGCTGCAAGAAGACTTAAAAGCCTTTCGTAGTTATTGTAATAGTAACTACTATAACAACTTACAGCGATCGAGAGAAAGTTATAATAAATTTTTTCTTGCCAAAAGTTAAAAATAACTTAATCACTGTATCAACAATAAAGCATAAAGATCGGACAAGTAATCTCTCATTATATTATCAAAATGTAAGAGGATTACGCACTAAAACAACACAAGTTTTTAGTAATTCCAAAGTACTAAACTCGGATATATTTATGCTTACTGAGACTTGGTTATACCTTCTATTAATTCTCTTGAATTATTTGACAATTTATACTTAGTTTATACGAAAGATAGATATCAAAATGATATTGATATTTTAAATAATTCATTGATTCCTAAAGGTGGAGGTGTTCTTATATCAGTTAAGAATAACTTTAACTCTTCACAGGTACAAATACGTGATTTAATAAACTGTGATGTAATAGCAGTTAAAATTGATGTAAATGTTTTAAATCTTTATATTCTATGTTGCTACATTCCTCCAAATAGTAATATAAAAGTTTACCAAGATTTCTGCTCAGTTGTTGATTCTTTGAATAATAAATTAAATGACCTTGACGAACTCATAATATGTGGGGATCTTAATTTGCCAAATATTAATTGGCAACTTCATGACGAGGAATGTTTCTACATTCCAACTAATTTAACCTCTAATGTCGAATCAAAAGTTATAGATAGTTTTCTTGCATGCGGACTTCAACAAGTCACTTCAACTAAAAATCTATTAAACAAACAATTAGACCTTCTTTTTACTTTTGACTGGGTAAATGTAACTGGAATATTGATGGCAGCACCTCTTTCAAAATTGTCATCATCCCCTTTTCAGTTTTCAATTTTATTATAATTGTTTAAATAAATCGTCATTAAATATCTCATATAAATTTAATTTTTCCAAAACTAATTTTTATATGCTTAATCATTTTTTTCTTTCAATTGACTTTAATTCTTTACTAGACATAAATGATTTAAATAATACGATTGATAAATTTTACGAAGTAATTTACCATGAATTTGACTTGTATGTTCCTCGAATTCGTGATAGAAATATTAATTTAAGCCCACCATGGTATGATGGTGAACTAAAAACTCTTAGAAATAAAAAAAATAAAACGTGGAATGCATATTTAGAAAAGAATATTTCTTATTCAAATTATATGTCTTACAAAGATCAGAATTCTAACGACTCAATTATTACACCTAATTATTTTAAAGATTTTTTCGCCGGTAGTTATTCTACTTTTTCTTTCGATATTGATCAATCTAATTTTAACTATTTGGAAAACTTTCCAAGTTTACCTCTTCAAAATAATAATTTTACACCAGCCGCGATACAGATTTATCTAACTAAATTAGGTGATAACTCTGCTTCTGGACCAGATAACGTCCCCGAAATTATTTTAAAGCGTTGCGCCGACTCCCTATTTAATCCTATAGCACTTCTTTTTAATAAATCTTTTGTTTCTGGGGTGTTCCTTAAGTTATGGAAAGAATCGTACATAAGGCCAGTTCATAAAAAGACTCAAAAAGTAATGTCGTGAATTATATGCCTATTGCTAAACTTTCTAGTTTGCCGAAAGTGTTTGAGCTTATGGTCTTTGATGCAATTTATGATTATTGCTCTGAATTTATAGTGAATGATCAACATGCATTTGTAAAAAAGAGATCAACTGTAACTAACCTTAACCTTACAGAAATAACTTCACTTTTTTTTTTATAAAATAAATTTTGCTTTGTATAACTTTAATATTAATTTTAGATTAAGTATAATTATCTAAATGTTAGATGTAAACACTTGAATTAAGTAATAAATAAATAAATTAAATAAATTATTATTTATTATTATTTATTATTATTTATTTTTATTATTTATTATTATTATTTATTATTATTATTTATTATTATTTATTATTATTATTTATTTTTATTATTATTATTTATTATTATTATTTATTATTATTATATTTTGTTATTATTATTTTTATTATTTATTTTGTTACTTTTATATTATTATTTATTATTATTATTATTCTAATTATTTATTATAATTATTTATTATTATTATTTATTATTACTATTTATTATTATTATTATTCTAATTATTTATTATTATTATTTATTATTATTCTAATTATTTATTATAATTATTTATTAATATTATTTATTATTATTATTTATTATTAATATTTATTATTAAATTTTTATTATTATAATTTATTATTATTAATTTATTATTTATTATTATTATTTATTATTATTACTTATTATTAATATTTATTATTATTATTTTTATTAATAATTAATTTATTATTATTATTTATTATTATTATTCTTATTATTTATTATTATTTATTATTATTGGTATTACTATTATTTATTATTATTATAATTATTTATTATTATTATTTATTATTATTATAATTATTTATTATAAGTATTTATTATAATTATTTGTTATTATTATTAATTATTATTATTTATTATTTATTTATTATTATTTTATTATTATTATTTATTATTATATTAGTAAACTATTTTCATTATTTATTATTATTATTTATTATTATTAAATTATTATTATTATTTATTTATTATTTATAATTTATTATTTACATTTTATAATTTATAATTAATAATTTATTATTAATTATTTTTATTTATTATTTATTATTATTATTGTTATTACTATTATTCTTATTATTATTGTTATTATTATTATTGCTATTATTATTGTTATTATTATTATATTTATTCTTGTTATTATTATTTATTATTTTTAATTTATTATGTTATTTATGTTATATAAGTTATCACCATCTCAAATTACATCTAACATTATTTCAATATCTGATAGATCAAGTTACAACAGGTGCATGTGGATACAAATTCAAGTTCAAACATGTTTAATGTAAAAATGTTGATAAAGCAATATTTCTATGGGAATTAAAATTAAATCAATTTCTCACCAAAAATGTAATTTTATTAATTATAAGTTAAAATACAAATTATAATTTTTTTCATTTATTAACTAAAATTGTCAATTAAGCATAATTAAATGTATAAATTAAGTAAAATTTAATGTAATAATTTAGTCTTAAGCTTAACTTGTTCTAATAAACATTTTTTTTTAACACGAAATAAATTTCATTTCGTTAACTGGCGCCCGAGCTAAAAAAAATTTTTAAAAATCTCGCGTAAAGTATAAATATATCGTAAAATTTGTGAGCGAAAAAATTATATACATATAAAATCCGGGAAAAAGAAATTCAAAAATAAAAAACTAAATTGCATTATATCAAAAGTAAAAGATAGTGCAATCAACAAAAAAGTGTATTGATAGTGACTTGATAATTGTGCCATTAGTAGGATATAGACAAGGCTAACGTCTTTATCTAAAAAGGAGTAACACAGATCATCCATCAACTGTAGAACAAAGTTGCAGACTCACTGGGAAAAATAAGGCATGCGAACCCACGCCATTAAAGCCTTCATTTAGTAAGTTTTTAAACTTCCTTGAACAAAATTAAAATATTGTCAATAAAAGAAAATAAAACAATAAATTTTTCAAAAATAAATTAAAAAAGAATAAAATATAAGTAATTATAAACTTTATAAAAATTTAATAAAATTAAAATAAAATTTAATAAAATTAAAACAAAACAAAACTTAATAAAATTAAAATAAAATAAAATTTAATAAAATTAAAATCTAAAAAAATTAAAATAAAATAAAATTTAAAATTACCTAAATAAAATAAAAATTAATTAAATTAAAATAAAAAAATTTTTTAAAATTAAAATAAAACAAAACTTAACAAAATTAAAATAAAATAAACTTAATTAAAATAAAAGAAAATTTAAAAATTAAAATAAAAATTAATAAAATTAGAATAAAATTTAATAAAATAACTAACTCATTTAAATTTAATAAGAATTATAAGAATTAAGAAATAAAAATCTTTTAAACGATGGATCAACTCCAGAAGAATATAACCGATCTAACAGGTGCTATGAATGCACAATATGATCTAATAAAAAAATTAGAATCACGTCTGGAACGGTTAGAAAAATCGCAAAATCCGATACAATCAACATCAAATGCCGGAACCCAATCGAAACCCAAAAGTGAACAGGATCTAAAGGACATTAGTAAATTGCCGGATTCTGTCAAGGAATTAACAAATTTTGATGGCAATCCCATTCATTATACATCATGGGTACATAGCGTCGAAAGCATCCTAGATGACTACAAAATAGTGTCCAATAAACCAATTTACCGCGCTATATTGCAGGCAATTAGACAAAAAATAAGAGGAAAAGCAGATGCAGCACTGGTATCATATAACATATTCGACGAAGATTCGCCAAGCATTAAAAAATGTTTATCGCTCCATTATGCTGATAAACGAGATATCAGAACTTTGGAACACCAACTTAGCCAATTATATCAAGGCAAGTTCACCATAGATGAGTTCTACGCGCACGTAAACCACCAGCTTTCACTAATAATAAATAAATTAAAAACTGAAGATTACACTCCAGAAACAATAGGAGTTCTATCGGAAACTTATAGGAATAGAGCCCTTGACGTATTTATCAGAGGTCTAAAAGGAGAACTATCAAAGATGTTAATCATTCAAAAGCCTCAAACCTTACCAGAAGCATACACAACATGCTTAGAAATTCAAAATCTCAATTTCAGAAATATTTCAATTCACAGAAGAAACTTCAACAATACAGTTACAGCACCGATTAACCAAATATTCAGCCCAAAACAAACATCATTTCCAACATATAAGCCAAGTTTTTCAGAAATACGTAGAAGAAACAATATGTACAACCATCAACAAGAATCAACTCAACCATACAGAAACCAGCCAAATTTTATACCACCAAGACCAATACAACCTAAACCACCTACACCAATGGAAACTGACAGTTCTTTACAAACTAGACAAGTCAACTACATGAACCGACCGTTTAATAATAGTGGCGTAAAAAGAGAGATTACAACGGAAGAATATTCTCCACATAAACATCAACGGATATTTAATTTAGAAACACATAATGATGGCATAGCAGATGAAGATTATGTAGGATACGAAGATTACCCAACATATTACGAGGATCATGAAGAAGAAAATAATCCAGCAAACAATGAAGAAAACGGCGAGCTAAATTTTATGATGGGTGCCTTTCAAGCATTCCATACATAGAATACAAAATGCCAAATAATAAAACCCTCAAACTTTTGATTGATACAGGAGCCAACAAAAATTTCGTTAAGCCAGAACATGCTGAAAAAAGTATACCAACTAATAAATCTTTTAAAATAAATTCTGCAGGTGGAGATATAACAATAAATCAGAAAATAACCGGGAAAATTTTCAAAAGTTTAGGAATTAACATAGAAGTGGAATTTTTCGTGCTACCAGGATTAAAATCATTCGACGGTATCATAGGAGATGATACACTAAAACAAGTAGGAGGTTTAATAGATAGAAAAAATAATCTCCTGATAATTCCACCTAATATAAAAATCCCTTTAAAAGAAAAGCAATCAGCTCAAGTTAACAATATAGAAATAAGAGATGGTCATTTACAGTATGAAACAAAACAAAAAGTTAAATCATTACTAAAAAAATTTGAAAAATTATTTGGCCCTATAAATGACAGAGAAACTATCGAAACTAATGTGGAAGCAGAGATAAAAACAATCACGGACGAACCAGTATATGTTAAAACATACCCATATCCAGTTGCTATGAGACCAGAAGTTGATAAACAAATAAGGAAACTTTTAGAAGATGGAATTATAAAACCTTCGAAAAGCCCATACAACGCACCAATTTGGATAGTAGAGAAAAAAATGGACGCATCTGGAATAAAAAAATACAGGATGGTGATCGATTTCAAGAAACTAAATGCTGTTACAGTGTCTGACACTTATCCCATTCCGGATATTACAAATACTATTGCAAATTTGAATAACTCAAAATACTTTACTACAGTGGATTTAACATCTGGATTTCACCAAATTAAAATGAGAAATGCTGACATCCAAAAAACTGCATTTTCAACATTGAATGGGAAGTATGAATTCAAAAGGCTTCCTTTTGGATTAAAAAATGCACCAGCAATTTTCCAACGAATGATAGATGATGTGCTTAAAGAATTCATAGGAAAAATTTGTTACGTGTACATCGACGATATCATCATATTTGGAGGAGAAACAGAAGATGAACATTTAAATAATATCAAAAAAGTTTTTTTAAAATTTCAGGAAGCTAACTTACGAGTGAACCTGGACAAAACCGAATTTTTAAAGCAGGAAACCGAGTTCCTGGGATACATCATCACTCATGAAGGTATCAAACCAAATCCGGCGAAAGTTGCAGCTATCAAAAATATGAAAGCACCAGAAAATTTGAAAGAACTAAAAGGATTTTTGGGACTAACATCATATTATAGACGTTTTATCAGGGACTTCGCTAAAATAGCAAAACCACTTACCAATATGACGAGAGGGGAGAATGCTCAAATCAGTGCAAATCAATCAAAAAAAATAAAAATAAAATTTAACAAAGAAGAACAAGAAGCTTTTCAAACATTGAAAACATTGCTTTCATCATCAGAATTGTTGATCTTTCCAGATTTCAACAAACCATTTTTGCTAACAACAGACGCATCCAACCATGCCATCGGAGCCGTTTTATCGCAAGGCGAATTAGGTAAAGATAAACCAATAACCTATATTTCTAGATCTTTAAATAAAACCGAGGAGAATTATGCCACAAACGAGAAAGAGATGCTGGCAATAGTCTGGGCCTTAGAAAATCTGAGAAATTATTTATACGGAGCAAAACAAATCAACATACTAACAGACCATCAACCGTTAACATTTGCCCTAGGAAGTAAGAATAACAACGCAAAACTAAAACGATGGAAAGCAAGACTAGAGGAATACAATTATAAATTAACATACAAACCAGGATGTACCAACAAAGTCGCAGACGCTCTGTCAAGATTACCAACAGAAATCAATAATTTGTCATCATCATCAACAGAAACTGCAAGCGAAACAATTCACAGTGCAGAAGAAGACAGTATAAATCTCATCCCACATGTCGAAGTACCATTAAATGTTTTTAGAAATCAACTTATTATCACACAGGGTAAAGGTTGTGAAGCTTTCGAAGTGCCACATCCAACATACAATCGCCATTATATCAGCTTACCAGTCATAAATGAAAGAAGCCTAACTAAAGTTCTAAAAGAAAAATTACACCCAACTATAATAAATGGTATAAAAATTCCAGAAAATTTCATTCAAATATTGCAGGACGTATACAAAGAACATCTTTTAAGTTATAAAATCAGAATAACCCAAAGGATAGTACAGGATATTTGCAAAGAAGAAAACATTTTCTCAATCATTAAAGAAACTCACAAAAGAGCGCATAGGAATCACCGTGAAAATAAAGAACAAATACTCGAAGAATACTATTTTCCAAGAATGACATCATTAATCAAGAAATTCACCGCATCTTGCGAAGAATGTAATAGGAATAAATATGACAGACATCCTAATAAACCTCACCTACAACCGACACCAATACCAGTTTATCCAACGGAAATAATTCACATAGACATAATTGAAATGCAGAACGAAAAATTTATCAGCTGTATCGACAAATTTTCTAAATTTTTAAAATTATTCCATATAAAGGATAAATCCGTACTTCATATAAGGGAAAAACTGATCAAAATCATTCACTATTTTACAACACCAAGAATGATAGTAATGGACAACGAAGGAAGTTTTATAAGCCCAATTGTAACAAATTATATAAAAACACTCGGAATAGAATTATACTTCACACCACCACAAAAAAGCGAGGTAAACGGAGCTGTGGAAAGAGCACATTCAACAGTAATCGAAATTATCAGATGTTTAAAAAGTGAAAACAGGGATTTAAATATGAAAGAACTAGTGAATATAGCAGTTGACAGATACAACAACACATTTCATTCTGTAACACAAAAGAAACCTAGTGACATCTTCTTTGGAAAAATCGAGCGAATTAACTATCAGAATTTGCTCAATTTTAAAGAAAAAGTAACCGAAGACCTTATAGGACGTATTAGAAAAAATCAGAAATATAAAATTAATCGAGAAAAACATAAACGAAATCAACCAAAAACTTACGAAACGGGTCAAACTGTTTTCGCAGCAATAAAGCAAATTCAAGGAAAAGATAAGCCTAAATTCACTAAGGAAACTGTCGCAAATAATAATAGAGTCACAATTACTACTACATCAGGAAGATGAATCCATAAATCGCAGCTCAAAAATATTAATTAACAAAAATTTCAATTTCTTTCCAGCTTTAATTTTAGTTTATGGACGATGTCATATTCATTTGACCTATTCACATACAACACTCCAATAATAGCAATTAAAGAAGGAAGAGGAAAAATCCTGAACGGAAACCTAAATATAGTTCATCTCATAGATTTAACCAAATATAAAGAAATAATCGACAGTATGCTACCAATGATAACAACAATAAACGAGAAAAGCACCTTTAAATCTCAGATAGTTCATCAATTTAACCAAATATTGGATCTAGTATCGGAACTACAGGGTCAACCAGGAAGAGTACGTCGCTCAATTAATTGGATTGGAACTGCATGGAAGTGGATAGCGGGATCACCCGATGCTACAGATTGGGACAAAGTGGTCGAAAGTCAAAATGAAATTATCATGAACAATAACGAACAGTACAAAATCAATAAAATTCTAATGGAAAATGCAGATGAAATTTTGAAAGACTTCAACAAAATCATAAATCATTTAAATCAAGATTCAGAAACAATAGTGGAACAAACATTATTCAACAAATTAACCATAATAAAAGAAGAAATAAAGGAGTTTATCAGAGCAGCACAACTAGCAAAAAGAGGAATCATCAACACGAATCTTTTAAGTAAAAACGAAGTAAATCAATTAATAACAGAAATAGAAACCTTACCATACGCAAATGAAATAGAAGCTATTGAATACGCAACTCCAACTATAATGGTAAAAAACTTTACAATTCTTTATATAATATCTATTCCCAAAACAGGCGAAGAAACTTTCAACCATGTCGTTATAAGACCAACTATAAAAGACAACAAGCAGATATACTTGGAACACAAGGAACTTCTGACAAACCAAGAGACAACTTTCGGAATTGTAGAAAAATGCGATTTATTTGGGGAAACTATCATATGCAGAAAAAACCAAGTAAAGCAGCTAGAAAGTACTCATTGTATTATCCAATTAATGAAAGGTCTTAATGCAAGTTGCGAATATCAGATAAATGGAGAAGAGTTAATAGAACCCATCAACGAAAACACCATATTCCTAACAAATTTCAATGGAACAATCAAAGACAACACCTCCAGTAAACATCTAGAAGGCACCTTTCTCATTCAATTCAAGAACGAAACGCTGCAAATAAAGGACATGATCTTCACTAATAACGAAATAAGGACTTCTCATATACTACCACCAATTTTGCAACCTAACATAAATAAAACAGGAACAAGGCTCGATCTAAAATATCTACATTATCTACATAAAAACGATTTCAAAAAATTAGAAAAATTATTCTTCAACCATGAAGCAACATCTTATATAAATATTACAATAATTATAGCAATAATCATCACGTTGGCGCTAGCAACATTCATCAAATTGAGGAAAAAAAAGCAAAAAATAATGTTAACCGAAGCACAAAAACAACAAAAAGAGGAGCAACCACAATTGCAATCAATTCAATTAAATTTTAATCCACGGGTCGCGGATCTTTAAAAGGGGAGGAGTTATCACCATCTCAAATTACATCTAACATTATTTCAATATCTGATAGATCAAATTACAACAGGTGCATGTGGATACAAATTCAAGTTCAAACATGTTTAATGTAAAAATGTTGATAAAGCAATATTTCTATGGGAATTAAAATTAAATCAATTTCTCACCAAAAATATAATTTTATTAATTATAAGTTAAAATACAAATTATAATTTTTTTCATTTATTAACTAAAATTGTCAATTAAGCATAATTAAATGTATAAATTAAGTAAAATTTAATGTAATAATTTAGTCTTAAGCTTAACTTGTTCTAATAAACATTTTTTTTTAACACGAAATAAATTTCATTTCGTTAACTTATATGTTATTTATGTTATTGTTATTGTTACTGTTATTGTTATTGAGTTATTGTTATTGTTATTGTTATTGTTATTGTTATTGTTATTGTTATTGTTAATGTTATTGTTATTGTTATTGTTATTGTTATTGTTATTGTTATTGTTATTGTTATTGTTATTGTTATTGTTATTGTTATTGTTATTGTTATTGTTATTGTTATTGTTATTGTTATTGTTATTGTTATTGTTATTGTTATTGTTATTGTTATTGTTATTGTTATTGTTATTGTTATTGTTATTGTTATTGTTATTGTTATTGTTATTGTTATTGTTATTGTTATTGTTATTGTTATTGTTATTGTTATTGTTATTGTTATTGTTATTGTTATTGTTATTGTTATTGTTATTGTTATTGTTATTGTTATTGTTATTGTTATTGTTATTGTTATTGTTATTGTTATTGTTATTGTTATTGTTATTGTTATTGTTATTGTTATTGTTATTGTTATTGTTATTGTTATTGTTATTGTTATTGTTATTGTTATTGTTATTGTTATTGTTATTGTTATTGTTATTGTTATTGTTATTGTTATTGTTATTGTTATTGTTATTGTTATTGTTATTGTTATTGTTATTGTTATTGTTATTGTTATTGTTATTGTTATTGTTATTGTTATTGTTATTGTTATTGTTATTGTTATTGTTATTGTTATTGTTATTGTTATTGTTATTGTTATTGTTATTGTTATTGTTATTGTTATTGTTATTGTTATTGTTATTGTTATTGTTATTGTTATTGTTATTGTTATTGTTATTGTTATTGTTATTGTTATTGTTATTGTTATTGTTATTGTTATTGTTATTGTTATTGTTATTGTTATTGTTATTGTTATTGTTATTGTTATTGTTATTGTTATTGTTATTGTTATTGTTATTGTTATTGTTATTGTTATTGTTATTGTTATTGTTATTGTTATTGTTATTGTTATTGTTATTGTTATTGTTATTGTTATTGTTATTGTTATTGTTATTGTTATTGTTATTGTTATTGTTATTGTTATTGTTATTGTTATTGTTATTGTTATTGTTATTGTTATTGTTATTGTTATTGTTATTGTTATTGTTATTGTTATTGTTATTGTTATTGTTATTGTTATTGTTATTGTTATTGTTATTGTTATTGTTATTGTTATTGTTATTGTTATTGTTATTGTTATTGTTATTGTTATTGTTATTGTTATTGTTATTGTTATTGTTATTGTTATTGTTATTGTTATTGTTATTGTTATTGTTATTGTTATTGTTATTGTTATTGTTATTGTTATTGTTATTGTTATTGTTATTGTTATTGTTATTGTTATTGTTATTGTTATTGTTATTGTTATTGTTATTGTTATTGTTATTGTTATTGTTATTGTTATTGTTATTGTTATTGTTATTGTTATTGTTATTGTTATTGTTATTGTTATTGTTATTGTTATTGTTATTGTTATTGTTATTGTTATTGTTATTGTTATTGTTATTGTTATTGTTATTGTTATTGTTATTGTTATTGTTATTGTTATTGTTATTGTTATTGTTATTGTTATTGTTATTGTTATTGTTATTGTTATTGTTATTGTTATTGTTATTGTTATTGTTATTGTTATTGTTATTGTTATTGTTATTGTTATTGTTATTGTTATTGTTATTGTTATTGTTATTGTTATTGTTATTGTTATTGTTATTGTTATTGTTATTGTTATTGTTATTGTTATTGTTATTGTTATTGTTATTGTTATTGTTATTGTTATTGTTATTGTTATTGTTATTGTTATTGTTATTGTTATTGTTATTGTTATTGTTATTGTTATTGTTATTGTTATTGTTATTGTTATTGTTATTGTTATTGTTATTGTTATTGTTATTGTTATTGTTATTGTTATTGTTATTGTTATTGTTATTGTTATTGTTATTGTTATTGTTATTGTTATTGTTATTGTTATTGTTATTGTTATTGTTATTGTTATTGTTATTGTTATTGTTATTGTTATTGTTATTGTTATTGTTATTGTTATTGTTATTGTTATTGTTATTGTTATTGTTATTGTTATTGTTATTGTTATTGTTATTGTTATTGTTATTGTTATTGTTATTGTTATTGTTATTGTTATTGTTATTGTTATTGTTATTGTTATTGTTATTGTTATTGTTATTGTTATTGTTATTGTTATTGTTATTGTTATTGTTATTGTTATTGTTATTGTTATTGTTATTGTTATTGTTATTGTTATTGTTATTGTTATTGTTATTGTTATTGTTATTGTTATTGTTATTGTTATTGTTATTGTTATTGTTATTGTTATTGTTATTGTTATTGTTATTGTTATTGTTATTGTTATTGTTATTGTTATTGTTATTGTTATTGTTATTGTTATTGTTATTGTTATTGTTATTGTTATTGTTATTGTTATTGTTATTGTTATTGTTATTGTTATTGTTATTGTTATTGTTATTATTAATGTTATTGACTTATTGAACTCATCTTTATTGAACACTTTTGTTGAAATGATCATTCTGCTTTAGTGACGTTCTGCTCAAGGTAGTATTGAGGGCTTCATAATCTTTAGCCATTTCATTAAGTGACGAGGAGTTGTATTTTATTGTGTCGTTACACCTTCCTGCAAGTGCTGTGTACTCATCTTTAATGTTATTGAACGAAAATTTGACTTCATCCAATAGCACATTAATGCTTAAGTGATAATCCAAGCAATCGTCACATACAAAGTATTGACCCAGAAATGCAGAATACCACACTCTAGGAGCGTTTAAACAAACTCGGTGGAAGCGCTTTTTACAAAAACTTCTGCATGTAACAGTTTCGGTTTTTGCGTCATTTTTCTAACTATTGCATTTAACCGAATTCATCATTTTTGATTATATAAATAATATTTACTTTAACAATAAAAAAAAAAACGGCAATTTAAAAAGTGTTAAAAATTTTTAGCAAAAGTACTAGCAGAATAAACAATAATTTAAAAAAAGTAAAAATGTAAATTAAAGAAAGCTGATTCTAATTTAATTTTTTCTTTTTTAACAAAAGTTTAACCAAAAGAGAAAAAAAATTTTTTTAGCATAGCTAACATATATTTATATAAAAAGCTCTTTTCCTGAAATAAATATAAATTTAAAGTTAGTTATTCTATAGAACATTCATCCAAAAACCTTCGACATGAATAAACAAATATTCATAGGTGACCTACAATTTTTATGAGAAAATGAAATGTAATATTTCCTAAAAGATTAGTTACACATATACTAGCTATACAAAAGAAAATTTAATTCCAATTGTGTATCACTTTAAAGCACCATACAATGCAGAAGAACTAGTCAAGAGGTGAAATTTAATAATCAATATTGTGAGAATAAAATAAATGGATTTAAATTGGATAATTGATTATTTGGATGTTAAACCTAATTAAAACACTATTTGGAGCCATCTGAAAAAAGTTATGTTAAAAGAGAACAAAGAAAACGTTTGTTTCAAAAGTAAACTGACTGTGTTAAAATAGAAGATCTCACTAGAAGAGACTTGCCATCATTACAAAAACTTGATAACTTTAAATCAAATTTCCCTACACAGTTATCAAAGAACAGTTTTTAATGTGATGTTAAAAATTGTCTGAATGTATATACATATCTAGCTTTTAAAAGAAAAAATGTTAAATTAAAATCTTCAATTTTCATACTTATGGGATGTGAATTTAAATAATAGAACTAAAAAAGTTCATTTCAACATAAGGCAAGTAATTTATTTTATGGATGTATGGGACTATGCTTACAGATCAGCACGAAAAGTCATTGGGAGGAATACAAGAAGAAGTACGTATAGATAAAGTTGCACACACTACTTCTAGAATCATAACGTTTGATCATCGAAAAATTGTTAAACTTTTTTAGTTAAATAAAAAATGTTTTTAAATATATAACTTCATATGTTTTATTTTTATAACTGTATGTTTACTATTGTCAAAAGCAATTAATTTGACTTTTAATTTTTTCATGCAACAATAATAACAACCAAATCACTAAAAATTCTACAAACAGAAGCTACAAACAGTAAATACTAATTGGTAGCAAATAATAAATCGTTATCATTTGATAGAAATTAAGTTATTAGAAGATAACGTAGGGCATAAAAATTGCCCCTTCCTACAAAAAGTTATGCAAATCGATCATTCAGATTAAGATAAAACAAACGAAATTATTGAACAATCATTATCACCAGAAATTTTACAAAATGAATGTAAAGATATTTTTTGCGGTATATTTCGTCATAAATGTTTTGATAAAAACATACATATACAATTGGCTCGCATAATTTGATAAATAAAGCTGCCTTAAAAATAATGAAATTAGCTCAAGATGAAATTTATCAAAATATTCATAAATAAATTACGGGAAAATGTTTTTTTTACCAAATATTTTTTTAGCACATTTCCAAAAAAAATTTGAAAAAATGTGCTTATTAGTTTCACTCTGTCCGTCCATCCGTCCGTCTGTTTACAAAACTTCTACACCGTTAAAGGTAGAGAAAAAAATTTTAACCATGGGTAGGTCTCATAAAAAAAATAATTTTGTGGAACAACTTTTTCATGTAGCCCCACCCATTACGGAGCTACAGCCCCTCAAACTTTGAAAAAGCCCTATATTTAATTCATATATCTTATGTTCTGCTTAAGATTTTTTCAATCTGAAAACGTCATTCGACAGGTATTTTTTTCAGCTTTGTAAATTAATATCAAAATTATACAATTTTTTTAAATTTAGTATTTAAATTTACCGTTATGTGAAAACCAAATTTTGCATGATTTTTCTACTTTCATAACTCCGGCACGCTTTTAGATAGAGGCTTGAAATTTTGAGACAAGAAAGAACTTTTAGATTTAGTATAAGTTTGCTCAGAAAATTTTTTTGGACCACCCCCTGTTTATGAGCTATTAGGGCTTAAAAATTGAAAATTTGCTATTTTTAAACACCTGTACACATTTTACTTCTGTAAGATATAAAAATTAAAGCTACAGTAATATATTTTTACGTGTGTTAAATGTTTATTTAAGTTGTAAAGGGTTCCAAAGTTGCAGCTCTTCAAAATTGCGAAAAAGCCCCGTTTTCAGATGTATATATCTCAGACTCTGCGTAATAGTTTTGCAATCTAAAACCGCGAGAAGACCGGAGATCTTATTATCTATATAAAACAATATCAAAATTATGTAATATTTTGTAATTTACTATTTAAATTTACCATTATGTGAAAACCACATTTTGCATGAAATTTCTTTTTTCATAACTCCGGCACGCCTTTAGATAGGGATCTGAAATTTTGAGACAAGAAAGAACTTTTAGAATTAGTACAAGTTTTCTCAGAAAATTAAAACAGTTTGTATTGAGTTTTGGAAATGTGTGCTTTTAAAAACCGTTGGTTTACATTCTACCTTGTTGTTAATTAATAGTTAACTTTTCATTTTTTCATCATCTAAATGTATTTCTTATTTCAAATAGATTTTGACAGTATAATTACCATTTTTGAGTGTCTGTCAGTTGTTTATTTTATTTAACAGTATTTTTTTGATATTTTTATCCAACACACAGATCTTGGCTTTTAATGTAATAATTTTGTTAAATGTTGTATTTACTATTATTAACAGCTTTTATTGAACTTACTCGTTGTTAAAGGAATCGTGGAATCTTGTAAGCTATTGTAGACACACTTCCCGTTGAGCTAGAGACTTGAAATTTTGGATACAGTTTAGATTCCGGTGACAATACATGATTATTAAATAATAATACCAAAAAAGAGTAGAGGAGTTAATTAAATTAGCAAAATAAAATTTTCATACTAAGATATTACAGATTTTTTAACAGAATTATTACAAAGTAAAGTAAAAATATGAAATTTGCCTTGACATGTGTGTGTTTGATCATTTAGCAATAGACAAAACTAAATGTACACATATATATAATTTTCATACATTTAGTTTATACATTTTTCTTCTTGATGAAACACAACAAACCAAGAAACGGCAATCATTAACAGATTTTATTGAACTTACTCGTGGTTAAAGGAATCGTGGAATCTTACGCATAACAAAAGATTATCTAATACAAGAAGATGGGCCACTTTTTTTGTACACATATTAATGCATTTTTTACAACTACCTAAACAAAAAAAAACCATTAGTAAAAGTAGGTTAATATATAAATAATACATTAAGTAATATATATGTTACTTTTCTCTTTTGTAAGAGAGAAAATGAACGAAATATTGTTTAGATAGTATTTTTAAATTGCTATTTTAAAGGCGCAACTTTGTTAATGTGTCTATGTATTGTTATAATACAAAGTATATAAATATGAAAAATTTATTTTAATCTAATGTATTTTAATTGAAAATTTTATGTAGATATTATTTAGATAGTTTAGAAAATAAATTTATAAATATTTTTTTATTTTTATTTTATTACAATTTCCCAAGGGCATAAAATGCTCTTGCAAAACAGAGCGCCCTTTTCATCACGGATGTGTTCCAAAAAAATTATAAATAATTTAGTAAAATTAGTACAGAAAATGATTTAGAATATAAATTATATGAACGTCTAAAAAATGATTTTAATTATGACTGTTGTAATAAATGTAATAAATCTTATTTTGTAAAACTATGTACATATAATATGTATACTCTTCACTTCAAATTTGTTCTTTTTAACATTATATTTGTCTTTTTCAAAATCAAATTCGTCCAAATTTTCAAAATCAACTTTGTCTGCTTTTAAAATCAAATTCTTCTTAAGCTTTTTATACCCGTACGATAAGTATCGGGTATAATAAAATTACTCCTCCGTTTGTAACACCTCAAAATAAGCGAGCTAGATATACCTTCAAAGGTATGGATCGGGTCAGAATCAAATTCTGAGTCGATTAAACCATGTCCGTCCGTCCGTCCGTCAGCACGCTAACTCAAAAACTAAGAAAGCTAGAATCTTGAAATTTACACAAAATATTCTGGGAGCAATTTGTTGGTTCCTTATTTTTTTGGTTGAGTTCCGACCAAAACTTCGGGTAGCTTCCGAACAACTAACTTTTAGATCTCCACAATTTTTTTGAAATAGAGCCATGAAATTTTAACTGCTGATACATATCATAAAAATATTAATTTTATGTATGTATTAATTTTTCTGTAGTCCAACCCGTTAAGGAGCTACAGCCCCCCAAAGCCCCCAAAAATCACTATATTTAAATTGTTATAACACAAGCTCTATAAGGTATATCTTCAATCTGAAAATTTCAAACGATAGGTGCAATTATGAGCTTTACAAACATGTATATAATAAATATATACTTGTGTTATACGGTGTCTTAATTTACCGTTATGCGAAACTGAATTATTGCAAAATCCTTTAACCCTTCTATCTTCTAAACGGTTTAAGTTGGAATTTTGAAATTTTGACAGAAGTTAGATATTTGAAAATAAGTATGAGTCATTTCAGAAATTATTTTTGCATCATCCTCCGTTTAGGAGCTGTAAGGGGTCAAAAACTTAAAATTTCCTATTTTTAAACACCTGTAACTTGAACACCTGTTAAAATTTTTTTGAAGTTGAACGAATTTTTTGCATTTTGTTTTACTCGATAATTTGAAATTGTTCAGGAAATAATGCGTAGTACAAAAAAATGTAAATAAATAAACAACATAACGGTTGCTTGAAAAATTTTTATTTACATGATATTGATATACATACATACTTATATAATATCATGTTTATTTACATATCGTATATGTCACTGATTAATGAATGATAAGAGTATAGATGTATATTATATAGTGCCGTATTTGCATACATATGCATATGTATTTTATTGTACTTATAAGAAATTATTCTATGAATGGAAATATTTTTAAAGAAATATTCCAATGTATGGTGATATACTCAAAACAATATAAATATACTATGTGCGCATTAATATAATACAATATTTAAAATTATATTTACTATTTTGTACCTAGTAAACTTAATATACATTTACCGCTTAGTATTAAATGGTACTATAGAATATTTGAAAAAGTTTTGGATTGATAATCGTTATGTGGCAGGTTAGAATCTGCTTTTGAAGAATTTATAAACATATAGTTTGAATATATGTACAACTCATAGTTCTAGAAATTATAAAATTCACCCAAATTATTTTAAAATACTAAAATATTAAAAAAATAATATTGTAAGCAGAGTGACAAACTGTGAACATACTAACGGTTCGTACGGGTATCTAAGAGTTGACAATAGCAACTGTATTCTTTCTCGTTTGTATTAAATTTGACCGTAAAAATACTATAAATTGTAAATTTATTTATTTTTATAAAATAAGCATATTTTTATAGTAAATTATTTTCTTTATAGTAATTTTTTTTTCTGTAATAATTATTTAATTTTTGTAAGATAAGCTAATTTTTGTAACGAATTATTTTTCGTTGTAATTATTTTCTTTATAACAGTTTCTTTGTTTTTAAGATTTCAAAATAGGGAAATGTAAAATTCTTATTGTAAACTAATTAACTAAAGATATTAGTTTATCTAAACCAAGTCATTATTTTGAAATCTTGAAGATAAGGAAATAAAATTATTTTATTAATATTATTGTATATTTGTATCAAATTGTAAAAGTATAAATATTGGTAATATGGAAAAAAATATTGTATTCACATTTTAGTTTTAGACTAATTAAGTTTAAATAAAAATTTTATAATTTAAAAGAAAGCTATTTGGTTTTACTTTCTGGTGTTTGGTTTTTATAAAAAAAAAATTTTTATAATTTAAAAGAAAGCTATTTGGTTTTACTTTCAATAAAATATTATAAAAAAATTTATATTGTTAAAAGGAGAATATTATAACCGACGCCTGAGCAGTTTTTAAAAAATCCCGAGAAAGTGAAGTGTGAAATAGTATTGGACATTGTTTAGTGCCAATTACAAGCACAAGAGTGTTAATTTTTCTAATTTCAATCTTTTGCAATTTTATACAAACTTATCATTAAATTTTAAAATAAAATATAATAAAATTAAACAATAAGTAATAAAGTAAAAGGAATAAAAAAATAAATAAAGAATAAATTATTAAATAAAAAAATAAAAAAAACTATTAAATTGAAATAGAATAAAACTCTTCTTAAAAGTGATTTTGTGGTATGAGTGGTTATCCTTGACGATATTAACGGATTGTGAAACGAAGCCCCCGAGTAATCTACAGAGATAAAAAGGAGCACCATTACTGTAAAGAAAACATCACTGAAAATTCTGGGTGCAGCCGCTCAATCTATCTGAGAAGGAGTCGACGGACGATGTCCAGCAAAACAATGATAGGACAAATCATTACATTGTAAGCCACACTTTGTTTCATTTAAATAGTTAGCTAAAACCTAATTTTTATAATACTTTATTGAAAGTAAAACCAAATAACTTTCTTTTAAATTATAAAATTTTTATTTAAACTTAATTAGTCTAAAACTATAATGTGAATACAATATTTCTTTCCATATTACCAATATTTAAAGAAAAGCTTAAAAGCTTATTTTTTTTCCATAATTCATTAATTAATTGGATGATTCGTTAACAAGTATCTTCCTCAGTAGAGGGAAAAGAAGAATCCAATACTTACTGAATTTAAAAATAAAAGTAATCAAATTATTAATTTTCTTTATTTTATTGGATAATTCGTCAATAAGTTCCCCATCAGAAGGAAGAAAAAAAGAATCCAATAAATATTCAGAAAAGTATTAATTAAGATTGTGTGAAGATATTATTTGAAGAAAAAAGAAGAAAAATAAAGAATAACATAATAAAAATAATAACTATCGGCCTAATATAAAAAATATTTAGAAATAAATAAAAATATAAATAGATATCTTATAAAAAAAATTACAACGAACTTGACGTCAAATTTATTTCTTAAATTTAATAATGATTTAAAATTTTACTAAAGTTTATTAATAAATTAAGATTAAAGTAATTAATAAACACTAATTACTAATAATTTAAATCTTAAAAACTAATATTTAGATTCAATGAGATTTTTCTATTACTAATGTTAAAATTTTTTTATATAACAAAAAGAATAAATTTATTCTTTGAAAACTTATAATATTTTATTTTTTATTCTTTTTTTAATTTTAATATTGTCAAATTTTTTTTACCATTAAATTAATAAAATATTCTATATTAATTTCATTATAATTTGTATGCATTTTATTTAAGAATTAAAAAAAATATAATAAAAATAAATAAAAGTAATTTAAGAATATAAAATAACTTAGAAAAAAGTTATTTAAATTAATAAAGTTGAAAAGATTAAAATATTTATCTACTAGGAACATTTATCTACTAGAAAAAACATTAAAAATTTATAATTCTATAAAAGGAACTAAAAGTATTATGGGATTTTATCCGATATACGAAGTAAAATAATAAGTGAAGCGCACACTACTTTGGAATCAAGTAATGCACCACTCAATTGGAATAGTATTGTAAGATGCATAAATATGCATTTTGTGGATAATAGAGATATAACAAGTTGGGAATACGAAATGACAAGTATCAAACAAAATAGAGATTCAATCGAAACATTCTACAATAAAGTTTCTCATCACTTAAAAGTAAATTTAAATAAATTATAGGATATGGATGTATGTAAAATATCTATGGAATCTTCGGCTGAAAGTTATGGAAAAAAAGCCAGAGATACTTTTATGAGAGGTTTAAAAGGGGATCTACCAAGATTGCTTACTTTACGAGAACCGGTCGATCTAAAACATGCATACGAAATATGCTTACAATTAGAGGACATGGATAACCAAGTTAAAAGTCAACCACAACAATCTTCTTCATATTATACTCCAAGAGGATTCTGACAAGGATATTCAGGAAAAACTAATAAAGATTTTTATCCTAATAACAATTATAATAGGATATTATATTATAAAAATCAGTTTAGTTTAGTTTAATTCTTTATTAGTGCTACTTACAGTCACTTTTGCATTTCATATATTTTATAATTTATCTTAATTTGATTTGAGATAGGGAAATAGCCACGTCAAAAGATTTTTAATAACAATACCTAAATATAGTATTTCATCTATTTTCATTATGGCATAAAAAACACTAATTTTTTCAAATATAAGTAATGCTTATACTAACATTTCTGTTTAAATTACATTTCATTATATAATTTACAACTCATTAAAAAAATTTTTATTTTGCTGAGCGATCAGACCAGTTGTTAGCAATTGCCTTCACCAATCATATGATTTGCATCCTAATAGATGTTGGTTCGCTACAAAAGAAAGTTGATCAATTTTTCAGTTCATAATTATACCATGACACAACATGCAATTATATCTAACTACTACTACTCTAATAAAACTGCAACTGCATAGTATATTAAATCCTTACGACTAATTAAAATAATATTGAACTAATGAATACATAATACATTACTACGGTACTTCATTAACATACAACATAAAAAATAAAAAGTAAATAAATCATCCAAAAAAACATACAACTTTTAGCAATTCACAACTCCATTCAACATGTTCATACATCCCCTTCTAAAAGGCGCTACTTCTTTGCTCTTTAAGTTGATTCGGAAGATCATTGAATAATTTAAACCCCTTGTAAATCAATGAGTTCTGTCCTGCATTGCTATAACATCTCGGTAATCTAAAATGTAGATTATTTCTCAGCCCGTAGGGTTGGGTTTGTCGCACATATTGAATTAGATTTACTAATATATCTGTTGTTCTTGTATATTTTACTTTATGAATGAATAATAACATGTTCAATTTGACCCTTTGCGCTACATTTAGCCATTTGAGTATTTCCAGCATAATTGAAATGGAGGTGTTTCTCCTAACTTTTAAAATTATTCTCATTATAATTATTATAATTCTCATAAAATTATGCTCTATTTTGGAGTTTTAACATTCTACTAATTATTCCTTGGTTAGCTAGAAACAAAATGGTTGAACAGTATTCATAATGAGGTTTAACGATAGAATTATAGATATTAATTGCACTTTTTAATGACAATTTTTTTTTTATACTTAAATTTTCTTGGCAATCTTTTTACATACATACTCCACATGTTGTCTAAATTTAAGCTCGCTATCGACTATTACTCCCAGGTGTTTTATTCCTTTATCATTCTTAACTGTTTCAACTCCAATTTTTAAATTTACCTCATTATTATGGTTAATTGTCATAAACTTTGATTTTTTCACATTAAGTTCTAGCTTATTAATTTCAAACCAATTGTTCAATTTAACTAAGTCATTCTCCATTTTGTTCTTACATTCCTGTGGGTTGTCACCTATAATATACACAAGAGCATCATCTGCAAACAAGTTAATTTCACAAAACCTTAAGTCCTCTCCAATATAATTGATATAAATTATGAACAGTAGAGGACCTAGTATTGATCCTTGCGGAACTCCTAATTGGATAAATTTTATTGTTGACAGATTTTCATTAACTTTAGTTCTTTCACTACGACCATACAGGTAACTTGCAAACCATTTAAGATCCTTTCCTTTAATTCCATACGTTTTCATCTCTCACAGTAAAATAAACGGTTCCATTGTTTCAAATGCTCTTTTAAGATCTAGGAACACGCTGTAAATTATCTTTTTCTTATCTATTTCACATTTCCATCTGGTTATCATCCAATTCAATGCAGTTTCACATGAATGATTTCTGCGAAAACTCAACTGTGTTTTTATTAACATATTTTTTTTCTCCAGTTGCATTTGCACCTTTTTTTCTAATATTTTTACACCCCGCAGCATATTAATTTGCCTAAAATCTTCCTTTTTAGAGCTATTCTTAACTTTTTAAGTTAATTTCTATCAGTTTAAAAGAAATTTTCACCAACCTCGGTCATTCAAAAGGGAATTAGAGTCAATAAATCAATCGCAATATAGAAGGAACGATAATAATTTCAGTAACAATTACAATAACATCTACAATAAACCATTTACAAGGAATATGTGCTATAAAAATAGAACAACATCAAACAACCATTCGGAAAATAAAGTGCAACAAATACAATATTCAGAACCATCAAACTAATGTGAAGATAAGAATAAAGTACGCAACTATATATGCAAACTACCCATAATGAAGAAGTAAAAAATAATAGTATTACTCCTTTTTTAGATTAAATCCTTTCTCGCTCCCTTATATTGAGCATATTGCGGGAAATGATGCAAAATTAAAATTTTTAATAGATACGGGCTCAAATAAAAATTATATCAGCTCAAAATTAATAAAAAATCCGATACCAAATAAGTCAAAATTTTATGCAAATACAATAGGAGGAAACGTAGAGCTAACACATCATGCCTGGATAAATCTTTTCGGACCAAACACAAAAAAACTCAAATCTTTTATATTAACAAAAATTTTTACATTTGATGGAATCATAGGAAATGATAGCTTCAATGAACTCAACGCGGTCATTCATGCAAATGGGAACTATCTAAACTAACTAAATTTAGATTATAAAAATAATATCCCGTTAGTAGGTAAAGAGGCAGTCTGTTATGGAAAAAAATCATGCCATATCGCACCGATATCACACGACTTACATCTTGATTGAAGGGTTTAATATAGGTCATTCTTGGTTAGTAGGTCAAAAACTTGTTTTGATTGTTTTGGTTTGGGTTGGAAGATGGGTTATAAGTGTGGGTTGTTAACTTATAAGTTCCAAGTGGTTGGAAGTGAAGGTTGTTGATAGTGTGGAAGTTGTTAGGCAAAGTTAATGAACTGAACAAGTTTAGAATATTTCGATTTTTTCAATAAATTTATTGGTACTTTGTAATAGGATATCATACAAATAGTAAGAAAATTATTTCTTTTTTCAAGTCAAATCAATTTTTTATTTTTTCTTCGCATGCTTAATAAAATATATGTAGGTAAAAATAGATATAAAAGAATCGAAAAAAAACTTGATTTTATTATTGCACAAAAATATTCATAGATACTTTTGAATATCAAGATGAAAATAATAGAATAAAAACGAGAAGTGCATTTTTAGTTTTGTTTTATTAAAAGAAGATTAATTATTAAAAGTTGTTATTATAGTTTTAAAGTTGCAAAAATAAAAATAATAAAAATATGCTATTTTTAGAATATGTGTTGTTTTGTTTCTCATTGTACTATATTTTTTTGTAAATTGTTGTAATACCTTGAACAGTTAAGATTTATGTACTTTATAACACATGTACTTTACAAATATTTTGCATTATTTTAATTTCTGTTTACCTGTTGTAAAATAAATTGTAAAAACTAGTTTGACTCTTTCAAACAATTTAAAAACTTATGAACGCAAAAGCTAAAAGAAAAAAAAAAATTAAAATAAGAAGAAAAAGAAAAAGAAAAGAAAAAAATTATGGAATTATAGGTGCGTCTGTTATGTAAGATTCCTTTTTTTCTAAGAATATTGAGAAAATAACCGGAAATCTTTCATTTACTTTATAGTTGATATTACACTTCGTTTTATGTTGTAAGGTAGGAAAAAAAACAAAAAGAAGTTAATTGGTTTTGGTATTTATAGTAAACACAAAAATAAAAAATAAAAACATATTAAGTTATATATTTATTTTTATTTATTTGAAAAAACTTTTACAAATTTGCGATGATCAGATGTTAAGATTCTGGAAATAATGAGACCAACTTCTTCTATGCTCATCCGTGCTCATCTGTAGGCATAGTCCCATACATACCTAACGTGAATTTCTTCTTTAATGTTAAAGTGAACTTTTTTATAGTTTTGTTATTTAAATTCATATCGTGCAAATATGAAATTGAAAATCTTAATTTACATTTTTTTCCTTTAAAAGATACATATATACATTATAACAATTTTTAACAGCAAATCTGAAATTGTTGTTTGATAAATGTATAGGACAATTTGATTTAAAGTTATCAATCTTTTGTAATGACGGCAAGTTTCTGCTTAGATCTACTATTTTAACACTGTCAATGTACTTTTGGACACAAAGCTTTTTTTGTTCTCCTTTATCATAAACTTTTTCAGCTGACTCTAAATAGTGTTTGAATATATGTTTTACATCTAAATATTCAACTAACCCGTTATTCCATTTTTGTTTTAATAGTTTTTATTTAATTTCAGATAATTTACAATATAAATTATGTATAAGAAATTAAAATTATATCACATTGCTAAATATATTACAATATGTAAAAGTTACTATTGAAATTTAAAAATGAAATAAATTAATTAAGTATAATAATTAAGAAAAAAAATAAAAAAATAATAATTATTTATTACTTCTAAGTTGTTTAAAGTTCCTTTAAAAATTTTTTAAGTTTTTTTTTAAAAATGTCTATATTTTGGCTACTTTTAATTTCATTTGGCAGAGAATTGTATAATTTTATTGCACTGCATTTTAGACTTTTAAGTTTTATGGTTGTGTTTGATTTTGGTACTACGATATTTCTCCTGTTTCTGGTTTCGTAACTATGTATCTCATCCTGTCTCATTATTTTCAAATTTGATTTTAGTTTATTGCTTTCAATTTTATAAATGTATTTGCACTTCTCAAAGTAAATCAATTGATTTATATCCATTTGATTAGTTTTTTCATAGAGTTCAGAAGTTTTAGTCTTGTAGTTAAGTTTGAAAGCAACTTCAGTGTTTTGTTCATAACTATTCCAATTTGATTGATATGAAATTTTGAACAGTGACTCCAGCTACAAATATTATATCTAATTTTGGATGACCATTGTAGACAAGTTTTACTGCTTTTTTCGGCAAACCACCAGCCTTTTCCGGCAAAACCACCAGCCAGCAAAGCACTATTTATTGCAATAGAAATTGGAACAATACAATTTTTTATATGGTTTATGGGATCGTCCCATTTAAGTTTTTCATCGATGATGATTCGCAGATACTTTATATTACTAACTCTTTGTACTATGCTGTTTTTTACTTTGATATCAATTTTATGGTAGCTTTTTTTTGGAGTTTTAAATACTATATAATTTGTCTTCTTAGCATTCAGGCAAAATTCTTTATCATCAAACCAGCCAGAAAAAATCCTCATATCATTATTTATTATGTTTTCAAGCTCACTTAAGGTTCTTGCTTTGGCTATAAAATTTGTGTCGTCCGCATAAATATTATATTGTGAGTCAATTTACCTTTTGGAAAATCCATTATGTATAAAAAATATAATAAAAGCCGAAGTAGTGATCTTTGTGGAACCCCTCGCTGTAATATTCGCTCTTCACTAATTGTATTATTAATTTTAACACAATGTGTTCTATTAATTAAGTAATCTTTTATTAAAGAGTTACACAAACCTCTTATTCCTAAGTTATTCAAAATGTGGAGGAGCTTTGCGTGACTAACAACATCAAATGCTTTAGTTAAGTCTACAAATATAGCACCTACATACATTCCATCATTGTATCGTATATTTGTTCTAATGTTGCCGAAATTGCTGATTCAGTACCACTACTTTCTAAAAATCCATATTGATTGGGATCAAATCCGATCGAATCTTTTATAAACTCTCTGATTCTTCTATTCATAGTTTTTTCATATATATTCGAAATTGAGTTCAAAATTTTCCCTCTCAATGAATTTTCCCTCTTCAAAAGATTTATTAATCATATGCGTGATGGATTGTTTTAGAATTTCCGCTAGTATCTGTAGATCTTGAACTGTTATATTATCTAAACCCGCAGCAGCATTGCACTTTAAGTTTTTGATAATATTGAAAGTCTCATTTTCATCTACTGGACTTAAATAAATGGTTTTTGGCTTGATACTATTTTCACATCGATCATTCGCTTTGTTCGACTTATTAATTCCATTCGCTATATGTGTTCCTATTTCTCGAAAAAATTTATTCATAGCTTTAGCATTTTCACTATCAGTTTCTGTAATTTTCCCATTTTCTTGGATTATATTACAAATATTTTCATTTATAGTCTCTTCACTGTTTTTAATTGTATTGTGGATGATTTTCCATAATTTTCTCGAATCGTTTCCAGCCTTTTCAATACTGCTATTAATGTGATTTTGCTTGGCTTCTTTTATTATTTTAGTCATTTCCTTTTTACATTTCACGTACCTGTCTTTTTTTGCATTATTATTTAGGTATTTTTTATGAGCATCATATAAGGAGCGCCTTGTTTTCATCTTTTTGAGTATATTAGACATTATCCAATTATTGTTTCTAGTTCTTAATAAAATTTTCTTCGTACTAGCCTCTTTCGCATCCTGGATTTTTTTAATCAATGTATCAATATCTGTTAAGTTATTATTTTGTTCTTGGATTTGTACTAAGTTATAAAATTTTTGATAATCGATTTTATTTATAATTTGTGGTTTCATTGCTTTCTTTTTAATATCGATAGTTTTTATTTTAGTTATTGATATTTTATAATCAGAAAGACTGTTTTCTTTAATTTATATTATATTTATCACTTAAGTTTGGCAAAATATGATCTATTAGGGTTTTTGAATTAGCGGAATCTCTTGTGCTTTGAATTTTGTTTACAATTTTATACATCAGATGTTGATAACATGTCTGTATACGCAATAAATGAATGGGATCTGTTAAAATGATTGATATTAGTATCAGCAAACAAGATGCAGTTTGATTGTTTTTCCAATTTTTTTTCCATATGTTCTATAAATTGCGTACTGTTCTCATTTGGGGCTTTATAAAACGTACCTATTTTAATTTTTGGCCGAGTGTCTTGAATTTCAACAAGTATTTTTCTTCCTTAACTATTTCATTAAAATTAATATTATTTTTTATAAAAATTACTGTTCCACCTCCTCTATTTTTATTCCTACAGTTATATACTGCTTTAAATTTAGGTAAGTTAAAGATTCCAATCTCACTATCATATAACCATACTTCTGTAACTATTACTATATCAACTGGTTCACATTCATTTATAAGTATCTCAAGTTCGAACAATTCATTTCTTATGCTGCAGATGTTCAAATACAGAATGTTGAGTTCACCTATATTGTTTTCATTTGGGTCTATCATTATGGAATACCTATCATATAATTACGCCAAGTTTCTCTTTGTTTTTTAAGATTATCTCTGTATTTGTTGTCAATATGACGTGCATTTCAGATATTTTTTAACATCTTCTTGGCGAATACGTTCATGATATCTATAATATATTCTACTTAATTCTTCGTAATCCGTTGGAAACCCTTCTTGATCAATAAGTACTTTGATGTTTGTTTTTGTAATACCTTCAATACACACATCACCTTCATCGTGAAAGTATGATAGATACATCTTTACATTATTATAAATCCTGCTATCTCTTAATCGGGAGAGTATATATATGCTATCTCCGTCTGCGATCGCTTTTCTTGTCATTTTAACGATTGGTGGAGCCATTGGATCAATAAAGCTATTATTATTTTGAGAACAGTTTAACGATTTAGATTGCAAAGAAGTAAGAGTGCAATTATCACTAACTTTAATGTGTATGGTACTATTGTTTTTATTTTCTGTTTTAATGTTATATGTTTCATTTCGTTGATGCAATGAGTCGTTTTTGATTCCATTAGAATTACTTTTAATAATTTTCAATTTTGTATTATTACTATTAGTTTTTTTTTGACCACATCTTAGGAACATATTTAAGTAAACTATAGGTTTTTTTCTTCTTTATGCATTTTTGCATTTTATCATTATTATTTTTATTGCTTACTGTATTCGTATTATTACTATTACCATGATTATCATCATTGTTATTATTATTTTTATTGCTATTATTATTCTTATTATTATTATTATTCATATTGTTATTATTATTATTAAGATTATTATCATTGTTATTATTATTATTGTTATTATTAATATCGGAATTGTTGCTATTAATTTGAATTATATTTCTGCTATAACTATAATTATCATTATTACTATCATTATAATTAGCATTATTTCGGATTATTTCAATAGTTTTATTATTATCTTTTCCAATTATCTGTGATTGCTAGTACCCTATTTTTTGTTTTTTTAAAGTTATTTTATGCTGAAAAGCCGGACAGGTTCTACTTAATGTTTTATGATTAACATCCACATTGATTTTTAATTTTTCATTGTATTTCAAACATTCTATGAACTTATTAATATTTTCTTGCTTGCATTCACTAGTTTTATGTTCCTGATGGCATTTTAAGCATTTTTCCGCATTCCTGCATTCAGCTTATTTGTGGTTAAAGCCTTTACACTTAAAACATCTAGGTATGTTTATAGCGTCGAAGACTTTGTATATTTCCCAACCTATACACACTTTTTCATGTGACAAAATTTTGGGAAATGACTCCTTATGGACTTCAATAACTATGTTAAACATTTTCTTATTATATTTTTTAACAGAATATGTTTTTAGCACTTTCATTTCACTCATTTCAAGGAAATCATTTTGTTTTTTTAGCTTTTCAATTATTTCTATTTCACTATATTTGTGCTTAATGTGAACAATTTCTATTTTTGGTTTCATTTCTACCGGTATTTTTATCTCATAATTTTCATTCAATTTTATTTCTAATTCTTTTTTTATTTTTCCCGATCTTCCTTTGTATCAGTTTCTATTAAAATTATACCATTTTTTCAATTAACAACATTTTTAATTTTAAAATTTTTGGGATCCACCTTTGTATTCAAATCACTCTTTGTTTTTTTCATTTTTTTGCTTAATCCTCGGTTTTACAATTAACGGTAGTTCTTTTTTCATTATCATATCAGAACCGCTTTTTGTATTTTTCATAATATCGGCAAATGACACCGTATGACCTGAACTTATTTTTTTTTCAATCTCAGTACTAGTAAGTTTATTGCATATCTCATCACTTTTTTTATTACATTCATAAATTGTTCATTCACCTTCTCGCTTTGATTTTTAAAGACTTCTGTAAATTTTGCCATTTTATAATTCTTTTTGTTGACCAACTTTAATTTCCTCCAACCGTTTCATATAATTAGTTTCTATTGCCTTTACTGGTTCAATAACCTTTTTCTCGTTATTTTTGATAGCTCTATCAAACTGTTCTTTGTACTCCTTCAGTTGCTCATTACTTCTTCCCACCGCTCTTTCCATATTTTGAAGGACCAAGTCTATATTTTGAATATATAGAACACAGTCGTCACATAGACATTTAATTTTTTGATTAGCACATATCATGCTAATTGTAGATTGATCCAAACCTGAACATCTAAAAGCTTCGTGGTATATTTTCTTTCAGACTCCTGCACATTCTGTTCCTGTTTCTGCCTTTATTTTCATTTTGGACTTTTGGCACGAAGCCATTATTTGCAATTATTAATAAAATAAAAAATAAAAACTGATGAATATTATTTTCTTTGTTTTTACTTTTTATTTTCAATTTTACCGTATTTGTAGGAAAAATTTTTTAGTCGATAAACAAAACACACGTCTGCACCTAATCAAAGTTACTAATTGACTGATTTAAGTCCATTAATTTTATTTTCGCAATACTGGTTATTATATTTCATATCCTGACTAAGTCCTTCTACGGGATACGGTGCTTTGAAGTGATACACAGTTGGAATTAAACTTCCTTTTTCAAGAATGGCTAACTCTTTTAGGAAATATTCCTTTACATTTCCTTGTAAAAATTGTAGATCAACTATTAGAGCTTGTTTAACCATGTCGAAGGTTTATGGTTCATTAGAAGAAATGTTCTAATGAACCATGTCGAAGGAAGAATGTTTATTAGAAGAACTAAAATTACATTTATATTCATTTCGGAAAAAGAGTTGTTTATATAAATACAGGTTAACAACGCTAGTGTTAACGAATACACAACTATGCTGTTTCGCCCATTTACAATGTTGGTGGCGGCGCCATCCTGTTGTGCTAAAACCACATTTATTCATAAATTAATAAAATATAATAAAGGAAATATACTACCGCATATTATTAGAATTATTTGGTGTAATCCAGACAAAAATGCCTTTCCAAAATATATCAAAGATGTGGAATACAGTAACACTATTCCAGATTTTAATGATAATCAAAAACCCTTGTTAATTATTATCGATGATATGATGTTAAATTCTCATGATAAGCATGTATGTGAATTATTTACTAGATGATCACATAGAAATTTATCTGTAATATTTGTAACACAAAATGTTTTTCACCAGGGTAAATTTTCAAGAGATATTTCACTTAACTGTAAATATTTAGTACTTTTCAAAAATCCAATCCAATTACCTCTAGCTCGCCAAATATATCCCAATAAAGCATTTGAAAAACTAATTAACGATGTGGCATCAGTCCCATACGGCTATATATTAATAGATCTTACTCAAGACGTTAATAATATATTTCGATTAAGAAGTGATATATTTGGGAAAGGTTTGTGTTATTGTACGAGAGATCAATTAGAACAATTTGGGGAGGAATATGAAACGTTTGAAGACCAATCGATATATATTGCACCTATTAAAAACCTTTAAACCAAAATTCCAAAAAGTAATTATAAAACACTGTGACCCTGAAGTAATAAAAACATTTTGCGAAATCTCTTTAAATATTTTAAAAGGTAATTGTAATCTGAGTAAACAAACAACAACCCAATTACGAAAGTATAAAAAACAATTAAGATCACCTATTTATCGGAAAAAATCTATAAATAGCATAAGAAAAATCATTATTCAACGTGGTGGATTTTTATCTACACTTCTTGGTGCAATACTATCAGGGAAAATCGGAAATTTTATAAAATGAATAATACAACATTTAATAAAATCATAATTTTAAACCCTGAGATTTATGAGAAAATGAAGCAAAATGTGGACGTTGAACTTATTGAGTTGGATAAAAATATGAAAAAAATATTGTTAAATAAACATCTCACGGACACTCAAAAATGGTATTTATACAGACAAATTCTATTTAAAATAAGAAACAAAAATCGACAACTTCCTAGAAATAAAGAGGAGAAAATAAAAATTACGGAAACAAAAGGTACTCAAACTCGTGCAAAATCAATGTATATAGATGCGGAACTGAATATAAGAATGTTGGAATACAAGTTGTTCCTGAAGAAGAAGAAGTATATGAAAAAGAAGCTGATAACGAAGTATTTGATGATGAAATTCTGGAAAATGTTTTAACAAAAGCATTGTCAGCTGCTTCAATTGGAGAATGTCTTAGAAAAAGAAAATCAATCAAAATGTACAAACTTTTGAAACTGATGCAGGAGACATTATAACTGTTCCTTTAGATAGCCCAAGCCCACCAACGAAAAAAGAAAAAACTATAAATAGCAAAGAATTGAATAATTCATGAAAAGGTGTTTTAAGGTCAGCAGTAGGTAATACTCAAACAGAACTTAATTTTCCAATTCGTAAGAATAAATCCGCAAGCTCATGGACAACATACAAGTAAATGATGAATTTTATGTCACTTTACTCAGTGTTTCATCTATGAACTATTATCCAGAAAATTTACTATCATCTTTTACAAATAAAATGAATAAATACATGTGTGATTCAAGGTGGAAAGTCACTATTTCAGAAGTGTATGTTAATGATTTCGTTCCAAATGCGTATGGTGAAGAATGGCAAAAAAGTATTCAAATATTTATTAAAGGTATGCAGAAAGATATGATAAGAGTTGGAACATCATATATTCCATATATAGAAAAACAAATGATATGCGACTGGAAAATTTTTCTACTACCAACACTAATTCAAAATATACGCCCACTTAATAGGTTTACAAGAAAAGAAGTTGAACGACAGTTGATTTGGGGAATTTTTAATATTATAAACGATGAAGTTCATACACAACCAACAAAAGCTGAGAAGATGCCTAAAAATATAAGTTACACCACAATATGTGTTACTAGGCCTGAAATGGATATAAAAATAAGAGCTAATTACCCTTATACCCTCGAATAACTTTTGACAACATGTTTCAATCAAGTATCTTTTAAAGTTACAGATTTTATAATATTCAAGTATTTTATAAAGTTACAGATTTAACAGAGAATATAAATCACGTGTAATAGAAGCTTTCAAAACTTTCAAAACAGATAGTGTACAATTGATTTCTATTATTAAACCAGATTATTTTTATATACTATATTTATATTCTATTTTTATATACACAGACATAATTGAACCGCAAAAAATAGGTGATAAAGACGTAAGGTGTTTAAGATCTGTTAACATACAAAATTCTTTCACTGATACTGTAAAAGAATTCATTGCAATGTGGAGAAATCATATAATAACACTTCATTACTTTTATGTGATAAATATGGATACAAAATAAAGGTTTCCAATAGTTCCATTCCAACAAAAATTGTATTACATTTTAAAAAAGTATAAATAAAAGCGTAAATATAATATTCATTATGGAAAGAGTATACTATAAGTATAATTTAATTCAATCTGGTAGAGGACTTGATGATATCGGCCCTTTATGACATTCAACTGTACCTTTTCAATTTAAAACCATTATTTTACTTCAGGCGCTGATATTTTGAAAAAAGAGGTTATTAACTCTGGTATCAATGTTTCATCTGATATTGCATCTGGTGCAAATATAAAAGAAGTTATGCAACATCGTAGTAAAGAGATTGTTAAAAATGTACAACATGGTGCCGTACGAAAACTGAATGAAATGTATGATTCTGGTAAAAGAAAACGAAAAGCTATAAAAAGACCATTCGTTAAAAATTTAAACTATTTTACGTCAAAACGACGCAAAAATAATAACAAAAAGAAACAAAAAGATATTTTTAATTAATTATGATTGAGTGTATGAAATCTGAGTTGGACATTTTTAAAATCCAAGCCATTCAGTCTAGCATTTTGTGATCTGAAGAAGTTTCATACAATCCTATTGCTTCTATAGACAACAGTAGTATAGATGTGGTGATTCCAGCACAGTTTTGACAGCTGTCAGTTATTTTGATAGCTATGAAAAAGATAATTTGGAAAGAAAAAAAAATGATTTGGAGAATGTTTGGGTGGTATAATGAAATAGAAATTTGAAGTGGTATGATGGAACTGAATTTCGGTTCTCAAATTCGGACGCGGCGCAGCTTCGGCATTGGGTTTGTTAGGAATTTTGTCTGATAATTTAAATAATTAAAACTTAACCTCGGAAAACTGTTTGTAGGTATTTGCCGAAGTTATTGATAGCAGGTGTCCGAGAAGGCACCCGTACTAAATTGCTAAAAACAAGTACAAAGTTGTAGGAGACTGAAAAATTTTAAATTTTATTTATTTTGAATTTGCATAATAATCAGTTGGAATCGAAGCTTTTGGTACTTAAATAATATTATGAAAATTCTGCTGACATTATAATATCCTATAGTTAAAGAGAGAGTTTCAAGTATTTGCGATAAGAGAATTATTTTAATTTTTAGTGCGGTTTTGAATAATGAAAGAAAGAAAATATGTATTTAGACTTTGAAGTAAAATGAAATTTTTGATAAAGGCATTTGTTATTAAATTTTTGAATCAAAAGTTTGTAATTTTGTATAAAGAAAGAAAAAGAAAAAAAAGTGATAAGAAATAATGTTTGCGGTTTTTTTTTTTGTTTGAAATTTAGAAAAAGAATTTCTTATCTGTATTAATAATATATAATATTTAAAAAATACCCAAAAAATTTTTAAAGTTGTAATTGTTATTTTAAAAATCCTATTGTTAATTTAAAAAAAAAAAAATATATATATTAGTATTACAAAGTTTTTTTATTTATTTTTTAAAGTTTTTCGATATTTATAATTATTTTCTTTAAATTTTTTTACGATTTTAGCTAATCGTAATAAAGATATTTTAAAAAATTTTGTTGAATTGTGTGTAACCAAATCTATCCATTTACCATCTTGATCTTCTTTGAGTGAATTAAATTGAATTAGTGTTGAATCAGCATAATTCCCCAAAAACTTAATATGGTTCTTAATTTTCTTTTTGTATTTCTTTCTAAACTTTATTTTATTTTCTAAATAAAATTTATTAAACATATGAATTGTTCTTGCGAACTCCATTGTTTGGTTAAAACTAATTAAACAGCTAATTTATCTAAATAAAATATGAAAATAGCAAGTGTTAACTAAATCTTCTGTGGGTAGGTGTGCTAGGGTGCAGATAAAATCTATTAGGTAAGTTTAATAGTATAAGGTTCGATTCCAATTCTATGCTCTTACCCAGAGAAGATTTTTTAATTTTTTCTAAAGAATTTAGTTAATCAAAGACATTCATGGATTCATCATCGTCATACAACACAAACCAAGGACGTATTGGTTCAACTGTATTTGTACGACAAGCATTTAAGACATCATTTGGACCTTATCCCCAAGTTGCAATATGTTTCAATTGCGGTGAAAGAAATGTAACGAGAGTTGAATATGAAAATGCTAACAAAAATCATATTGCAGCTCTATTAATGTTTTTGATAGGATTATGGTGTTGTTGTTGTTGTATTCCATATTGTACTGATAACATGAAAAATGTAAATCATTATTGTTGGAAATGTAACAATTTTTTGGGTGTTTATAATAAATAAATCATTTAAAGAAGAAAATTTTATATCTATGCAATTGTATAAAAAGCTAATCTTAATATTGAAAAGCATTATAACACGATAAGCTTAGTAAATAACACGATCATAATTTTTCGGGCTGATAATATTTTACATGGATATAAATATTGTATTTGTGGACGGAAATGAGCTTCAATTAAAATAATTAATTGGAGAATATTTCACGATTTTTTGCAGGTATATAAAACTCCAGAAGGTGGTGAAAAAATTTGTTTATTAAAAATTAGAAATTGTGAATCATTTACTAACCAATTCGATTTATCTCCTTTGGATTGGCAACATCTAAAAATAGAAGTATATGGTGGTGATATATCTATTATTGGTAAAATAAAAGGTTTAACAAATAAAAAAAAGCAAGCACCTAATCATTTTAATGCTGATTGCCTATTTTCTGAAGAAGATGATTGTGAGATGATTGAGAAGAATATTTCAAATGTTCTGCCAGCTGGTAAGAATAAAGGAATTACTGAAAATATTGATGTATTATCATTGGCAAGAAATGAATATGAAGAAAATCAGAATGAATTGAAAAAGTCGATGATAAGGAAGCGAATCGGTGAAGGAATTATATTTATATATTCAATAGAAAATAAATATAATGAAAACGAGGAAGAATACAGTTGCCTTTGTCAACTCTTAGATACCCGTACGAACCGTTAGTATGTTCACAGCCACTCTGCCTACAATATTATTTTTTTAATATTTTAGTATTTTAAAATAATTTGGGTGCATTTTATAATTTCTAGAACTTATGGGTTGTACATATATTCAAACTATATGTTCATATGTACATTTTTCTAAAGCAGATTCTAACCTTCCACATAACGATTATCAATCCAAAACTTTTTCAAATATTCTATAGTACCATTTAATACTAAGCGGTAAATGTATATTAAATTTACTTAGTACAAAATAATAAATATAATTTTAAATATTATATTATATTATATTATATTTAAATATTCCATTGACAGAATAATTTCTTATAAGTACAATAAAATACATATATGTAATACAATATCATATAAATAAAAATTCTTCAAGCAACCGTTATGTTGTTTATTTATTAACATTTTTTTATACTACGCATTATATCCTCAACAATTTGAAATTATCGAGTAAAACAAAATGCAAAAAATTCGTTTTAAAGAAATTTGTTAGAAAATTTGATAAAATCAAGTAACACTTTCGTCAATTATAAAGTAACCCTATATTATTAAAAAAAGTTGTTAACAGAAATAAGAGTATAATGTTGAAGCTTTAATTTTTGTGTATTACTTCAAAAAAATTTCAACAGGTGTTCAAGTTACAGGTGTTTAAAAACAGGAAATTTTCAGTTTTTGACCCCTTACAGCTCTTAAACGGGGAGTGATACAAAAAAAATTTCTGAAATGACTCATACTTATTTTTAAAGATATAACTTCTGTAAAAATTTCAAGTTTCCAACTTAAACCATTTAGAAGATAGAAGGGTTAAAGGATTTTGCAAAATTTGAGTTTCGCATAACGGTAAATTAAGACACCGTATGTCACAAATATATATTTATTGTATATATGCTTTTAAAGCTAATAAAAGTAGTAATCGTTTGGCGTGTTCAAAATGAAGATATACCTTATACAACTTGTGCTATAACAATTTAAATATAGAGCTTTTTTGAACCTTTGGGGAGCTGTAGCTCCGTAAAGGGTGGGGCTACAAAAAAAAGTTATTAAAAATAAAATTAATATTTTTGGGAGATCTATTAGCTGTTAAAATTTCATAGCTCTATTTCAAAAAAAATGTAGGGATCTAAAAGTTAGGTGTTCGAGAGCTACCCTAAGGCTTGGTCCAAACTCAACCAAAAAAAATAGGGAACCTACAAATTACTCCCAGAATATTTTGTGTAAATTTCAAGATTCTAGCTTTCTTAGTTTTTGAGTTAGCGTGCTGACGGACGGACGGACGGACGGACATGGCTCAAAAGTCTTAGAATTTTTTTCTGATCCGATCCATACCTTTGAAGGTATATCTAGCTCGCTTATTTCGAGGTGTTACAAACGGAGGAGTAATTTTATTATACCCGATCCTATCGTATGGGTATAAAAATAAAAAATCAAAAATTGGTGACATGATAACTAATTTTAGAAAATTACTTGAAAATTTAAAAGAGCAATATTTAGATTATATGAAAGCTTATTCAGATGGAAGAGATAGATTTTTATCACTCTTTATATATGTATGTTCTATTATAAGTCAAGTAAAGTTTGTACATAATAAAAAACTTTCTAGAAAATAAAAAGTATAACTTATATATTTATAATTTCCAATCACACATTACTGCGTGAACCTTGAAAGAAGATAGATCAAAGTTTTCTTTTGTGACAATGAAATCATTTTTAATTTTAATATTTTGCTTGTTTACTATTCAAGCAATTTCAGCGCCAACTTCTAATATTAGATTGGATGAATCAGCTTTTGGGAGCACATATTTTAATATATTACTTCCAAATAATGAAACTGTTAGTAAAATGAAAGTAAATTTATCAGTTCAGTTTTTAAAACATGTAATTTCCTTAGAAACATATACTATTGAAATTACAACAACAACTACAATACAACCATTAACAACTTTGCAAGCAATTGATCAATTTTTATCAGATAAAGCTGGTTCAGTACCACAATATGCATCTATAGATGATGCTGTTAAAGCTTTTAGAAATGAATTAGTTTTAAAAGAACAGAACATTGGTGGAATAATAAATAGTGAGCATATATTTTATAGGCATTTTGTATTGAATTTTGGTGAGAATCAAAAACTCACTGTGAGATGTGAATATGAAAGCATTTTTATTAAAAACTTTCTCAAAATTCAATGTCATGAATATTGAGAAATATTAGTTGAAATAATTACAGGTGATGGAGAAGCAGAAAAAATTATGATGGTAGATACAGAATATAAATCTGATTTCACTGTAATTGATTTACGAACAATCAAACAGGATCCGACATAACAAATGGAAATTCATTAAAAAAAAAAAAATGTAATTAAAATAATATGAAATAAAAACATTTTTTTCTCTATATTAAATCAGTTTTATTTATCCATGAATTGTGGTCAGATGAGAATCCAAGCCATTTTATAAAAATCTTATTATCTTTACTTTTAATAACTTTTTCAACTAGGTAAATATTATTATGTTTAGATTTTAACAATTCATATTCATAGAAGCTTTCTTGTATAGGTTGACCTTGATAATCTTCCAGTAAATATGTGACAGAGTTAGTGATTTGAACTTTTCTTATCTTGAATATTTCAGTTGTCCAATTTGGTGTGTAGTCTTTTTCAAAAATATGTTTATACTTGCTTATTCGAACTAAGTCACCAATTTTAAATTTGTATGGTGGTGAAATTTTAATATGATTGTATATAGTTTTAAGTAAATTTTCAGCATTATCTTTATTGACATCAGATGGTCGTTTTTGAATTGTGCGATGTTTAGTGTTGTTATATTGTTTTGTTAATTCTTCAATTAGGTTAATCCATTTATAATTTCCATTAAAACTAAATTCTTTCCACATCTTTTCTTTTAAAGTTCTATTAAAACGTTCAACAATAATATGTTAAATGTTGAATAATGATTTATATGATATTTATCCATTCATTTTTTGAATATTTTATTAAAAAATTCTTTCCCATCATCTGTTTGTAAATTTTGCGGATGTCTTTTAGAAGTTAGAAAAATATTTTGCATTGCTTTTGTAACGTTCTCTGAAGTTTTTGCTTTTATAGGAATTGCCCAAGCATACTTAGAAAAGCAGTCAATCACAGTTAATAAAAATTTAAATCCTTTGTTCTCTTTAGCATATGAACCCATTTCTACTAAATCAGCTTGCCAAAGATCATCAAATCCTTTAATTATAACCCTAGGTCGTTTAAAATTTCTTCGTGCAGGCTTATGCAGCTCTTCAACCACCTCTCTTTTACTCATTTTTAAATAAAGTGTACCTATATAATATATATTTATATATATATATAATAAAAAGCAAACAATAAAATGTAATTAAAATTTATATTCTTTATTTATATAACATTATATTATAATTATTTATTTTTTATTCTTTTATATAAATCCATCAGTTTGGAACATTTTAACATATGATGTTCTGCTGAATGACAAGGACAAGTATCTGCAACAGTTGTCATGTTGTCTGATGTATAGGGACATATATCCCAATGATATCCATACTCTTTGGTTTTAATTTGTATAGAATTTTTAAATAATTTTAAAAAATGAAAGTGAACTCTTAATTGTTCATAATGTTCCTCCAATAAAATATCTTCATATTTATCTAAAACATTATTTAAAGTATATCCGATTTGATGTATATCCATTTCGAAAAGTAAATGAAAACTAACCCCAATTATTTTTTTATAAGTTCCAAACCACTTAATAAATCCAATGCTGACTGAGCTTGGTTTTCAGCTTTTTGCAGTCTCTCATTAATAAATTTAATTCGTTTTTTAATTTGAAATTCAATGATATCAGTCATCTTTGAAAATTTTTCATTTAACAATTCCGAGAATTTGATATGGATTTCCTCTAAACTAATTTGCATTTTTTATTCTAATATTTTTAATTTTTCTTCTGCTAATTTAAGTTCTATAGATACTGTTGTCTCTAAATGATCAAACGTTTCTCACATTTCGTTTTGTAATAGATCTTTCTGAAAGAAAATATGGTTATTTACAAAATTTTGTGTTGCTGCATCACGTCCATCAATTGGTTCTTGAACATTTGATAAAATTTTGTTATCTAAATCATAATTTCCTTCAGAATTTAATTTGAAACCTATACCTGGAGGAGCTTGAGTATGTAGTTTTCTAGAAGAAGAAGCTATACTACGTCCAAATTTATCAAGCGACATTGTGGTTTTAACTGATTGTTAATGTAAATAGTTATTGTATTATATTTGCTTCTCTCGACTCTTCAATTAAAGATACAATTTCATTCATTGTGATGATTGGTGTTACCAGCTGATTCTGATGCAATTAAAAGTCTTAATCTGTCAACTAATTCATTAAGATCATTCCAATAAACATAATGATTTGGCTGATTTGTATATTTTAAATGGGTTTCTGGTGAAGAAGATTAATTAAAATAATTAGTAAAATTTTTTTTTTCGAACAACCTGAACCAGTTTTTTTATGTCTAGTGTTATAATCATGATCATAGAATTTTCTTAATATATTGTTACCTTTTAACCTTTGTTTCCTTTTATTTGCTCTAAATGATCATAATTTCTTCTATGTGCATTCGTTTTGTTAAGTATTTGATGATATGTTTTTAAATCACTTTCAGTATAGTTTATGGGTTTTTTTTAAAATATCAATTCATATAGACCATCAGTTCCTTTAAAAACTTCATTATCAATCGAAATATTTTTAGTAATTTCATCTATTTGAAAATTAGCATTCCCAAGTTTCGAACATTTAATGACTCATCAAAATATGGTCTATATGTCTTATCAAGTTCTGACTTGTTAAGAACAGGAAATTGTGAAATTGATGATTCATCAATAATATTATCAGTTATAGATGACGTCTCAAATTTTATAGTATTTGGTGTTGAAGTTATAAATTTACTGTGAGTATTACTTTTGTTGCTAGGCGTTTTAACTTCCGGCTTAAATGATCTCAATAATTTTAAGGTGTTATCATCGCTAGCAGGCAATTTAATTTCCGGTTTGATAACATTATTTGAAAATTGTTGTAGTTGTTGTTTGACAACATTTGTCAATTCTTTCAATGGTTTTGTAATTGGAGTGAAAGCTTCTGCTCGATTACTGTCTTCTGATAGCTTCTGAACTTTTAAAGATTGAAATTTCCTTTTTAAATTTTTACGAGTTTTCATTAAATCTTTCATAAGTTGTTCATCCATTTTTTTTTAAATGGATTAGTTCAATTATTAACTGTAAATTATCGACTGAACTGTTCTCTTGCTAACTGCTAACTGATAATCCCTAACTGCTGACGTTAGTGACTGCCAACTGCTAACAGATCTTGGTTTAACTAAAATTTAGCAAATGCATCCAAATTTTTTCTATATCGCCCATTATTTAAACCACTATCTTTGTCAATTAATAGAAAACCATAATTATCATTCCAGCAGCATACACTCAATTTTTTAAATTCATTAAATGACATATCAGAATTTAGATGATCATTATATATATGTTTTAAATTTAAATCACCTTGCTTAAATATAATTAAAAAATTAGCATTATCTCTAGCTAAATGCTTTGGAATTCTTGTATATGACTGACATAAATAAAAGCTATCTACTTCTTGGTGACGTCCCATACAAAAATAGGCTCTTATATTATTTTGTTTATCACAAGCTACATCATCAAAAACAAATATTGAGTTTGGTTGTGATGCCGATGGTTCAATTACATCAGCATTTTTTGAAAATTCGTTATATCCCATTCCTTTGATTGGTTTTATTAATTTTTTTAAATATTCATATTTAGGTTGATGCAATGATTTCAAGTAGATATATATGTTTTGAAATTTGAGCCCTTTAGGATCTAAAAGCATACTTATCATAGCATTAGTTTTACCGCAATTTGAAGGTCCGACTATTAATTCTCTTATACTATCTGGAAAACATTCACCATGTCTTTTTACTTCCTTTTTTGGATTTTGATCAAAATTTTTAACTTTAACTGCATTATCTAGTTTTCTAAATTTCATTTTATAAAGGTGATTAGTATTTGAGTGACTTTCTTAAACTAAACAACTTAATATTATGCCACTTTATAATAAATATTCAATCAGTAACCAAAAAACCGTTAATGGAAAATTCAAATGGCAGTTTATTAGTTAATTCTCTAATTAATAAACTGCCATTTTGACATTTACCTGGTTATAATTATTGTGGTCCTGGGACAAAACTAGCAAAACGATTAGCACGAGGTGATAAAGGAATTAATGATTTAGATGAGGCTTGTCGAGAGCATGATATAGCATATTCTGAAAATACTGATCAAAATCAACGTCATATAGCTGATAAAATATTGGCAGAGAAAGCTTGGCAAAGGACAAAAGCTAAAGACTCAAGTTTTGGTGAACGGTTAAATTATATATACATATACATATCTAGTTACAAAGACAATGAATGCTAAATTTGGCTCGGTATGGGTTTAAAAAAGAAAAAAAAGGAAATTTTAAGAAAAAAAGAAAACTTCGAGAAAAAAGTCCTTGAAAAAAGTTAAAAAGGAAGCTAAACTAGCTGTTAATACTATAAAAAAAACCGACGAATGATAAGAGTATTATAAAAACTGCTTCGCATGCTGCTAGAAAGTTTTCTAAAGGACAGAAAAAAAACATTAACATTCCTCGAATAATTCCTGTACCAAAAATTGGAGGAGTTTTACGTTTAATCCCTGTATTTGCTGCTCTATCTGCTATTGGAGCACTTTCAGGCGGCGCTGCAGGAATAACTAAAGCTGTTAACGATGCTAAAAACGCTCACAAAGAGTTAAAAGAAAGTCAACGTCATAATAAAATGATGGAAGCGATTGCATTAAAAGGAGGTAATGGATTGCATTTAAAAACATATAAAACAGGATTAGGTCTTTATTTGAATCCAAAAACCATTAACTAAGTTACCCAATAGAGCTCTTACAAATATTGATTTAGAAAACTTTGGTAAAAAATACTTAAAATATTTTCGAGGAGTTTTTATGAGACATAATTTACCAATACGTAGACCTTGGAAATATGAATGTGGTATAATAAATTTGGATAATTCTATTAGAGATGGAACGCATTGGGTAGCTTATTTTAAAAATGATGAAATAACTCATTATTTTATTAGTTTTGGAAATTTAAGACCACCATTAGAAGTAATAAAATATTTAGGAGATAAGCTTACATATAATTATAATAAATATCAAAATTTTAATTCTTACAATTGTGGACATTTATGTTTAGAATTTTTATTTCATATTGTTAAAAAAAAAAAATATTATCAGTAAATAAAACATAATAAAAAATAAAAAAATTTTTTTATTTTTAGTTCAGCTTTTTTAAACTGACCTACATTAACAATTTTGTTGAAGTTCAAGGTTATTTCTCTATATTTGAACATAAATGAAATAAAAAACTAACTGATAAAGAATAATTAGAATTTAGTTATAACAAAAGAAATTTAAACGAAAGATTTTTGTATGTATGTATATTATATTATTAATGGATATTAGCCTTAAATCTAAATCATTGAATTTTGGATTAGCTTTAAAAACCTATAAAAACAGAATACACAACTGAAATATCTCATTATATCGATTAAAGACATGTCAATAACATTAACTTTAAACGGAAACTCTTCCACATTGACAACTAATTATTTTCCCCTTCTAAAGGGAAGAGAATACACCTGCGGTTTAGTTGATTTCCAAACGTATAACTCAATACCTAATATAGATGAGGATAATAATACATTTATTATTGATGATAAACCTATTACAATTCCAACAGGTTCATATGAAATTGGTGATATTGAACTATTTCTTAGGAAAAGGTTGAATGTAACTGAAGCAGATAAGGAAAAATTAATTATAAGAGCAAATAATAATACATTAGTGTGAAATTTTTGCTGATAAGAATATTGATTTTAATAGTCTTTAAGATTTTTACAGTTAAATTTTTCCCACACTATCTTAGCATGTTCATAATCTTCCTCAGAACAAATATAATCAGATAATGTATTATTAAAATTTTCACGAGATGGTAATTTTTCAAATTTAAGCTTTTTCCATGAATTTAAAAACTCATAAGGAAATACACCCTTTCGTCTTAAAAGCATAAAATGCTCATAATCAATACATATTTTCCTAGTGCTACTTAGATCATCATTTGATAAATTACGGGCTAAATTATCAATACTTGAAGCCATAAATCTAAAAGAATCTAAAAATCTAATTTCAATCACATTTTCTTCATCAATATTAATATATTTTGAAACAGAAATGTGATTTTCTCTGTTGATTGGCATAAATCTTATTTGATCGGGGTAATTTGATAGCGCTTTTATTAATAAATGGCAATCGTATCGCGAAAAATTGTGAAATAACACTGGAATGAAATTAGCGTGTGAATAGTTTAAATTACATGTATTATGAGCAAGTCCTCCGTATGTGCCGGTTAAATGACAATGGTCAGCAACCCTATCTATACCTAAATCTAATTCACAAATATGACATATTTTACATTCTATCTGATATTCTTTTTCTGCATTAGTTAACATTTTCATTGGTATCACTTTTTGAAGGTATTCACGAGAAATATCAATAACTTGAAGTATCTTGAAGTAAACATTCAAAATCAGCGTAAACGGTAAACGGTACATCAATTTTTCTTTCATATTTTGTAAATTGTATCCATTTCCTTTCCTGAGTAGGCATCAACATAACAATTTTACAACATTCTTTTTTATGTATATGATAAGAAACTTCATTATGAAAATATTGTAAGCATGAATTGCATAAGTGTAAACCATGACCATGTTGTGTTATTTGCGATCTAATCAGCCTCGATATATTTTTTATCCAAACATAATGAGCTCTTTCTTCATTTTCAATCAATAAAAGATTAATATGCTTACATTTTTCTTCTTTGGTTGAATAATAGGGGTCTACTATTTCATAAAAACCCTTTTTTGTGTGCTAGTTTCTTCAATTCCAAAAACATTCACACTAATAGTAGGATTCAATTCTTCAAATTGATCAATGCTCCCCACTTTAACCGGGAATTGCAAATTACCGAATTCTAAAGTGGATTCTTTAAAATTTTCATTTAAAGGTGCTTCAATATATATCGATGGACGGATGGATAAGATATATCGATGGACTTTCAATATCGGTTATTCTATAAATAGATGTTCTTTGTAAATTTTGATTTCCCTTATAAAGAGCTGATATTATACTCCCTTTAAAGCAATATTAATCTGAATTCGTAACGTTAATACAAGCATTTTTTTTCTCAATAAATTTCGGTAATGGCAAATAATGTGAACATCGTAAAAGCTTGTACTGATTACTGTTAATTTCTATGTGTAAAATACGTAATAAAGCCCAACCGCTATCTCGTTCTTGAAACTCATCACTCTTTTTAACAATATTATTAACCATATCATCATAAAATTTTGAAAGCTGCTTACTTTGATTGACAATTCTCATTCTGGTATTTAAAGATTTCACCGATAGATCCATATTACCTTAATATTCCTCACATTCACCATCATTCTTGGAAAGTTTAATATATTCAGCAAATAATTCCAAATTATATTTGAGAGCTTTATGTTTTTCTAATTCAGTTTGCAACAATTTAATCATTTTATCTTTTCCATTAATAAGAAACTCATTAGATGATTTTAATTCTTCCACATCTTTATCATATATAAACGACTATCCTCTCATTAAAAATACTTTTAACACACTTAAAGCCATCTTCAATAATAGTAGCCGAATTTCTTCTATGTTTAAGAGTTCTTATGTGATACATCCATTCCTTAATGGGAATAGAAATTTCACAAGAAGAGCAATATTTTTCTTCACTTGCAGAATTATGGTTTGAACTGCGTTTCATTTTACTTAATAGATTTAACTTTTACTATTTGAAACCAAATATTTCTTTAATTACAAAATATTTCTCCTAACAAAATTTTTCATTATTATTTAATTTATATACCAGAATAATTCATAATCCACATCTTTTTAAATTAACAATAGGAATCCCCTGACGCCATTTCAAATTTTTATTTTACAACTTTAAAAATTTTTTGGGTATTTTTTAAATATTATATATTATTAATACAGATAAGAAATTTTTTTTCTAAATTTCAAACAAAAAAAAAACGCAAACATTATTTCTTATCACTTTTTTTTCTTTTCTTTCTTTATACAAAATTACAAACTTTTGATTCAAAAATTTAATAACATTTAAAATAACATTTTAAAATTTCATTTTACTTCAAAGTCTAAATACATATTTTCTTTCTTTTATTATTCAAAACCGCACTAAAAATTAAAATAATTCTCTTATCGCAAATACTTAAAATCTCCCTTTAACTATAGGATATTATAATGTCAACAGAATTTTCATAATATTATTTAAGTACCAAAAGCTTCGATTCCAACTGATTATTATACAAATTCAAAATAAATAAAATTTAAAATTTTTCAGTCTCCTACAACTTTGTACTTGTTTTTAGCAATTTAGTACGGGTGCCTGCTCGGACACCTGCTATCAATAACTTTGGCAAATACCGACAAACAGTTTTCTGAGGTTAAGTTTTAATTATTTAAATTATCAGACAAAATTCTTAACAAATCCAATGCCGAAGATGCGCCGCGTCCGAATTTGACAACCGAAATTCAATTCCATCATTCCACTTCAAATTTCTATTTCATTATACCACCCAAATATTCTCCAAATCATTTTTTTTTTCTTTCCAAATTATCTTTTTCATAGCTATCAAAATAACTGACAGCTGTCAAAACTGTGCTGGAATCGCCACATCTATACTACTGACAACCCTTCAACTATTGAATTTGTTTCACTGGGTCATGGCGATACATATAGAGATTTGTCTTCTACATATTTGAAATTAAAAGTACAGATCTTAAAGAAAGATGGAACGCATTGGAATAATGATAAAACTGCTGAAGGAAAAATAATAATACAACCAAGTGTAGTTAATAATATTTTACATTCTTTAATAAAACAATGTAATGTTCAATTAAATGGCAAAAATATAACACCATCTGATGGAAATTATCACTATAGAGCTTATATTGAATCATTATAAAATTATGGTACAGATGCTGCTGCAACTCATTTAGAATGTGCAGGATGGAATTTAGATAAAGCAAATTTAGCTAAATCTGATAATAATGGACCAAAAGAGCGCGAAAAATTGTATCATAATAGCAATGTAGTGGAACTTATGGGTAAACTACATGTAGATATGTTTAATCAACCTACTCTACTTATAAATGTTGACATTCGTATAGTTTTAACACTTGAAAAACCAGATTTTTATCTTTTTACAAACGATTCTGATGAATCACAATTAAAAATTATAGAAGTCACGCTATTTATGAGACATGTTACCGTTAATCCAAGCGTGCTGTTAGCACACAATGCTGTTCTTAGGAAATCCAATGCTAAATATAATTATAAACGCGTTGAAGTAAAAAGTTTTACAATTCCAATGAACAACTCATCAATATCACTCGATAATGTTTTTATTGGACAGTTGCCAAACACAATCATTTTTTGTATGACAGAAAATGTGGGTTACTCTGGAAAAAGATCAAAAAACCCATTTAATTTTAAACATTTTGATATTTTACAATTAAACGTAAATGGTGTTCAAAAACCTAATTCAGCAATTGAAACAAGTTTTTCAGATGAAAATAATTGCTGTACAAGAGCATACAGTACACGTTTTTCAGGAACTGAAATTTACCACAATGATAAAGGTCATCAGATAACAAAGTCTATGTTTAGTAATGGATTTTTTATACTAGCTTTTGATTTAACTCCAGATGCATCTGGAAATGAAGTATGTCAGGGTTTACTAAACCAGGGTACAGTTAGAATTGAGGCAAGGCTATCAAAACCACTTACATCTACACTAACTGCTATTGTTTATGCAGAATTTGATGCAAGCATACAAAATGATAAAAATCGAAATATATTCACAAACCTATAAATCTATAGAATATTGAAACATGTATTTGAATATTCAACAAGATGTCATCGTCCTGTGCACTTGTGGACGTATCGTTTTGTTGCGATGATAAAAATACTTTATTTATAAAAGATATCTGTTTAGTTGGAATTAAAGAATAATATAAAAGTGAATAATAATTAAGTTATAATATAAAAGTGAATTGCTAGTGCAAGCATTTTGGACTGTTATAATATAAAAGTAAATTGCTGGAATAAGGTTAAATAAAAATCTAGGAAATTTGAGGTTCGTGTTTCTTTTTTATTGCAGCAATTTACTTTTATATTATAACAGTCCAAAATGCTTGCACTAGCAATTCACTTTTATATTATAACAGTCAAAAAAGCTAAAGTTTTGCAATCAATTTTATTTTCTACTTTTTAGGGGGCGAATTTGGTTTCGATAAAAGCATATTTTAAAAAATATTTTTTTTACATATTATTTTATTTTATACTTTTTAGTTTTAAATGCAACACATAATTTGAATTTAAAAATATGGGATATTTTTTATTCATACATACATTAATTATTGTTTCTGATATAAAATAAAGAATGTTGACAGCAAATTTTTTGATTTAAATACTAAACAAATGTTGTAAACAAAATAACTTAGCAACATACATAAAAATATCGTATGTATGGATTGTGTTTTGCTAATTATGCTAATACAAAACACCAGGAAAGATCAAAAATATAATGTGTATGTTTGTATGCATGAATAAGAGATAAAAATGTAAGTTTTAAATTGATATATACATAAATGTATACATATTTTATTCAAAAAATGTTGATGAATAGATAGTTAAAAAAAAAAAATGTTGCATGTGAACTGGATTCGAACAACATGATCCCCACTTTTGAAAGCTGTACACTATCCTCTGCACCATACTACACTTACAAATGTTGCTAACAGATTACGAAGATAATAAAAAGCGTGACAGAATGACAAATAAATAAATAATTAAATAAATAAATAAATAAACCGACAGCGACGAGTTAATATAAAAGCATATAATTAATAAAGAATTAAGACAGGTGCTAGAAAAATTTGATGTTATTGAAAATTTGTTATTGACTGAATTTCACAAAGATAATTATATAGAAAACGACTATCTGATTATTATTATTATGTTTTAGAATTTTTTTGAAAATTCAAATTTTTCACAATCTTGAGTACCTAAGCAATATAATTAATATTAAAAAGCTTTAGTTAAAACGTAGTAATGGAAGATCAAGGTTCGAACACAAATTTGATGTTGAGCTATACATATTTTCTTAACAGAAATCAGTCATTAAAAATTCTTGTTGGTTTTGATACAGAATCTCTTGTAGCAACTTGCATTTTTCACCGTATTGGAAAAAAGCAAGCTATTTTAAAATATCATGATTGGTGTAAGTTCCGTCAACAATTTTATGAAAGGTACTCGAAACAATCAATAAAGAATTCAAAATTATGTTTACAATATGGGTTAAGAATTGTTATTGGCCGATGTCTTAGTATTAACAACGAGGAAGCTGACATATTTTACAACTTCATTGATTTTCTTCAAGCTGTAATGATACACAATAACGGTGCTGAATCAAATGTACGGGAATATGTTATTAAATATATAAAAACGTGTCAAGAAAAGCATGTTATGAAATTGCGCGAAGAAATATATATTCCAATACAACGTTATAGCGTTCAATGCAATTATTCTAGATTGTTTTTTGAAATACCTGTACTACTAGAAAATAAAATTTGTAATATTTTAGTCAAGAACAACAATAAATGAAAAATTTCTAAAATTTATTTAATTTGTTTTTATTATGAAATACTTATAGACACATATACATTTATACAAATATTCTTATATATTATTTTAGGCTATAAATTATTTCTAAAAAATTCTGCAAAATAGTCAGGATCTCTTTCTTGGTTATTTATTTACCAAATTTGTTGCTCATCTGTATCTTCATCTAAAACTTGAAAAGGTGGTATGATTTCTTCAGTTTCCATTAATTCCTCCTCATCTACAGTAGATGTAATTTCATCAACTTGGACCTCATTTTGTGCACTACCTATTGCAGTTTCCTCAATAAATGGAAATGTTGTTGAATCAGCTACCATTTTTGTAAATCTTTTGTATATCTTACCAAAATTCAATTAAAAATGATTTGGCAGTAAAATTGAACCGCGTTATATACTGTAGTCAAAATGCACAGTCAACTGTTATATACTGTTATATACTGTAGCCGCGTTATGCACAGTCAAAATTTAAAGTTTTCAGAGTATATAAATAAAGAAATGTAAAATTGGATTTTTAAAACTAGTTAGATGGTGTAAAAATCATGTCAAGATCTCAAATAGTAAAAGAAATACATAGACCAGCTAGAAAAAGGTATCTTAGAAGGAAAGTCAAGCAGAAAGGAGTAAATGATACCTGGCAAATTGATCTAGTGGAAATGATTCCTTATGGAAAATTCAACAAAGGTTTTAAATATATGTTAACCGTTATAAATATATTTTCTAAATATGCTTATGCTGAACCAATTAAAACTAAAACCGGTAGCAATGTTTTAAATGCTTTAAAGAAAATTATAAAACGAGCTAAAAACTTAGCTAAAAACCAGATCAAAGTAAAAAATTTTTCAATTCGATATTTCAATTATTATTAATCACTATCATACTTTGATATCATACATCTATTGTAGAACGCTTTAATCGAACTTTGAAAAATTTAATGTGGAAAATATTTAGTTTACAAGGAAACTACAAATGGATTAATATATTGCAATCTTTATTAAACACCTATAATTCTACTAAACATAGAACAACTAAATTACCCCCTGAAAGAATTTCTAAGAAAAACGAAAAATTTATTTTAAAAAATGCTTACATGCAACCTAAAATTTCTCTAAAAGCTAAATATAAAGTTGGAGACTATGTTAGAATAAGTAAATACAAAAAAACTTTTGAAAAAGGTTATCAACCGAATTGGTCTACTGAAATTTTTAAAATTATCAAAGTAAACACTATCTATCCGATCACATATAAGCTGATTGATTATAAAAATGATTTAATATTTGGTGGATTTTATGAGAAGGAACGCACATCTGTTAAACACCCAAACGTATATCTTGTCGAGAAAATTTCAAAGAAAAAGGCCAAACATTTTTTGTTAAATGGCTTGGGTTTGACGAAAAACATAGCACATGGATAAATTCAACAAATATTATTTAATATCTGTAAAATAAATTAATAAGTATCTGAAAAATTTGCTAACATCTGAAAAATAAAATAAAATCTTAACATCTGGAAATAAAATAAAATCCTAACATCTGAAAAATAAAATAAAATCCTAACATGTGAAAAATAAAATCTTAACATCTGAAAAATAAAATAAAATCCTAACATCTGAAAAATGAAAATAAATTTAGAACAGTACAAAATTTATTTGAAATAAAATTTTTTATTGAACAAATTCTTTATATAAAAACATAATTCTTAATATAGAAATGAATCTGTATTGAAAATTTAATATTATTCTGTTATTCAAGCATTTAACATCTTGGTATGAAGAAAATGTCGGAAAAATTATTTTATGAAGGTTTCTTACCGAAACAATAACGCCTTACATAATAGAAAGTGAAAATTCGACATTTGTTAAACGGTTTAATATGAACGGTCATAAAATAAAATTTGTAATTAAATCCGTACCTGAAAATAGAGAACCAATTAGCTGAATTAAGGATACTATACATCAAATAATCAGGATTGCTGTGAAAGATGTTAATTCCACTGATAAGATTGGGTTAACATTTTGTGGAGAGAGCTTTGAACATCAAGGTCCTGCGTATCTCAGATTTAGATCCACTCATGAACTTAAATTTAGCTACGTTTGGGATGTAATTTCTAATGTTTTTCAAAGTAATTCTGAAGGTAGTTATTTATAATGCATTTTTTGTTTCATTTATTATAAACTATTTTTATTTTACGTCTATAGGCTTAAGTACTGACACTTTTTGTTTAACAGTTACCCGTCTTAGATTACCCATTGGTAGAGGTAGAAATAATAAATATTCAAATTATAAAGAGGAATGCTTAAAAAGGAAAGGAATAATAACAATAAAAAACAGCGATAATTTATGCCTACCACATGCACTTGTTGTTTCAATAGCTAAAATTGAAAAATTTATTGAATATGAAAAATTCGAAAAAATATAGGAAAACTTCAAACTTAGCTTTAAAATTATTAAAAACATAAAAAATAACAATTCCATCTGAAGGTTGCGGAATTCGTGAATTGAATCAATTTCAAAATTTTTTACATAAACACAAAATTGTTGTACATAAATATGGAACCAGGGGTGCAGAAGTAATATTTGAAGGATTTAATAATGGAAAAAAAATTAACTTGCTATACCATAATAACCATTACAATGTAATAACTTCGCTCACAGCTGCTTTTTGCACAGCATTTTATTGTGAAGAATGTCATATTCCGTATTCTATGAAAAATAAACATAGGTGTTAGAAAAGTTGCCCTTGCTGTCAAAACTCACCAGCTTGTTCAATGTTAAAAATATTTTATGTATGCAGTGCAATCGCGTATTTCGTGATCAATCATGTTTTGAAAATCATAAGGCTTCCCGTTCAAAAAATAGAAGCATCTGTGAAGAAATTAGGAAATGCAAATCTTGTTTTAAAGTTCATAAAAGTTGTAGGACTCATATATGTGGTGAATATTTTTTGAAAACTGTATTTACGTATTTTATGATTTAGAAACAAGACAAGAAGAAATTAACACTACAAAAATAAAAGAACATGTTCCAAGTTTATGTGTGGCTCAATTGGGATGCTTTAAATGTATAAACATTGATTCTCTATACTTCTGTCAGAAATGTAAATTTAGAGAAAGAATTTTTAAAACGAAAAATGTGATAGGCGATTTCATAGAATTTATTTTAAAATCAAGAAAGGAATTCAAGAAGATTGTCATAATATTACCAAAAGCTTTTAATTTATCTATTTATTTGAAAAAGGGTTATTTTCCACATCTATTTAATAAATTGGAAAATGAAAATTACATTGGCTCACTTCCAGCAAATAAGTACTATAACTCTAATACAATGAAAGCAGATGAGTAGGTAATCCTGCACTTGGGGATGGGAAAAAATCATGCCATATCGCACCGAAGACCACGCCCACTGACCTATATTTTGATTGATGGGTTTAATGTAGGTTATTCTTGGTTAGTAGGTCAAAAACTTGTTTTGTTTGTTTTGGTTTAGGTTATAAGCATGGGTTGTTAACTTATAAGTTGCAAGTGGTTGTATAGTAGGAAATGAAGGTTGTTGGTACTGTAGAAGTTGTTAGGCAAGGTTAATGAACTGAAGAAGTTTAGGATATTTAGGTTCTTCAATAAATTCATTGATACTTTGTAATAGGATATCATACAAATAGAAAGATGATTTTTTTCAGGTCAAATCAAGTTTATTTTTTAAATTGCGCAAAATCGCATGCTTAATAAAATATACCTACATACGTAAAAGGAGATAAAATAAACGAAAAAAACTTGTTTTTATTATTTAATAAGAAAAATATTCATAGGTACTTTTGAATACCAAAATGTAAATAAGAAAAATTAAAACAAAACGTAAACAAGAAGTAGGTACAAAGTGTATTTTTGGTTATTAAAGAAGATCAATAATTGTTGTAAGTTGTTATTATAGTTTTAAAGCTGCAAAATAAAAAAAATAAAAATTATGGAATTATAGGTGCATCTGTTATGTAAAATTTTTTCTGTTCTATAATAACATTGAGAAAATAACCGGAAATCTTTGATTTACTTGGTTTTGTTATTATTGCGTTACATTCTATACTGTACGGAATCAAAAAGGCAAGTTAATTGCTTTTGGTACCTATTTGAAAACAAAAATAAAACAAATTTATTTATATGTTTGAAATAATTTTGTATTTGAAAATATTTTACAATTTTACAGAAATCTGTGTTGGAAAATTTTTTTACGATGATCAGATGTTAAGATTTTAGAAATAGCGAGACCAACTTTTTCTATACCTCGTTGAAATCTACTTCTACCACGTGCGTATTTTTCCCAATGACCTTTCCTTGCTGATCTGTAAGCATAGACCCATACATGCATAACGTGAATTTCTTGTTTTATGTTGAAGTAAACTTTTTTTTTGTTATTCAAATTCATATTGTGCAAGTATGAAAATTTAAGGTCTTAATCTAACATTTTTTCTTTTAAAAGATGCATATATACATTAAAACAATTTTTAACAGCACATCTGAAACTCTTGTTTGATAAGTGTATAGGACAATTTGAATTAAAGTTTTCAATCTTTTGTAATGATGGCAAGTCTCTGCTTAGATCTTCTATTTTAACACTGTCAATGTACTTTTGAAGGAAAAGTGTTTTTTGTTCTCCTTTAACATAAATTTTTTCCGCTGACTCTAAATAGTGTTTTAATATACATTTTACATCTAAATATTCAACTAAACCGTTATTCCATTTAAGTCCATTTATTTTATTTTCGCAATTTCGCGGGGACATCTTGCTGTGGTAAAACCACATTTATTCGTAATTTAATAAAATATAAAGAAGAAAATATACTACCACATATTAATAGAATTATTTGTAGTAATCCAGACAAAAATGCTGTTCCACTATATATGAAAGATGTTGAATATAGTAACACTATTCCAGATTTTATTGATAATCAAGAACCTCTGTTAGTTATTATCGATGATATGATGTTAAGTTCTCATAATAAGTTTGTATGTGATTTATTTACTAGAGGATCACATCATAGAAATTTATCTGTAATATTTGTAACACAAAATGTTTTTTACGAGGGTAAATTTTCAAGAGATATTTCACTCAACTGTAAATATTTAGTACTTTTCAAAAATCCAAGAGATAAATCGCAGATATTACCTCTTGCTCGCCAAATATATCCCAATCAAATTAAAGCATTTGAAAAAGTATATAATGATGTGACGTCAGTCCCATATGGCTATATATTAATAGATCTTACTCAAGACGTTAATGATATATTTCGATTAAGAAGCCATATATTTGGAAAGGTTTGTGTTATTGTACGAGAGGTCAATTAGAACAATTTGGGGAGGAATATGAAACGTTTGAAGACCAATCGACATATATTGCACCTATTAAAAACCTCTAAACCACAATTCCAGAAAGTAATTATAAAACACTGTGACCCTGAAGTAATAAAAACATTTTGCGAAATCTCTTTAAATATTTTAAAAGGTAATTGTAATCTGAGTAAAAAAGCAACAACCCAATTACGAAAGTATAAAAAAGAATTAAGATTACTTATTTGCCGGAAAAAATCTATAAATAGCAAAAGAAAAATTATTATTCAACGTGGTGGATTTTTACCTACACTTCTTGGTGCAATACTATCAGGGATAATCGGAAATTTTATAAAATGAATAATAGAACATTTAATAAAATGATAATTTTAAAACCTGAGATTTATGAAAGAATGAAGCAAAATGCAGATATTGAACTCAATGAATTGGATAAAAATATGAAAAAAATATTGTTAAATAAATATCTCACGGATACTCAAAAATGATATTTATACAGACAAAATTTATTTAAAATAAGAAACAAAAATCGACAACTTCCTAGAAATAAAGAGAAGAAAATAAAAATTACGGAAACAAAAGGTACTCAAACTCGTGCAAAACCAATGTATATAGATGCGGAAACTCAATCGCATTTTCCTGAATATAAGAATGTTGGAATACAAGTTGTTCCTGAAGAGAAAGAAGTATATGAAAAAGAAGCTGATGACGAAGTATTTGATGATGAAATTCAAGAAAATGTTTTAACAAAAGCATTGTCAGCTGCTTCAGTTGGAGAACGTCTTAGAAAAAGAAAATCAATTAGAAATCAAAATGTACAAATTTTTGAAACTGATACAGGAGACATTATAACTGTTCCTTTAGATAGCCCAAGCCCACCAACGAAAAAAGAAAAAACTATAAATAGCAAAGAGTTGAATAATTCATCAAGACGTGTTTTAAGGTCAGCAGTAGGTAATACTCAAACAGAACTTAATTTTTCAATTCGTAAGAATAAATCCGCAAGCTCATGGACAACATACAAGTAAATGATGAATTTTATGTCACTTTACTCAATGATTCATCTATGAACTATTATCCAGAAAATTCATTATGATCTTTTACAAAAAAAATGAATAAATACATGTGTGATTCAAGGTGGAAAGTCGGTATTTCAGAAATGTATGTTAATGATTTCGTTCCAAATGTGTATGGTGAAGAATGGGAAAAAAGTACTCAAATATTTATTAAAGGTATGCAGAAAGATATGATAGGAGTTGGAACATCATATATTCCATACATAGAAAAACAAATGATATGCGACTGGAAAGTTTTTCTACTACCAACACTAATTCAAAATATACGCCCACTTAATAGGTTTACAAGAAAAGAACTTGAACGACAGTTGATTTGGGGAATTTTTAGTTTTATAAACGATGAAGTTCATTACACACAACCAACAAAAGCTGAGGAGATGCCTATAAATATAAGTTAATGTGTTACTTATGGTATAAGTTACCATTAATATAAGCTAATGTGTTACCACAATATGTGTTACTAAGCCTAAAATAGATATAAAAATAAGAGCAAATTACGCTTATACCCTCGAAGGACTTTTGACAACATGTTTCAATCAAGTATCTTTTAAAGTTACAGATTTTAAAAATATAAATCACGTGTAATAGAAGCTTTCAAAACTTTTATAGATAGTGTACAATTGATTCCCATTAGTAAACTAGATATGTTTTTTATATACCCAGACATAATTGAACCGCACAAAATAGGTGATAAAGATATAAGGTGTTTAAGATCTGTTAATATAGAAAATTCTTTCACTGATACTGTAAAAGAACAAATATAATCATTCACTTCCTCAGAACAAATATAATCAGATAATGTATTATTAAAATTTTCACGAGATGGTAATTTTTCAAATTTAAGCTTTTCCCATGAATTTAAAAACTCATAAGGAAATACACCTTTTCGTCTTAAAAGCATAAAATGCTCATAATCAATACATATTTTCCTAGTGCTACTTAGATCATCATTTGATAAATTACGGGCTAAATTATCAATACTTGAAGCCATAAATCTAAAAGAATCTAAAAATATAATTTCAATCACATTTTCTTCATCAATATTAATATATTTTGAAACAGAAATGTAATTTTCTTTGTTGATTGGCATAAATCTTATTTGACCTGGGTAATTTGATAGCGCTTTTATTAATAAATGGCAATCGTATCTCAAAAAATTGTGGAATAACACTGGAATGAAATTAGCGTGTGAATAATTTGAATTACATGTATTATGAGCAGGTCCTCGGTATGTGCCGGTTAAATGACAATGGTCAGCAACCCTATCTATACCTAAATCTAATTCACAAATATGACATATTTTACATTCTATCTGATATTCTTTTTCTGCATTAGTTCATTTTCATTGGTATCACTTTTTGAAGGTATTCACGAGAAATATCAATAACATCTTCAATTAATTTATCTATAAAAATATCAATACAATTCTTACCTGTGTGCGTTCTAAATAAATCCCAATTTTGATTGAAGAAGTATTTTATATTGTATGCAAATTCACATGGAACATGTTCTTGAATGTCTGTTGTTGATGATTTTATTTCTTCAGGATGACATGTATAAATATCTTGAAATAAACATTCAAAATCAGCGTAAACGGTACATCAATTTTTCTTTCATATTTTGTAAATTGTATCCATTTCTTTTCCTGAGTAGGCATCAACGTAACAATTTTACAACATTCTTTTTTATGTATATGATAAGAAACTTCATTATGAAAATATTGTAAGCATGAATTGCATAAGTGTAAACCATGACCATGTTGTGTTATTTGCGATCTAATCAGCCTCGATATATTTTTTATCCAAACATAATGAGCTCTTTCTTCATTTTCAACCAATAAAAGATTAATATGCTTACTCTTTTCTTCTTTGGTAATAATAAGGGCCTACTATTTCATAAAAAACCCTTTTTTGTGTGCTAGTTTCTTCAATTCCAAAAACATTCACACTAATAGTAGGATTCAATTCTTCAAATTGATCAATGCTCCCCACTTTAACCGGGAATTGCAAATTACCGAATTCTAAAGTGGATTCTTCAAAATTTTCATTTAAATGGATGGTGCTACTTTCAATATCGGTTATTCTATAAATAGATGTTCTTTGTAAATTTTGATTTCCCTTATAAAGAGCTGATATTATACTCCATTTAAAGCAATATTAATCTGAATTCGTAACGTTAATACAAGCATTTTTTTTCTCTATAAATTTCGGTAATGGCAAATAATGTGAACATCGTAAAGGCTTGTACTGATTAATGTTAATTTCTACGTGTAAAATACGTAATAAAGCCCAACCGCTATCTCGTTCTTGAAACTCATCACTTTTTTTAACAATATTATTAACCACATCATAATAAAATTTTGAAAGCTGCTTACTTTGATTGACAATTCTCATTCTGGTATTGAAAGATTTCACCGATAGATCCATATTACCTTAATATTCCTCACATTCACCATCATTCTTGGAAAGTTTAATATATTCAGCAAATAATTCCAAATTATATTTGAGAGCTTTATGTTTTTCTAATGCAGTTTGCAACAATTTAATTATTTTATATTTTCCATTAATAAGAAACTCATTAGGTCATTTTAATTCTTGCACATCGTTATCATATATAAACGACTCTATCCTCTCATTAAAAATACTTTTAACACACTTAAGGCCATCTTCAATAACAGTAGCCGAATTTCTTCTATGTTTAAGAGTTCTTATGTGATACATCCATTCCTTAATGGGAATAGAAACTTCACAAGAAGAGCAATATTTTTCTTCACTTGCAGAATTATGGTTTGAACTGCGTTTCATTTTACTTAATAGATTTAACTTTTACTATTTGAAACCAAATATTTCTTTAGGAATGACAAAATTTTTCATTATTATTTAATTTATATACCAGAATAATTCATAATTCACATCTTTTTAAATTAACAATAGGAATCCCCTGACGTCATTTCAAATTTTTATTTTACAACTTTAAAAATTTTTTGGATATTTTTTAAATATTATATATTATTAATACAGATAAGAAATTCTTTTTCTAAATTTCAAACAAAAACAAACCGCAAACATTATTTCTTATCACTTTTTTTTCTTTTTCTTTCATTATACAAAATTACAAACTTTTGATTCAAAAATTTAATAACAAACGCCCTTATCAAAAATTTCATTTTACTTCAAAGTCTAAATACATATTTTCTTTCTTTCATTATTCAAAACCGCACTAAAAATTAAATAAATTCTTAAAATCCTAACATCTGAAAAATAAAATAAAATCCTAAAATGTGAAAAATAAAATCCTAACATCTGAAAAATAAAATAAAATCCTAACATCTGAAAAATGAAAATAAATTTAGAACAGTACAAAATTTATTTGAAATAAAAATTTTTATTGAACAAATTCTTTATATAAAAACATAATTCTTAATATAGAAATGAATCTGTATTGAAAATTTAATATTATTCTGTTATTCAAGCATTTAACATCTTGGTATAAAGAAAATGTCGGAAAAATTATTTTACAAAGGTTTCTTACCGAAACAATAACGCCTTACATAATAGAAAGTGAAAATTCGACATTTGTTAAACGGTTTAATATGAACAGTCATAAAATAAAATTTGTAATTAAATCCGTACCTGAAAATAGAGAACCAATTAGCTGGATTAAGGATACTATACATCAAATAATCAGGATTGCTGTGAAAGATGTTAATTCCACTGATGAGATTGGGTTAACATTTTGTGGAGAGAGCTTTGAACATCAAGGTCCTGCGTATCTCAGATTTAGATCCACTCATGAACTTAAATTTAGCGACGTTTGGGATTTAATTTCTAATGTTTTTCAAAGTAATTCTGAAGGTAGTTATTTATAATGCATTTTTTGTTGCATTTATTATAAACTATTTTTATTTTACGTCTATAGGCTTAAGTACTGACACTTTTTGTTTAACAGTTACCCGTCTTAGATTACCCACTGGTAGAGGTAGAAATAATAAATATTCAAATTATAAAGAGGAATGCTTAAAAAGGAAAGGAATAATAACAATAAAAAACAGCGATAATTTATGCCTACCACATGCACTTGTTGTTTCAATAGCTAAAATTGAAAAATTTATTGAATATGAAAATTTCGAAAAAATATAGGAAAACTTCAAACTTAACTTTAAAATTATTAAAAACATAAAAAATAACAATTCCATCTGAAGGTTGCGGAATTCGTGAATTGAATCAATTTCAAAATTTTTTACATAAACACAAAATTGTTGTATATAAATATGGAACCAGGGGTGCAGAAGTAATATTATTCATTTCGAAAAAGAACTGTTCATATAAATATAGGTTAGCAATGATTGTTTTAACTAATACAACTATGTTGTTTCATCCATTTACAATGATGGTGGCGGGGCCATCTTGCTGTGGTAAAACCACATTTATTCGTAATTTAATAAAATATAAAGAAGAAAATATACTACCACATATTAATAGAATTATTTGGTGTAATCCAGACAAAAATACTGTTCCACTATATATGAAAGATGTTGAATATAGTAACACTATTCCAGATTTTATTGATAATCAAGAACCTTTGTTAGTTATTATCGATATGATGTTAAGTTCTCATGATAAGTTTGTATGTGATTTATTTACTAGAGGATCACATCATAGAAATTTATCTGTAATATTTGTAACACAAAATGTTTTTCACCAGGGTAAATTTTCAAGAGATATTTCACTCAACTGTAAATATTTAGTACTTTTCAAAAATCCAAGAAATAAATCGCAGATATTACCTCTAGCTCGCCAAATATATCCCAATCAAATTAAAGCATTTGAAAAAGTATATAATGATGTGACGTCAGTCCCATATGGCTATATATTAATAGATCTTACTCAAGACGTTAATGATATATTTCGATTAAGAAGTGATATATTTGGGAAAGGTTTGTGTTATTGTACGGGAGATCAATTAGAACAATTTGGGGAGGAATATGAAACGTTTGAAGACCAATCGACATATATTGCACCTATTAAAAACCTCTAAACCACAATTCCAAAAAGTAATTATAAAACACTGTGACCCTGAAGTAATAAAAACATTTTGCGAAATCTCTTTAAATATTTTAAAAGGTAATTGTAATCTGAGTAAAAAAGCAACAACCCAATTACGAAAGTATAAAAAAGAATTAAGATCACTTATTTGCCGGAAAAAATCTATAAATAGCAAAAGAAAAATTATTATTCAACGTGGTGGATTTTTACCTACACTTCTTGGTGCAATACTATCAGGGATAATTTGAAATTTTATACAATGAATAATACAACATTTAATAAAATGATAATTTTAAACCCTGAGATTTATGAAAGAATGAAGCAAAAAGCAGATATTGAACTCAATGAATTGGATAAAAATATGAAAAAAATATTGTTAAATAAACATCTCACGGATACTCAAAAATGATATTTATACAGACAACATTTAATTAAAATAAGAAACAAAAACCGACAACTTCCTAGAAATAAAGAGGAGAAAATAAAAATTACGGAAACAAAAGGTACTCAAACTCGTGCAAAACCAATGTATATAGAAGCGGAAACTCAATCGCATTTTCCTGAATATAAGAATGTTGGAATACAAGTTGTTCCTGAAGAAGAAGAAGTATATGAAAAAGAAGCTGATGACGAAGTATTTGATGATGAAATTCAAGAAAATGTTTTAACAAAAGCATTGTCAGCTGCTTCAGTTGGAGAACGTCTTAGAAAAAGAAAATCAATTAGAAATCAAAATGTACAAATTTTTGAAACTGATACAGGAGACATTATAACTGTTCCTTTAGATAGCCCAAGCCCACCAACGAAAAAAGAAAAAACTATAAATAGCAAAGAGTTGAATAATTCATCAAGACGTGTTTTAAGGTCAGCAGTAGGTAATACTCAAACAGAACTTAATTTTCCAATTCGTAAGAATAAATCCGCAAGCTCATGGACAACATACAAGTAAATGATGAATTTTATGTCACTTTACTCAATGATTCATCTATGAACTATTATCCAGAAAATTCATTATGATCTTTTACAAATAAAATGAATAAATACATGTGTGGTTCAAGGTGGAAAGTCGGTATTTCAGAAATGTATGTTAATGATTTCGTTCCAAATGTGTATGGTGAAGAATGGGAAAAAAGTACTCAAATATTTATTAAAGGTATGCAGAAAGATATGATAGGAGTTGGAACATCATATATTCCATACATAGAAAAACAAATGATATGCGACTGGAAAGTTTTTCTACTACCAACATTAATTCAAAATATACGCCCACTTAATAGGTTTACAAGAAAAAAAGTTGAACGACAGTTGATTTGGGGAATTTTTAATTTTATAAACGATGAAGTTCATTACACACAACCAACAAAAGCTGAGGAGATGCCTAAAAATTTAAGTTACACCACAATAAGTGTTACTAAGCCTAAAATAGATATAAAAATAGGAGCAAATTACGCTTATACCCTCGAAGGACTTTTGACAACATGTTTCAATCAAGTATCTTTTAAAGTTACAGATTTTAAAAAATATCTAGTTTACTAATGGGAATCAATTGTACACTATACGTGTAATAAATCACGTGTAATAGAAGCTTTCAAAACTTTTATAGATAGTGTACAATTGATTCCCATTAGTAAACTAGATATGTTTTTTATATACACAGGCATAATTGCACCGCACAAAATAGGTGATAAAGATATAAGGTGTTTAAGATCTGTTAACATACAAAATTCTTTCACTGATACTGTAAAAGAACAAATATAGTCATTCACTTCCTCAGAACAAATATAATCAGATAATGTATTATTAAAATTTTCACGAGATGGTAATTTTTCAAATTTAAGCTTTTCCCATGAATTTAAAAACTCATAAGGAAATACACCCTTTCGTCTTAAAAGCATAAAATGCTCATAATCAATACATATTTTCCTAGTGCTACTTAGATCATCATTTGATAAATTACTGACTAAATTATCAATACTTGAAGCCATAAATCTAAAAGAATCTAAAAATCTAATTTCAATCACATTTTCTTCATCAATATTAATATATTTTGAAACAGAAATGTAATTTTCTTTGTTGATTGGCATAAATCTTATTTGACCGGGGTAATTTGATAGCGCTTTTATTAATAAATGGCAATCGTATCCCAAAAAATTGTGAAATAACACTGGAATTAAATTAGCGTGTGAATAATTTGAATTAGATGTATTATGAGCAGGTCCTCGGTATGTGCCGGTTAAATGACAATGGTCAGCAACCCTATCTATACCTAAATCTAATTCACAAATATGACATATTTTACATTCTATCTGATATTCTTTTTCTGCATTAGTTCATTTTCATTGGTATCACTTTTTGAAGGTATTCACGAGAAATATCAATAACATCTTCAATTAATTTATCTATAAAAATATCAAAACAATTCTTACCTGTGTGCGTTCTAAATAAATCCCAATTTTGATTGAAGAAGCATTTTATATTGTATGCAAATTCACATGGAACATGTTCTTGAATGTCTGTTGTTGATGATTTTATTTCTTCAGGATGGCATGTATAAATATCTTGAAATAAACATTCAAAATCAGCGTAAACGGTACATCAATTTTTCTTTCATATTTTGTAAATTGTATCCATTTCTTTTCCTGAGTAGGCATCAACGTAACAATTTTACAACATTCTTTTTTATGTATATGATAAGAAACTTCATTATGAAAATATTGTAAGCATGAATTGCATAAGTGTAAACCATGACCATGTTGTGTTATTTGCGATCTAATCAGCCTCGATATATTTTTTATCCAAACATAATGAGCTCTTTCTTCATTTTCAACCAATAAAAGATTAATATGCTTACTTTTTTCTTCTTTGGTAATAATAAGGGCCTACTATTTCATAAAAAACCCTTTTTTGTGTGCTAGTTTCTTCAATTCCAAAAACATTCACACTAATAGTAGGATTCAATTCTTCAAATTGATCAATGCTCCCCACTTTAAGCGGGAATTGCAAATTACCGAATTCTAAAGTGGATTCTTCAAAATTTTCATTTAAATGGATGGTGCTACTTTCAATATCGGTTATTCTATAAATAGATGTTCTTTGTAAATTTTGATTTCCCTTATAAAGAGCTGATATTATACTCCCTTTAAAGCAATATTAATCTGAATTCGTAACGTTAATACAAGCATTTTTTTTCTCAATAAATTTCGGTAATGGCAAATAATGTGAACATCGTAAAAGCTTGTACTGATTAATGTTAATTTCTACGTGTAAAATACGTAATAAAGCCCAACCGCTATCTCGTTCTTGAAACTCATCACTTTTTTTAACAATATTATTAACCACATCATAATAAAATTTTGAAAGCTGCTTACTTTGATTGACAATTCTCATTCTGGTATTGAAAGATTTCACCGATAGATCCATATTACCTTAATATTCCTCACATTCACCATCATTCTTGGAAAGTTTAATATATTCAGCAAATAATTCCAAATTATATTTGAGAGCTTTATGTTTTTCTAATGCAGTTTGCAACAATTTAATTATTTTATATTTTCCATTAATAAGAAACTCATTAGGTCATTTTAATTCTTGCACATCGTTATCATATATAAACGACTCTATCCTCTCATTAAAAATACTTTTAACACACTTAAGGCCATCTTCAATAACAGTAGCCGAATTTCTTCTATGTTTAAGAGTTCTTATGTGATACATCCATTCCTTAATGGGAATAGAAACTTCACAAGAAGAGCAATATTTTTCTTCACTTGCAGAATTATGGTTTGAACTGCGTTTCATTTTACTTAATAGATTTAACTTTTACTATTTGAAACCAAATATTTCTTTAGGAATGACAAAATTTTTCATTATTATTTAATTTATATACCAGAATAATTCATAATCCACATCTTTTTAAATTAACAATAGGAATCCCCTGACGTCATTTCAAATTTTTATTTTACAACTTTAAAAATTTTTTGGGTATTTTTTAAATATTATATATTATTAATACAGATAAGAAATTCTTTTTCTAAATTTCAAACAAAAAAAACCGCAAACATTATTTCTTATCACTTTTATTACTTTTTCTTTCTTTATACAAAATTACAAACTTTTGATTCAAAAATTTAATAACAAACGCCCTTATCAAAAATTTCATTTTACTTCAAAGTCTAAATACATATTGTCTTTCTTTCATTATTCAAAACCGCACTAAAAATTAAATAAATTCTTAAAATCCTAACATCTGAAAAATAAAATAAAATCCTAAAATGTGAAAAATAAAATCCTAACATCTGAAAAATAAAATAAAATCCTAACATCTGAAAAATGAAAATAAATTTAGAACAGTACAAAATTTATTTGAAATAAAATTTTTTATTGAACAAATTCTTCATATAAAAACATAATTCTTAATATAGAAATGAATCTGTATTGAAAATTTAATATTATTCTGTAATTCAAGCATTTAACATCTTGGTATAAAGAAAATGTCGGAAAAATTATTTTACAAAGGTTTCTTACCGAAACAATAACGCCTTACATAATAGAAAGTGAAAATTCGACATTTGTTAAACGGTTTAATATGAACAGTCATAAAATAAAATTTGTAATTAAATCCGTACCTGAAAATAGAGAACCAATTAGCTGGATTAAGGATACTATACATCAAATAATCAGGATTGCTGTGAAAGATGTTAATTCCACTGATAAGATTGGGTTAACATTTTGTGGAGAGAGCTTTGAACATCAAGGTTCTGCGTATCTCAGATTTAGATCCACTCATGAACTTAAATTTAGTGACGTTTGGGATGTAATTTCTAATGTTTTTCAAAGTAATTCTGAAGGTAGTTATTTATAATGCATTTTTTGTTTCATTTATTATAAACTATTTTTATTTTACGTCTATAGGCTTAAGTACTGACACTTTTTGTTTAACAGTTACCCGTCTTAGATTACCCACTGGTAGAGGTAGAAATAATAAATATTCAAATTATAAAGAGGAATGCTTAAAAAGGAAAGGAATAATAACAATAAAAAACAGCGATAATTTATGCCTACCACATGCACTTGTTGTTTCAATAGCTAAAATTGAAAAATTTATTGAATGTGAAAAATTCGAAAAAATATAGGAAAACTTCAAACTTAACTTTAAAATTATTAAAAACATAAAAAATAACAATTCCATCTGAAGGTTGCGGAATTCGTGAATTGAATCAATTTCAAAATTTTTTACATAAACACAAAATTGTTGTATATAAATATGGAACCAGGGGTGCAGAAGTAATATTATTCATTTCGAAAAAGAACTGTTCATATAAATATAGGTTAGCAATGATTGTTTTAACTAATACAACTATGTTGTTTCACCCATTTACAATGATGGTGGCGGGGCCATCTTGCTGTGGTAAAACCACATTTATTCGTAATTTAATAAAATATAAAGAAGAAAATATACTACCACATATTAATAGAATTATTTGGTGTAATCCAGACAAAAATACTGTTCCACTATATATGAAAGATGTTGAATATAGTAACACTATTCCAGATTTTATTGATAATCAAGAACCTTTGTTAGTTATTATCGATATGATGTTAAGTTCTCATGATAAGTTTGTATGTGATTTATTTACTAGAGGATCACATCATAGAAATTTATCTGTAATATTTGTAACACAAAATGTTTTTCACCAGGGTAAATTTTCAAGAGATATTTCACTCAACTGTAAATATTTAGTACTTTTCAAAAATCCAAGAAATAAATCGCAGATATTACCTCTAGCTCGCCAAATATATCCCAATCAAATTAAAGCATTTGAAAAAGTATATAATGATGTGACGTCAGTCCCATATGGCTATATATTAATAGATCTTACTCAAGACGTTAATGATATATTTCGATTAAGAAGTGATATATTTGGGAAAGGTTTGTGTTATTGTACGAGAGATCAATTAGAACAATTTGGGGAGGAATATGAAACGTTTGAAGACCAATCGACATATATTGCACCTATTAAAAACCTCTAAACCACAATTCCAAAAAGTAATTATAAAACACTGTGACCCTGAAGTAATAAAAACATTTTGCGAAATCTCTTTAAATATTTTAAAAGGTAATTGTAATCTGAGTAAAAAAGCAACAACCCAATTACGAAAGTATAAAAAAGAATTAAGATCACTTATTTGCCGGAAAAAATCTATAAATAGCAAAAGAAAAATTATTATTCAACGTGGTGGATTTTTACCTACACTTCTTGGTGCAATACTATCAGGGATAATTTGAAATTTTATACAATGAATAATACAACATTTAATAAAATGATAATTTTAAACCCTGAGATTTATGAAAGAATGAAGCAAAAAGCAGATATTGAACTCAATGAATTGGATAAAAATATGAAAAAAATATTGTTAAATAAACATCTCACGGATACTCAAAAATGGTATTTATACAGACAACATTTAATTAAAATAAGAAACAAAAACCGACAACTTCCTAGAAATAAAGAGGAGAAAATAAAAATTACGGAAACAAAAGGTACTCAAACTCGTGCAAAACCAATGTATATAGAAGCGGAAACTCAATCGCATTTTCCTGAATATAAGAATGTTGGAATACAAGTTGTTCCTGAAGAAGAAGAAGTATATGAAAAAGAAGCTGATGACGAAGTATTTGATGATGAAATTCAAGAAAATGTTTTAACAAAAGCATTGTCAGCTGCTTCAGTTGGAGAACGTCTTAGAAAAAGAAAATCAATTAGAAATCAAAATGTACAAATTTTTGAAACTGATACAGGAGACATTATAACTGTTCCTTTAGATAGCCCAAGCCCACCAACGAAAAAAGAAAAAACTATAAATAGCAAAGAGTTGAATAATTCATCGAGAAGTGTTTTAAGGTCAGCAGTAGGTAATACTCAAACAGAACTTAATTTTCCAATTCGTAAGAATAAATCCGCAAGCTCATGGACAACATACAAGTAAATGATGAATTTTATGTCACTTTACTCAGTGATTCATCTATGAACTATTATCCAGAAAATTCATTATGATCTTTTACAAATAAAATGAATAAATACATGTGTGGTTCAAGGTGGAAAGTCGGTATTTCAGAAATGTATGTTAATGATTTCGTTCCAAATGTGTATGGTGAAGAATGGGAAAAAAGTACTCAAATATTTATTAAAGGTATGCAGAAAGATATGATAGGAGTTGGAACATCATATATTCCATACATAGAAAAACAAATGATATGCGACTGGAAAGTTTTTCTACTACCAACATTAATTCAAAATATACGCCCACTTAATAGGTTTACAAGAAAAAAAGTTGAACGACAGTTGATTTGGGGAATTTTTAATTTTATAAACGATGAAGTTCATTACACACAACCAACAAAAGCTGAGGAGATGCCTAAAAATTTAAGTTACACCACAATATGTGTTACTAAGCCTAAAATAGATATAAAAATAGGAGCAAATTACGCTTATACCCTCGAAGGACTTTTGACAACATGTTTCAATCAAGTATCTTTTAAAGTTACAGATTTTAAAAAATATCTAGTTTACTAATGGGAATCAATTGTACACTATACGTGTAATAAATCACGTGTAATAGAAGCTTTCAAAACTTTTATAGATAGTGTACAATTGATTCCCATTAGTAAACTAGATATGTTTTTTATATACACAGGCATAATTGCACCGCACAAAATAGGTAATAAAGATATAAGATCTGTTAACATACAAAATTCTTTCACTGATACTGTAAAAGAACAAATACTTCCTCAGAACAAATATAATCAGATAATGTATTATTAAAATTTTCACGAGATGGTAATTTTTCAAATTTAAGCTTTTCCCATGAATTTAAAAACTCATAAGGAAATACACCCTTTCGTCTTAAAAGCATAAAATGCTCATAATCAATACATATTTTCCTAGTGCTACTTAGATCATCATTTGATAAATTACGGACTAAATTATCAATACTTGAAGCCATAAATCTAAAAGAATCTAAAAATCTAATTTCAATCACATTTTCTTCATCAATATTAATATATTTTGAAACAGAAATTTCTTTGTTGATTGGCATAAATCTTTTGTAATTTGTAAATGCCAAATGAAATGTAATTTTCCTGACCGGGGTAATATGATAGCGCTTTTATTAATAAATGGCAATCGTATCCCAAAAAATTGTGAAATAACACTGGAATTAAATTAGCGTGTGAATAATTTGAATTAGATGTATTATGAGCAGGTCCTCGGTATGTGCCGGTTAAATGACAATGGTCAGCAACCCTATCTATACCTAAATCTAATTCACAAATATGACATATTTTACATTCTATCTGATATTCTTTTTCTGCATTAGTTCATTTTCATTGGTATCACTTTTTGAAGGTATTCACGAGAAATATCAATAACATCTTCAATTAATTTATCTATAAAAATATCAATACAATTCTTACCTGTGTGCGTTCTAAATAAATCCCAATTTTGATTGAAGAAGCATTTTATATTGTATGCAAATTCACATGGAACATGTTCTTGAATGTCTGTTGTTGATGATTTTATTTCTTCAGGATGGCATGTATAAATATCTTGAAATAAACATTCAAAATCAGCGTAAACGGTACATCAATTTTTCTTTCATATTTTGTAAATTGTATCCATTTCTTTTCCTGAGTAGGCATCAACGTAACAATTTTGCAACATTCTTTTTTATGTATATGATAAGAAACTTCATTATGAAAATATTGTAAGCATGAATTGCATAAGTGTAAACCATGACCATGTTGTGTTATTTGCGATCTAATCAGCCTCGATATATTTTTATCCAAACATAATGAGCTCTTTCTTCATTTTCAACCAATAAAAGATTAATATGCTTACTTTTTTCTTCTTTGGTAATAATAAGGGCCTACTATTTCATAAAAAACCCTTTTTTGTGTGCTAGTTTCTTCAATTCCAAAAACATTCACACTAATAGTAGGATTCAATTCTTCAAATTGATCAATGCTCCCCACTTTAACCGGGAATTGCAAATTACCGAATTCTAAAGTGGATTCTTCAAAATTTTCATTTAAATGGATGGTGCTACTTTCAATATCGGTTATTCTATAAATAGATGTTCTTTGTAAATTTTGATTTCCCTTATAAAGAGCTGATATTATACTCCCTTTAAAGCAATATTAATCTGAATTTGTAACGTTAATACAAGCATTTTTTTTCTCAATAAATTTCGGTAATGGCAAATAATGTGAACATCGTAAAAGCTTGTACTGATTAATGTTAATTTCTACGTGTAAAATACGTAATAAAGCCCAACCGCTATCTCGTTCTTGAAACTCATCACTTTTTTTAACAATATTATTAACCATATCATCATAAAATTTTGAAAGCTGCTTACTTTGATTGACAATTCTCATTCTGGTATTGAAAGATTTCACCGATAGATCCATATTACCTTAATATTCCTCACATTCACCATCATTCTTGGAAAGTTTAATATATTCAGCAAATAATTCCAAATTATATTTGAGAGCTTTATGTTTTTCTAATGCAGTTTGCAACAATTTAATTATTTTATCTTTTCCATTAATAAGAAACTCATTAGGTGATTTTAATTCTTGCACATCGTTATCATATATAAACGACTCTATCCTCTCATTAAAAATACTTTTAACACACTTAAGGCCATCTTCAATAATAGTAGCCGAATTTCTTCTATGTTTAAGAGTTCTTATGTGATACATCCATTCCTTAATGGGAATAGAAATTTCACAAGAAGAGCAATATTTTTCTTCACTTGCAGAATTATGGTTTGAACTGCGTTTCATTTTACTTAATAGATTTAACTTTTACTATTTGAAACCAAATATTTCTTTAGGAATGACAAAATTTTTCATTATTATTTAATTTATATACCAGAATAATTCATAATCCACATCTTTTTAAATTAACAATAGGAATCCCCTGACGTCATTTCAAATTTTTATTTTACAACTTTAAAAATTTTTTGGGTATTTTTTAAATATTATATATTATTAATACAGATAAGAAATTCTTTTTCTAAATTTCAAACAAAAAAAACCGCAAACATTATTTCTTATCACTTTTATTACTTTTTCTTTCTTTATACAAAATTACAAACTTTTGATTCAAAAATTTAATAACAAACGCCCTTATCAAAAATTTCATTTTACTTCAAAGTCTAAATACATATTGTCTTTCTTTCATTATTCAAAACCGCACTAAAAATTAAATAAATTCTTAAAATCCTAACATCTGAAAAATAAAATAAAATCCTAAAATGTGAAAAATAAAATCCTAACATCTGAAAAATAAAATAAAATCCTAACATCTGAAAAATGAAAATAAATTTAGAACAGTACAAAATTTATTTGAAATAAAATTTTTTATTGAACAAATTCTTTATATAAAAACATAATTCTTAATATAGAAATGAATCTGTATTGAAAATTTAATATTATTCTGTAATTCAAGCATTTAACATCTTGGTATAAAGAAAATGTCGGAAAAATTATTTTACAAAGGTTTCTTACCGAAACAATAACGCCTTACATAATAGAAAGTGAAAATTCGACATTTGTTAAACGGTTTAATATGAACAGTCATAAAATAAAATTTGTAATTAAATCCGTACCTGAAAATAGAGAACCAATTAGCTGGATTAAGGATACTATACATCAAATATTCAGGTTTGCTGTGAAAGATGTTAATTCCACTGATAAGATTGGGTTAACATTTTGTGGAGAGAGCTTTGAACATCAAGGTTCTGCGTATCTCAGATTTAGATCCACTCATGAACTTAAATTTAGTGACGTTTGGGATGTAATTTCTAATGTTTTTCAAAGTAATTCTGAAGGTAGTTATTTATAATGCATTTTTTGTTTCATTTATTATAAACTATTTTTATTTTACGTCTATAGGCTTAAGTACTGACACTTTTTGTTTAACAGTTACCCGTCTTAGATTACCCACTGGTAGAGGTAGAAATAATAAATATTCAAATTATAAAGAGGAATGCTTAAAAAGGAAAGGAATAATAACAATAAAAAACAGCGATAATTTATGCCTACCATATGCACTTGTTGTTTCAATAGCTAAAATTGAAAAATTTATTGAATGTGAAAAATTCGAAAAAATATAGGAAAACTTCAAACTTAACTTTAAAATTATTAAAAACAAAAAATAACAATTCCATCTGAAGGTTGCGGAATTCGTGAATTGAATCAATTTCAAAATTTTTTACATAAACACAAAATTGTTGTATATAAATATGGAACCAGGGGTGCAGAAGTAATATTATTCATTTCGAAAAAGAACTGTTCATATAAATATAGGTTAGCAATGATTGTTTTAACTAATACAACTATGTTGTTTCACCCATTTACAATGATGGTGGCGGGGCCCTCTTGCTGTGGTAAAACCACATTTATTCGTAATTTAATAAAATATAAAGAAGAAAATATACTAGCACATATTAATAGAATTATTTGGTGTAATCCTGACAAAAATACTGTTCCACTATATATGAAAGATGTTGAATATAGTAACACTATTCCAGATTTTATTGATAATCAAGAACCTTTGTTAGTTATTATCGATATGATGTTAAGTTCTCATGATAAGTTTGTATGTGATTTATTTACTAGAAGATCACATCATAGAAATTTATCTGTAATATTTGTAACACAAAATGTTTTTCACCAGGGTAAATTTTCAAGAGATATTTCACTCAACTGTAAATATTTAGTACTTTTCAAAAATCCAAGAAATAAATCGCAGATATTACCTCTAGCTCGCCAAATATATCCCAATCAAATTAAAGCATTTGAAAAAGTATATAATGATGTGACGTCAGTCCCATATGGCTATATATTAATAGATCTTACTCAAGACGTTAATGATATATTTCGATTAAGAAGTGATATATTTGGGAAAGGTTTGTGTTATTGTACGAGAGATCAATTAGAACAATTTGGGGAGGAATATGAAACGTTTGAAGACCAATCGACATATATTGCACCTATTAAAAACCTCTAAACCACAATTCCAAAAAGTAATTATAAAACACTGTGACCCTGAAGTAATAAAAACATTTTGCGAAATCTCTTTAAATATTTTAAAAGGTAATTGTAATCTGAGTAAAAAAGCAACAACCCAATTACGAAAGTATAAAAAAGAATTAAGATCACTTATTTGCCGGAAAAAATCTATAAATAGCAAAAGAAAAATTATTATTCAACGTGGTGGATTTTTACCTACACTTCTTGGTGCAATACTATCAGGGATAATTTGAAATTTTATACAATGAATAATACAACATTTAATAAAATGATAATTTTAAACCCTGAGATTTATGAAAGAATGAAGCAAAAAGCAGATATTGAACTCAATGAATTGGATAAAAATATGAAAAAAATATTGTTAAATAAACATCTCACGGATACTCAAAAATGGTATTTATACAGACAACATTTAATTAAAATAAGAAACAAAAACCGACAACTTCCTAGAAATAAAGAGGAGAAAATAAAAATTACGGAAACAAAAGGTACTCAAACTCGTGCAAAACCAATGTATATAGAAGCGGAAACTCAATCGCATTTTCCTGAATATAAGAATGTTGGAATACAAGTTGTTCCTGAAGAAGAAGAAGTATATGAAAAAGAAGCTGATGAAGAAGTATTTGATGATGAAATTCAAGAAAATGTTTTAACAAAAGCATTGTCAGCTGCTTCAGTTGGAGAACGTCTTAGAAAAAGAAAATCAATTAGAAATCAAAATGTACAAATTTTTGAAACTGATACAGGAGACATTATAACTGTTCCTTTAGATAGCCCAAGCCCACCAACGAAAAAAGAAAAAACTATAAATAGCAAAGAGTTGAATAATTCATCAAGACGTGTTTTAAGGTCAGCAGTAGGTAATACTCAAACAGAACTTAATTTTCCAATTCGTAAGAATAAATCCGCAAGCTCATGGACAACATACAAGTAAATGATGAATTTTATGTCACTTTACTCAGTGATTCATCTATGAACTATTATCCAGAAAATTCATTATGATCTTTTACAAATAAAATGAATAAATACATGTGTGGTTCAAGGTGGAAAGTCGGTATTTCAGAAATGTATGTTAATGATTTCGTTCCAAATGTGTATGGTGAAGAATGGGAAAAAAGTACTCAAATATTTATTAAAGGTATGCAGAAAGATATGATAGGAGTTGGAACATCATATATTCCATACATAGAAAAACAAATGATATGCGACTGGAAAGTTTTTCTACTACCAACATTAATTCAAAATATACGCCCACTTAATAGGTTTACAAGAAAAAAAGTTGAACGACAGTTGATTTGGGGAATTTTTAATTTTATAAACGATGAAGTTCATTACACACAACCAACAAAAGCTGAGGAGATGCCTAAAAATTTAAGTTACACCACAATATGTGTTACTAAGCCTAAAATAGATATAAAAATAGGAGCAAATTACGCTTATACCCTCGAAGGACTTTTGACAACATGTTTCAATCAAGTATCTTTTAAAGTTACAGATTTTAAAAAATATCTAGTTTACTAATGGGAATCAATTGTACACTATACGTGTAATAAATCACGTGTAATAGAAGCTTTCAAAACTTTTATAGATAGTGTACAATTGATTCCCATTAGTAAACTAGATATGTTTTTTATATACACAGGCATAATTGCACCGCACAAAATAGGTGATAAAGATATAAGGTGTTTAAGATCTGTTAACATACAAAATTCTTTCACTGATACTGTAAAAGAACAAATACTTCCTCAGAACAAATATAATCAGATAATGTATTATTAAAATTTTCACGAGATGGTAATTTTTCAAATTTAAGCTTTTCCCATGAATTTAAAAACTCATAAGGAAATACACCCTTTCGTCTTAAAAGCATAAAATGCTCATAATCAATACATATTTTCCTAGTGCTACTTAGATCATCATTTGATAAATTACGGACTAAATTATCAATACTTGAAGCCATAAATCTAAAAGAATCTAAAAATCTAATTTCAATCACATTTTCTTCATCAATATTAATATATTTTGAAACAAAAATGTAATTTTCTTTGTTGATTGGCATAAATCTTATTTGACCGGGGTAATTTGATAGCGCTTTTATTAATAAATGGCAATCGTATCCCAAAAAATTGTGAAATAACACTGGAATTAAATTAGCGTGTGAATAATTTGAATTAGATGTATTATGAGCAGGTCCTCGGTATGTGCCGGTTAAATGACAATGGTCAGCAACCCTATCTATACCTAAATCTAATTCACAAATATGACATATTTTACATTCTATCTGATATTCTTTTTCTGCATTAGTTCATTTTCATTGGTATCACTTTTTGAAGGTATTCACGAGAAATATCAATAACATCAATTAATTTATCTACAAAAATATCAATACAATTCTTACCTGTGTGCGTTCTAAATAAATCCCAATTTTGATTGAAGAAGCATTTTATATTGTATGCAAATTCACATGGAACATGTTCTTGAATGTCTGTTGTTGATGATTTTATTTCTTCAGGATGGCATGTATAAATATCTTGAAATAAACATTCAAAATCAGCGTAAACGGTACATCAATTTTTCTTTCATATTTTGTAAATTGTATCCATTTCTTTTCCTGAGTAGGCATCAACGTAACAATTTTACAACATTCTTTTTTATGTATATGATAAGAAACTTCATTATGAAAATATTGTAAGCATGAATTGCATAAGTGTAAACCATGACCATGTTGTGTTATTTGCGATCTAATCAGCCTCGATATATTTTTTATCCAAACATAATGAGCTCTTTCTTCATTTTCAACCAATAAAAGATTAATATGCTTACTTTTTTCTTCTTTGGTAATAATAAGGGCCTACTATTTCATAAAAAACCCTTTTTTGTGTGCTAGTTTCTTCAATTCCAAAAACATTCACACTAATAGTAGGATTCAATTCTTCAAATTGATCAATGCTCCCCACTTTAAGCGGGAATTGCAAATTACCGAATTCTAAAGTGGATTCTTCAAAATTTTCATTTAAATGGATGGTGCTACTTTCAATATCGGTTATTCTATAAATAGATGTTCTTTGTAAATTTTGATTTCCCTTATAAAGAGCTGATATTATACTCCCTTTAAAGCAATATTAATCTGAATTCGTAACGTTAATACAAGCATTTTTTTTCTCAATAAATTTCGGTAATGGCAAATAATGTGAACATCGTAAAAGCTTGTACTGATTAATGTTAATTTCTACGTGTAAAATACGTAATAAAGCCCAACCGCTATCTCGTTCTTGAAACTCATCACTTTTTTTAACAATATTATTAACCATATCATCATAAAATTTTGAAAGCTGCTTACTTTGATTGACAATTCTCATTCTGGTATTGAAAGATTTCACCGATAGATCCATATTACCTTAATATTCCTCACATTCACCATCATTCTTGGAAAGTTTAATATATTCAGCAAATAATTCCAAATTATATTTGAGAGCTTTATGTTTTTCTAATGCAGTTTGCAACAATTTAATTATTTTATCTTTTCCATTAATAAGAAACTCATTAGGTGATTTTAATTCTTGCACATCGTTATCATATATAAACGACTATCCTCTCATTAAAAATACTTTTAACACACTTAAGGCCATCTTCAATAATAGTAGCCGAATTTCTTCTATGTTTAAGAGTTCTTATGTGATACATCCATTCCTTAATGGGAATAGAAATTTCACAAGAAGAGCAATATTTTTCTTCACTTGCAGAATTATGGTTTGAACTGCGTTTCATTTTACTTAATAGATTTAACTTTTACTATTTGAAACCAAATATTTCTTTAGGAATGACAAAATTTTTCATTATTATTTAATTTATATACCAGAATAATTCATAATCCACATCTTTTTAAATTAACAATAGGAATCCCCTGACGTCATTTCAAATTTTTATTTTACAACTTTAAAAATTTTTTGGGTATTTTTTAAATATTATATATTATTAATACAGATAAGAAATTCTTTTTCTAAATTTCAAACAAAAAAAACCGCAAACATTATTTCTTATCACTTTTATTACTTTTTCTTTCTTTATACAAAATTACAAACTTTTGATTCAAAAATTTAATAACAAACGCCCTTATCAAAAATTTCATTTTACTTCAAATTCTAAATACATATTGTCTTTCTTTCATTATTCAAAACCGCACTAAAAATTAAATAAATTCTTAAAATCCTAACATCTGAAAAATAAAATAAAATCCTAAAATGTGAAAAATAAAATCCTAACATCTGAAAAATAAAATAAAATCCTAACATCTGAAAAATGAAAATAAATTTAGAACAGTACAAAATTTATTTGAAATAAAATTTTTTATTGTACAAATTCTTTATATAAAAACATAATTCTTAATATAGAAATGAATCTGTATTGAAAATTTAATATTATTCTGTAATTGAAGCATTCAAGCATGGTATAAAGAAAATGTCGGAAAAATTATTTTACAAAGGTTTCTTACCGAAACAATAACGCCTTACATAATAGAAAGTGAAAATTCGACATTTGTTAAACGGTTTAATATGAACAGTCATAAAATAAAATTTGTAATTAAATCCGTACCTGAAAATAGAGAACCAATTAGCTGGATTAAGGATACTATACATCAAATAATCAGGTTTGCTGTGAAAGATGTTAATTCCACTGATAAGATTGGGTTAACATTTTGTGGAGAGAGCTTTGAACATCAAGGTTCTGCGTATCTCAGATTTAGATCCACTCATGAACTTAAATTTAGCGACGTTTGGGATGTAATTTCTAATGTTTTTCAAAGTAATTCTGAAGGTAGTTATTTATAATGCATTTTTTGTTTCATTTATTATAAACTATTTTTATTTTACGTCTATAGGCTTAAGTACTGACACTTTTTGTTTAACAGTTACCCGTCTTAGATTACCCACTCGTAGAGGTAGAAATAATAAATATTCAAATTATAAAGAGGAATGCTTAAAAAGGAAAGGAATAATAACAATAAAAAACAGCGATAATTTATGCCTACCACATGCACTTGTTGTTTCAATAGCTAAAATTGAAAAATTTATTGAATGTGAAAAATTCGAAAAAATATAGGAACTTAGCTTTAAAATTATTAAAAACATAAAAAATAACAATTCCATCTGAAGGTTGCGGAATTCGTGAATTGAATCAATTTCAAAATTTTTTACATAAACACAAAATTGTTGTATATAAATATGGAACCAGGGGTGCAGAAGTAATATTTGAAGGATTTAATAATGGAAAAAAAATTAACTTGCTATACCATAATAACCATTACAATGTAATAACTTCGCTCACAGCTGCTTTTTGCACAGCATTTTATTGTGAAGAATGTCATATTCCGTATTCTATGAAAAATGAACATAGGTGTTAGAAAAGTTGCCCTTGCTGTCAAAACTCACCAGCTCTTTCAATTAATGTTAAAAATATTTTATGTATGCAGTGCAATCGCGTATTTCGTGGTCAATCATGTTTTGAAAATCATAAGGCCTCCCGTTCAAAAAATAGATGCATATGTGAAGAAATTAGGAAATGCAAATCTTGTTTTAAAGTTCATAAAAGTTGTAGGACTCATATATGTGGTGAATATTTTTGTAAAATTTGCGATAATCATGTTCCTGAAAACCATAAATGCTTCATTCAGCAAGACAAAACAAAAGTAAATTTTGAAAACTGTATTTACGTATTTTATGATTTAGAAACCAGACAAGAAGAAATTAACACTACAAAAATAAAAGAACATGTTCCAAGTTTATGTGTGGCTCAATTGAGATGCTTTAAATGTATAAACATTGATTCTCTATACTTCTATCAAAAATGTAAATTTAGAGAAAGAATTTTTAAAACGAAAAATGTGATAGGCGATTTCATAGAATTTATTTTAAAATCAAGAAAGGAATTCAAGAAGATTGTCATAATTGCTCATAATGGACAGGCATTTGACCATCAATTTATTCTGAATTATAATACTCAATAAAACTGAAATTGAACCAAAGTTAATTATGCGAGGTACAAAAATTATTGTTATGATAATTGATAATATTAAATTAATTGATTCTATGAACTACTTTCCTATGGCCTTGGCAATATTACCAAAAGCTTTTAATTTATCGATTAATTTGAAAAAGGGTTATTTTCCACATCTATTTAATAAATTGGAAAATGAAAATTACATTGGCTCACTTCCAGCAAATAAGTACTATAACTCTAATACAATGAAAGCAGATGAGTAGGTAATCCTGCACTTGGGGATGGGAAAAAATCATGCCATATCGCACCGAAGACCACGCCCACTGACCTATATTTTGATTGATGGGTTTAATGTAGGTTATTCTTGGTTAGTAGGTCAAAAACTTGTTTTGTTTGTTTTGGTTTAGGTTATAAGCATGGGTTGTTAACTTATAAGTTGCAAGTAGTTGTGTAGTAGGAAATGAAGGTTGTTGGTACTGTAGAAGTTGTTAGGCAAGGTTAATGAACTGAAGAAGTTTAGGATATTTAGGTTTTTCAATAAATTCATTGATACTTTGTAATAGGATATCATACAAATAGAAAGATGATTTTTTTCAGGTCAAATCAAGTTTATTTTTTAAATTGCGCAAAATCGCATGCTTAATAAAATATACCTCCATACGTAAAAGGAGATAAAAGAAACGAAAAAAACTTGTTTTTATTATTTAATAAGAAAAATATTCATAGGTACTTTTAAATACCAAAATGTAAATAATAAAAATTAAAACAAAACGTAAACAAGAAGTAGGTATAAAGTGTATTTTTGTTTATTAAAGAAGATCAATAATTGTTGTAAGGTGTAAATAATAAAAATAAAAACAAAAATGTAAATAATAAAAATAAAAACAAAACGTAAACAAGAAGTAGGTACAAAGTGTATTTTTGTTTATTAAAGAAGATCAATAATTGTTGTAAGTTGTTATTATAGTTTTAAAACTGCAAAATAAAAAAAAATAAAATTATGGAATTATAGGTGCATCTGTTATGTAAGATTTTTTCTGTTCTATAATAACATTGAGAAAATAACCGGAAATCTTTGATTTACTTGGTTTTGTTATTATTGCGTTACATTCTATACTGTACGGAATCAAAAAGGCAAGTTAATTGCTTTTGGTACCTATTTGAAAACAAAAATAAAACAAATTTATTTATATGTTTGAAATAATTTTGTATTTGAAAATATTTTACAATTTTACAGAAATCTGTGTTGGAAAATTTTTTTACGATGATCAGATGTTAAGATTTTAGAAATAGCGAGACCAACTTTTTCTATACCTCGTTGAAATCTACTTCTGTCACGTGCGTATTTTTCCCAATAACCTTTCCTTGCTGATCTGTAAGCATAGACCCATATATGCATAACGTTGTTTTCTTGTTTTATGTTGAAGTAAACTTTTTTTTTGTTATTTGAATTCATACTGTGCAAGTATGAAAATTGAAGGTCTTAATCTAACATTTTTTCTTTTAAAAGATGCATATATACATTAAAACAATTTTTAACAGCACATCCGAAACTCTTGTTTGATAAGTGTATAGGACAATTTGAATTAAAGTTTTCAATCTTTTGTAATGATGGCAAGTCTCTGCTTCGATCTTCTATTTTAACGCTGTCAATGTACTTTTGAAGGAAAAGTTTTTTTTGTTCTCCTTTAACATAAATTTTTTCCGCTGACTCTAAATAGTGTTTTAATATACATTTTACATCTAAATATTCAACTAAACCGTTATTCCATTTAAGTCCATTTATTTTATTTGCGCAATTTCGCGGCGCCATCCTGCTGTGGTAAAACCACATTTTTTCGTAATTTAATAAAATATAAAGAAGAAAATATGCTACGACATATTAATAGAATTATTTGTAGTAATCCAGACAAAAATGCTGTTCCACTATATATGAAAGATGTTGAATATAGTAACACTATTCCAGATTTGATTGATAATCAAGAACCTCTGTTAGTTATTATCGATGATATGATGTTAAGTTCTCATGATAAGTTTGTATGTGATTTATTTACTAGAGAATCACATCATAGAAATTTATCTGTAATATTTGTAACACAAAATGTTTTTTACGAGGGTAAATTTTCAAGAGATATTTCACTCAACTATAAATATTTAGTACTTTTCAAAAATCCAAGAGATAAATCACAGATATTACCTCTTTCTCGCTAAATATATCCCAATCAAATTAAAGCATTTGAAAAAGTATATAATGATGTGATGTGACGTCAGTCCCATATGGCTATATATTAATAGATCTTACTCAAGACGTTAATGATATATTTCGATTAAGAAGTGATATATTTGGGAAAGGTTTGTGTTATTGTACGAGAGATCAATTAGAACAATTTGGGGAGGAATATGAAACGTATGAACACCAATCGACATATATTGCACCTATTAAAAACCTCTAAACCACAATTCCAGAAAGTAATTATAAAACACTGTGACCCTGAAGTAATAAAAACATTTTGCAAAATCTCTTTAAATATTTTAAAAGGTAATTGTAATCTGAGTAAAAAAGCAACAACCCAATTACGAAAGTATAAAAAAGAATTAAGATTACTTATTTGCCGGAAAAAATCTATAAATAGCAAAAGAAAAACTATTATTCAACGTGGTGGATTTTTACCTATACTTCTTGGTGCAATACTATCAGGGATAATCGGAAATTTTATAAAATGAATAATACAACATTTAATAAAATGATAATTTTAAAACCTGAGATTTATGAAAGAATGAAGCAAAATGCAGATATTGAGCTCAATGAATTGGATAAAAATATTTAAAAACGAGGAAGAATACAGTTGCCTTTGTCAACTCTTAGATACCCGTACGAACCATTAGTATTTTCACAGCCTGTCACTCTGCTCACAATATTATTTTTTTAATATTTTAGTATTTTAAAATAATTTGGGTGAATTTTATAATTTCTAGAACTATGGGTTGTACATATATTCAAACTATATGTTTATATGTACATTCTTCAAAAGCAGATTCTAACCTTTCACAGAACGATTATCAATCCAAAACTTTTTCAAATATTCTATAGTACCATTTAATACTAAGCGGTAAATGTATATTAAATTTAATTAGTACAAAATAGTAAATATAATTTTAAATATTATATTATATTATATTTAAATATTCCATTGACAGAATAATTTCTTATAAGTACAATAAAATACATATATATATGTAAATACGGCGCTATATAATATACATATATGCTCTTATCATTCATTCACTAGTGACATATACGATATGTAAATAAACATGATATTATATAAGTATGTATGTATATCAATATTATATAAATAAAAATTCTTCAAGCAACCGTTATGTTGTACATTTATTTACATTTTTATGTACTACGCATTATATCCTCAACAATTTCAAATTATCGAGTAAAACAAATGCAAAAAATTTGTTGAAGAAATTTGTTAGAAAATTTGAAAAAATCAAGTAACACTTTCGTCAATTATAAAGTAACCCTATATTATTAAAAAAAATTATTAACAGAAATAAGAGTATAATATTGAAGCTTTAATTTTTTTTTATTACTTCAAAAAAATTTTAACAGGTGTTCAAGTTACAGGTGTTTAAAAATAGGAAATTTTCAGTTTTTGACCCCTTACAGCTCCTAAACGGGAGGTGATACAAAAAAAATTTCTGAAATGACTCATACTTATTTTCAAAGATCTAACTTCTGTCAAAATTTCAAGTTTCCAACTTGAACGGTTTAGAAGATAGAAGGGGTGAAGGATTTTGCAAAATTTGAGTTTCACATAACGGTAAATTAAGACACCGTATGCCACAAATATATATTTATTGTATATATACTTTTAAAGCTAATAAAAGTAATAATCGTTTAGCGTTTTCAAAATGAAGATATACCTTATACAACTTGTGCTATAACAATTTAAATATAGAGCTTTTTTGAACTTTTGGGGAGCTGTAGCTCCATAACGGGTGGGGCTACAAAAAAAAGTTATAAAAAATAAAATTAATATTTTTGTGACATCTATCAGCAGTAAAAATTTCACAGCTCTATTTCAAAAAAAATGTGGGGATCTAAAAGTTAGGTGTTCGAGAACTACCCTAAGGTTTGGTCCAAACTCAACCAAAAAAAATAGGGAACTTACAAATTACTCCTAAAATATTTTGTGTAAATTTCAAGATTCTAGCTTTCTTAGTTTTTGAGTTAGCGTGCTGACGGACGGACGGACGGACGGACGGACATGGCTCAAAAGTCTTAGAATTTTTTTCTGATCCGATCCATACCTTTGAAGGTATATCTAGCTCGCTTATTTCGAAGTGTTACAAACGGAGGAGTAATTTTATTATACCCGATCCTATCGTACGGGTATAAATATTGTTAAATAAACATCTCACGGATACTCAAAAATGGTATTTATACAGACAAAATTTATTTAAAATAAGAAACAAAAACCGACAACTTCCTAGAAATAAAGAGGAGAAAATAAAAATTACGGAAACAAAACGTACTCAAACTCGTGCAAAACCAATGTATATAGATGCGGAAACTCAATCGCATTTTCCTGAATATAGGAATGTTGGAATACAAGTTGTTCCTGAAGAAGAAGAAGTATATGAAAAAGAAGCTGATGACGAAGTATTTGATGATGAAATTCAAGAAAATGTTTTAACAAAAGCATTGTCAGCTGCTTCAGTTGGAGAACGTCTTAGAAAAAGAAAATCAATTAGAAATCAAAATGTACAAATTTTTGAAACTGATACAGGAGACATTATAACTGTTCCTTTAGATAGCCCAAGCCCACCAACGAAAAAAGAAAAAACTATAAATAGCAAAGAGTTGAATAATTCATCAAGACGTGTTTTAACGTCAGCAGTAGGTAATACTCAAACAGAACTTAATTTTCCAATTCGTAAGAATAAATCCGCAAGCTCATGGACAACATACAAGTAAATGATGAATTTTATGTCACTTTACTCAATGATTCATCTATGAACTATTATCCAGAAAATTCATTATGATCTTTTACAAATAAAATGAATAAATACATGTGTGATTCAAGGTGGAAAGTCGGTATTTCAGAAATGTATGTAAATGATTTCGTTCCAAATGTGTATGGTGAAGAATGGGAAAAAAGTACTCAAATATTTATTAAAGGTATGCAGAAAGATATGATAGGAGTTGGAACATCATATATTCCATACATAGAAAAACAAATGATATGCGACTGGAAAGTTTTTCTACTACCAACACTAATTCAAAATATACGCCCACTTAATAGGTTTACAAGAAAAGAACTTGAACGACAGTTGATTTGGGGAATTTTTAATTTTATAAACGATGAAGTTCATTACACACAACCAACAAAAGCTGAGGAGATGCCTATAAATATAAGTTAATGTGTTACTTATGGTATAAGTTACCATTAATATAAGTTAATGTGTTACCACAATATGTGTTACTAAGCCTAAAATAGATATAAATATAAGAGCAAATTACGCTTATACCCTCGAAGGACTTTTGACAACATGTTTCAATCAAGTATCTTTTAAAGTTACAGATTTTAAAAAATATAAATCACGTGTAATAGAAGCTTTCAAAACTTTTATAGATAGTGTACAATTGATTCCCATTAGTAAACTAGATATGTTTTTTATATACCCAGACATAATTGAACCGCACAAAATAGGTGATAAAGATATAAGGTGTTTAAGATCTGTTAACATACAAAATTCTTTCACTGATACTGTAAAAGAACAAATATAATCATTCACTTCCTCAGAACAAATATAATCAGATAATGTATTATTAAAATTTTCACGAGATGGTAATTTTTCAAATTTAAGCTTTTCCCATGCATTTAAAATCTCATAAGGAAATACACCCTTTCGTCTTAAAAGCATAAAATGCTCATAATCAATACATATTTTCCTAGTGCTACTTAGATCATCATTTGATAAATTACGGACTAAATTATCAATACTTGAAGCCATAAATCTAAAAGAATCTAAAAATATAATTTCAATCACATTTTCTTCATCAATATTAATATATTTTGAAACAGAAATGTAATTTTCTTTGTTGATTGGCATAAATCTTATTTGATCGGGGTAATTTGATAGCGCTTTTATTAATAAATGGCAATCGTATCCCAAAAAATTGTGGAATAACACTGGAATGAAATTAGCGTGTGAATAATTTAAATTACATGTATTATGAGCAGGTCCTCGGTATATGCCGGTTAAATGTCACAATGGTCAGCAACCCTATCTGTAGCTAAATCTAATTCACAAATATGACATATTTTACATTCTATCTGATATTCTTTTTCTGCATTAGTTCATTTTCATTGGTATCACTTTTTGAAGGTATTCACGAGAAATATCAATAACATCTTCAATTAATTTATCTATAAAAATATCAATACAATTCTTACCTGTGTGCGTTCTAAATAAATCCCAATTTTGATTGAAGGAGCATTTTATATTGTATGCAAATGCACATGGAACATGTTCTTGAATGTCTGTTGTTGATGATTTTATTTCTTCAGGATGGCATGTATAAATATCTTGAAGTAAACATTCAAAATCAGCGTAAACGGTAAACGGTACATCAATTTTTCTTTCATATTTTGTAAATTGTATCCATTTCTTTTCCTGAGTAGGCATCAACGTAACAATTTTACAACATTCTTTTTTATGTATATGATAAGAAACTTCATTATGAAAATATTGTAAGCATGAATTGCATAAGTGTAAACCATGACCATGTTGTGTTATTTGCGATCTAATCAGCCTCGATATATTTTTTATCCAAACATAATGAGCTCTTTCTTCATTTTCAACCAATAAAAGATTAATATGGTTACTTTTTTCTTCTTTGGTAATAATAAGGGCCTACAATTTTATAAAAAACCCTTTTTTGTGTGCTAGTTTCTTCAATTCCAAAAACATTCACACTAATAGTAGGATTCAATTCTTCAAATTGATCAATGCTCCCCACTTTAAGCGGGAATTGCAAATTACCAAATTCTAAAGTGGATTCTTCAAAATTTTCATTTAAATGGATGGTGCTACTTTCAATATCGGTTATTCTATAAATAGATGTTCTTTGTAAATTTTGATTTCCCTTATAAAGAGCTGATATTATACTCCATTTAAAGCAATATTAATCTGAATTCTTAACGATAATACAAGCATTTTTTTTCTCAATAAATTTCGGTAATGGCAAATATTGTGAACATCGTAAAGGCTTGTACTGATTAATGTTAATTTCTACGTGTAAAATACGTAATAAAGCCCAACCGCTATCTCGTTCTTGAAACTCATCACTTTTTTTAACAATATTATTAACCATATCATCATAAAATTTTGAAAGCTGCTTACTATAATATCATATATAAACGACTCTATTCTCTCATTAAAAATACTTTTAACACACTTAAGGCCATCTTCAATAATAGTAGCCGAATTTTTTCTATGTTTAAGAGTTCTTATGTGATACATCCATTCCTTAATGGGAATAGAAATTTCACAAGAAGAGCAATATTTTTCTTCACTTGCAGAATTATGGTTTGAACTGCGTTTCATTTTACTTAATAGATTTAACTTTTACTATTTGAAACCAAATATTTCTTTAGGAATGACAAAATTTTTCATTATTGTTTAATTTATATACCAGAATAATTCATAATCCACATCTTTTTAAATTAACAATAGGAATCCCTTGACGTCATTTCAAATTTTTATTTTACAACTTTAAAAATTTTTTGGGTATTTTTTAAATATTATATATTATTAATACAGATAAGAAATTCTTTTTCTAAATTTCAAACAAAAAAAAACCGCAAACATTATTTCTTATCTTTTTTTTTTTCTTTTTCTTTCTTTATACAAAATTACAAACTTTTGATTCAAAAATTTAATAACAAACGCCCTTATCAAAAATTTTATTTTACTTCAAAGTCTAAATACATATTTTCTTTCTTTCATTATTCAAAACCGCGCTAAAAATTAAAATAATTCTCTTATCGCAAATACTTAAAATCTCCCTTTAACTATAGGATATTATAATGTCAACAGAATTTTCATAATATTATTTAAGTACCAAAAGCTTCGATTCCAACTGATTATTATTCAAATTCAAAATAAATAAAATTTAAAATTTTTCAGTCTCCTACAACTTTGTACTTGTTTTTAGCAATTTAGTACGGGTGCCTGCTCGGACACCTGCTATCAATAATTTCGGCAAATACCGACAAACAGTTTTCTGAGGTTAAGTTTTAATTATTTAAATTATCAGACAAAATTCTTAACAAACCCAATGCCGAAGTTGCGCCAAAGCTTGGAAATTCAATTCCATCATACCACTTCAAATTTCTATTTCATATACCACCCAAATATTCTCCAAATCATTTTTTTTTTCTTTCCAAATTATCTTTTTATAGCTATCAAAATAACTGACAGCTGTCAAAATTGTGCTGGAATCGCCACATCTATTCTACTGACAACCCTTCAACTATTGAATTTGTTTCACTGGGTCATGGCGATACATATAGAGATTTGTCTTCTACATATTTGAGATTAAAAGTACAGATCTTAAAGAAAGATGGAACGCATTGGAATAATGATAAAACTGCTGAAGGAAAAATAATAATACAACCAAGTGTAGTTAATAACATTTTACATTCTTTAATAAAACAATGTAATGTTCAATTAAATTGCAAAAATATAACACCATCTGATGGAAATTATCACTATAGAGCTTATATTGAATCATTATAAAATTATGGTACAGATGCTGCTGCAACTCATTTAGAATGTGCAGGATAGGTTTTAGATAAAGAAAATATAGCTAAATCTGATAATAATGGATCAAAAGAGCGCGAAAAATTGTATCATAATAGCAATGTAGTGGAACTTATGGGTAAACTACACGTAGATATGTTTAATCAACCTACTCTACTTATAAATGTTGACATTCGTATAGTTTTAACACTTGAAAAACCAGATTTTTATCTTTTTACAAACGATTCTGATGAATCACAATTAAAAATTATAGAAGTCACGCTATTTATGAGACATGTTACCGTTAATCCAAGCGTGCTGTTAGCACACAATGCTGTTCTTAGGAAATCCAATGCTAAATATAATTATAAACGCGTTGAAGTAAAAAGTTTTACAATTCCAATGAACAGTTCATCAATATCACTCGATAATGTTTTTATTGGACAGTTGCCAAACACTATCATTTTTTGTATGACAGAAAATGTGGGTTACTCTGGAAAAAGATCAAAAAACCCATATAATTTTAAACATTTTGATATTTCACAATTAAACGTAAATGGTGTTCAAATACCTAATTCAGCAATTGAAACAAGTTTTTCAGATGAAAATAATTGCTGTACAAGAGCATACAGTACACGTTTTTCAGGAACTGAAATTTACCACAATGATAAAGGTCATCAGATAACAAAGTCTATGTTTAGTAATGGATTTTTTATACTAGCTTTTGATTTAACTCCAGATGCATCTGGAAATGAAGTATGTCAGGGTTTACTAAACCAGGGTACAGTTAGAATTGAGGCAAGGCTATTAAAACCACTTACATCTACACTAACTGCTATTGTTTATGCAGAATTTGATGCAAGCATACAAAATGATAAAAATCGAAATATATTCACAAACCTATAAATCTATAGAATATTGAAACATGTATTTGAATATTCAACAAGATGTCATCGTCCTGTGCACTTGTGGACGTATCGTTTTGTTGTGATGATAAAAATACTTTATTTATAAAAGATATTTGTTTAGTTGGAATTAAAGAACCTTGTAAAAAATTTGTAATAGAGTTTACTTAAAAATTCCCAACAAAAGAAATTATAAATGAAATTTTTGAAAATTACTCTTTCTGATCTGTACATAATGTTAAAATTAATAAAGAATTAAGACAGGTGCTAGAAAAATTTGATGTTATTATAATAAATGAAAAAATAAAAATGAGTGTTTAATGAACTACGTTAATGAAATAAGTAGAGTGGATGATTTGAGTCAGTTTGAGTCATGAACACTTTAAAAATAATTAGTGTTTTAAAATGTAACAAATTTACAAACAAATATTTTAAGTGAGTTTTTGCTTTAGACAAAATTCCAAAAATAAAAGAAAAATCAACTTTTTTAATTGTAAACACTGACAAGATAAAAGATCCGGGAACACATTGGTTTGTCCTTTATATTCCAAAGCATGGTTGCACAGAATATTTTGATTCGTATGGTGGAGTTCCAGATAAACCAGAAATTTTGGAATACTTAAATAATCAGTGCATGGTTTTTAATAATAGGCAGATAAAGGGTATTCTTTCAGATGTATGTGGGCAATACTGTTGCGTTTTTGGCTGGTATAGATGTTTTGGTTTAAGTACGAAAACTTTTTTGAATGAATTTCACAAAGATAATTATATAGAAAACAACAATCTGATTATTATTATTATATTTTAGAATTTTTTTGAAAATTCAAATTTTTCACAATCTTGTGTACCTCAGCAATATAATTAATATTAAAAAGCTTTAGTTAAAACGTAGTAATGGAAGATCAAGGTTCGAACTCAAATTTGATGTTGAGCTATACATATTTGCTTAACAGAAATCAGTCATTAAAAATTCTTGTTGGTTTTGATACAGAATCTCTTGTAGCAACTTGCATTTTTCACCGTATTGGAAAAAAGCAAGCTATTTTAAAATATCATGATTGGTGTAAGTTCCATCAACAATTTTATGAAAGGTACTCGAAACAATCAATAAAGAATACAAAATTATGTTTACAATATGGGTTAAGAATTGTTATTGGCCGATGTCTTAGTATTAACAACGAAGAAGCTGACATATTTTACAACTTCATTGATTTTCTTCAAGCTGTAATGATACACAATAAAAGTGCTGAATCAAATGTACGGGAATATGTTATTAAATATATAAAAACATGTCAAGAAAAACATGTTATGAAATTGCGCGAAGAAATATATATTCCAATACAACGTTATAGCGTTCAATGCAATTATTCTAGATTGTTTTTTGAAATACCTGTACTACTAGAAAATAAAATTTGTAATATTTTAGTCAAGAACAACAATAAATGAAAAATTTCTAAAATTTATTTAATTTGTTTTTATTATGAAATACTTATAGATACATATACATTTATACAAATATTCTTATATATTATTTTAGGCTATAAATTATTTCTAAAAAATTCTGCAAAATAGTCAGGATCTCCTTCTTGGTTATTTATTTACCAAATTTGTTGCTCATCTGTATCTTCATCTAAAACTTGAAAAGGTGGTATGATTTCTTCAGTTTCCATTAATTCCTCCTCATCTACAGTAGATGTAATTTCATCAACTTGGACCTCATTTTGTGCACTACCTATTGCAGTTTCCTCAATAAATGGAAATGTTGTTGAATCAGCTACCATTTTTGTAAATCTTTTGTATATCTTACCAAAATTCAATTAAAAATGATTTGGCAGTAAAATTGAACCGCGTTATATACTGTAGTCAAAATGCACAGTCAACTGTTATATACTGTTATATACTGTAGCCGCGTTATACACAGTCAAAATTTAAAGTTTTCAGAGTATATAAATAAAGAAATGTAAAATTGGATTTTTAAAACTAGTTAGATGGTGTAAAAATCATGTCAAGATCTCAAATAGTAAAAGAAATACATAGACCAGCTAGAAAAAGGTATCTTAGAAGGAAAGTCAAGCAGAAAGGAGTAAATGATACCTGGCAAATTGATCTAGTGGAAATGATTCCTTATGGAAAATTCAACAAAGGTTTTAAATATATGTTAACCATTATAAATATATTTTCTAAATATGCTTATGCTGAACCAATTAAAACTAAAACCGGTAGTAATGTTTTAAATGCTTTAAAGAAAATTATAAAACGAACTAAAAACTTAGCTAAAAACCAGATCAAGGTAAAGAATTTTTCAATTAGATATTTCAATTATTATTAATCACTATCATACTTTGATATCATACATCTATTGTAGAACGCTTTAATCCAACTTTGAAAAATTTAATGTGGAAAATATTTAGTTTACAAGGAAACTACAAATGGATTAATAAAGGGTGTTCAAAATTGAGGCATCATTTTAACTTTAATAAAAAAAGACTTTATTTTTGAAATATTAAATATATTTTTATTTTAATTTATTACAAATAGGTTCCGGTTAATAATGAAAAATTATGTCGGCCAAGTGGCCCCCTCTACTACTTCGGCAGGCTTCCAATCTTTTACCAAAATTCTGAATCACGTTGTTCAATAAACTGTTCTCAATGGTTGAAATCTGCTCGAAAATGTTGTTTTTAAGCTCTTGAATTGTTGTGGGATTATTGCTGTACACTTTCGATTTCACAAATCCCCACAAAAAAAAAATCCAACGGTGTCAAATCGCACGATCTTGGTGGCCACATCACTCTTCCTCTACGAGAAATAATGCGATCTTCGAACTTTTCCTTCAAAAGATCCATTATTTCTCGTGCTGTGTGGCAAGTGGCACCGTCCTGTTGAAACCACATATTCTCTACGTCCAAATCATCAATTTTCCGCCACAAAAAGCTTTGGATCATCTCCCTGTAGCGATTTCCATTGACCGTAATCGCATTTCCATTTGCGTTTTCAAAAAAATATGTTCCGATGATTCCTCCTGACCACAAACCACACCAAACCGTAACTTTTTGTGGATGTACTGGTTGCTCTAAGATAACCCTTGGATTCTCTTCACCCCAAATGCGGCAATTCTGTTTATTGACGTAGCCATTGAGCTGGAAATGAGCTTCGTCGGTGAAGATTATTTTGTTAAAAAAATTCTCATTTTCTTCTTGTTTTTCGATTGCCCAAGAAACGAATTGCCGACGTAATGCATGGTCAGTTGGTTTTCATTCTTGCGTCAGCTGGATCTTATAAGCCTTTAAATGGAGATCACGATGCAAAATGTTGAATAATGTGGATGGTTTGATGTTTAATTGCTGCGAACGATGACGAATGGAAGTTTTTGGATCTTCTTCAACACCTCTGCTCACAGCTGCCACATTCTCGGTTGAACGGCCACTACGTTGATAAATGTTGCCTCTGTTATCAAGAACAGATCCAGTTTCTAGAAATTTATCAACCATCAGCTTGATGGCACGATTTGTTGGAGCATTTTCTCTACCAAATTTTGTTCGAAATTTCCTAATTACATCTTGAAAACTTTTACCATTTTTAAAAAATGCTGTAATAACAAAAACACGTTGTTCCTTCGTGTAACGTTACATATTAACTAACCGGAATGTATTTAAAATATACCTAAAGAAACTTCGTATAAAAATTCCAGGTAGAAAAAAAATGGCGGTAAAATCAAAATGATACCTCAATTTTGAGCACCCTTTATATTGCAATCTTTATTAAACACCTATAATTCTACTAAACATAGAACAACTAAATTACCCCCTGAAAGAATTTGTAAGAAAAACGAAAAATTTATTTTAAAAAATGTTTAAATGCAACCTAAAATTTCTCTAAAAGCTAAATATAAAGTTGGAAACTATGTTAGAATAAGTAAATACAAAAAAACTTTTGAAAAAGGTTATCAACCGAATTGGTCTACTGAAATTTTTAAAATTATCAAAGTAAACACTATCTATCCGATCACATATCAGCTGATTGATTATAAAAATGATTTAATATTTGGTGGATTTTATGAGAGGGAACGCACATCTGTTAAACACCCAAACGTATATCTTGTCGAGAAAATTTCAAAGAAAAAGCCAAACATTTTTTGTTAAATGGCTTGGGTTTGACGAAAAGCATAGCACATGGATAAATTCAACAAATATTATTTAAATAAATAATATTTGTTAAATAAAATAAATTAATAAGGATCTGAAAAATTGCTAACATCTGAAAAATAAAATAAAATCTTAACATCTGGAAATAAAATAAAATTCTAACATCTGAAAAATAAAATAAAATCCTAACATCTGAAAAATAAAATTCTAACTTCTGAAAAATAAAATAAAATCCTTACATGTGAAAAATAAAATGCTATCATCTGAAAAATAAAATAAAACCCTAACATCTGAAAAATGAAAATAAATTTAGTACAGTACAAAATTTATTTGAAATAAAATTTTTTATTGAACAAATTCTTTATATAAATACATAATTCTTAACATATAATAATTATTAATATAGAATTAATTATATAACATAAAAGCTTAAATTATGATTATTGTTTTGTGACGAATCGAAAATCACCACGTTCTTCTTTTAAAATTAACTCATTTTCCTCGTTTACGAGGAAATAAGTATTTTTTTCGATTTCCTCTCGGAAATCATTATCTTCAAATACCGCAACTTTTTGTTGCGGTATAAATATAATATTATTTAGGGTCTCGAAGACACATTTTTTACCGTAAACGGTGTTTATTTTTTTAATTTTATGTATTTTATAGACCCTACTTTGCTCCATATATTTAACCTTTAAAAATTTTTTTAAAGTTTTTTTTTGAATTAAATAATTTCACCAGTTTTCTTTTTTTGATGTTGTTTCGTGATATGGAAAATGATGCGCCATGTTCAATTTGCTCTGGTGGCTGATAAAATAAGTGTTGTTGTTGTTGCTCTTGTTGGTGATGTTGCTGTTGTTGTTGTTGCTCATGATAAAGTGGCATTTTCGCCATCTTTTTCTTTTTTGTAGGAATTTGCTACGTCATTGTTACGTAATTGTTACGTCATCCAACACGTAAACTTTATCAAATTCCTGTGCCATCCTGCTCGCTTCAAATTAAACTGATATTTTTATAAAATCTCAATGTATTTATATACAAATTCTGAGTAATATTAAAACAAAATAAAAACTTTAAAACTAGTTACACTCTTGTAAATATTTTCTAAGTGGAAAGGGTAAAATCTATCAAAAATATCAGTTGATTACAATGCTGCTAATATTTTTTATGCAGAAAAGGGGTAATTTATTAAATTGCTGTTTGATTGATTACAATATTGTAATACTGTTTTCTATTTAAAATACGTATAAGATGAGAATCTAATTATTCATGAAATATAATTTATTATAGTGTCATTTGATTACAGTTTATATCTTTAAGATAAAAATTTATATCTTTAAGATAATGTTTTAAATTAAAATGTAGTTTGAAAATTACAATGTTGCATAGAATTTTCTATTTACATCTTAAGATAGGATTAAGATGGGATTCTAATTAAAACAACTAAAATTTATTAAAGCGTCATTTTAATTTAAGAGAATGAATCTGCATTGAAAATTTAATATTATTCTGTTATTCAAGCATTCAAGCATGGTATAAAGAAAATGTCGGAAAAATTATTTTACAAAGTTTTCTTACCGAAACAATAACGCCTTACATAATAGAAAGTGAAAATTCGACATTTGTTAAACGGCTTAATATGAACGGTCATAAAATAAAATTTGTAATTAAATCCGTACCTGAAAATAGAGAACCAATTAGCTGGATTAAGGATACTATACATCAAATAATCAGGATTGCTGTGAAAGATGTTAATTCCACTGATAAGATTGGGTTAACATTTTGTGGAGAGAGCTTTGAACATCAAGGTTCTGCGTATCTCAGATTTAGATCCACTCATGAACTTAAATTTAGCGACGTTTGGGATGTAATTTCTAATGTTTTTCAAAGTAATTCTGAAGGTAGTTATTTATAATGCATTTTTTGTTTCATTTATTATAAACTATTTTTATTTTACGTCTATAGGCTTAAGTACTAACACTTTTTGTTTAACAGTTACCCGTCTTAGATTACCCACTGGTAGAGGTAGAAATAATAAATATTCAAATTATAAAGAGGAATGCTTAAAAAAGAAAGGAATAATAACAATAAAAAACAGCAATAATTTATGCCTACCACATGCACTTGTTGTTTCAATAGCTAAAATTGAAAAATTTATTGAATTTGAAAAATTCAAAAAAATATAGGAAAACTTCAAACTTAGCTTTAAAATTACTAAAAACATAAAAAATAACAATTCCATCTGAAGGTTGCGGAATTCGTGAATTGAATCAATTTCAAAATTTTTTACATAAACACAAAATTGTTGTATATAAATATGGAACCAGGGGTGCAGAAGTAATATTTGAAGGATTTAATAATGGGAAAAAAATTAACTTGCTATACCATAATAACCATTACAATGTAATAACTTCGCTCACAGCTGCTTTTTGCACAGCATTTTATTGTGAAGAATGTCATATTCCGTATTCTAAGAAAAATGAACATAGGTGTTAGAAAAGTTGCCCTTGCTGTCAAAACTCACCAGCTCTTTCAATTAATGTTAAAAATATTTTATGTATGCAGTGCAATCGCGTATTTCGTGGTCAATCATGTTTTGAAAATCATAAGGCCTCCCGTTCAAAAAATAGATGCATATGTGAAGAAATTAGGAAATGCAAATCTTGTTTTAAAGTTCATAAAAGTTGTAGGACTCATATATGTGGTGAATATTTTTGTAAAATTTGCGATAATCATGTTCCTGAAAACCATAAATGCTTCATTCAGCAAGACAAAACAAAAGTAAATTTTGAAAACTGTATTTACGTATTTTATGATTTAGAAACAAGACAAGAAGAAAATAACACTACAAAAATAAAAAAAACATGTTCCAAGTTTATGTGTGGCTCAATTGAGACACTTTAAATGTATAAACATTGATTCTCTATACTTCTGTCAAAAATGTAAATTAAGAGAAAGAATTTTTAAAACGAAAAATGTGATAGGCGATTTCATAGAATTTATTTTAAAATCAAGAGAGGAATTCAAGAAGATTGTCATAATTGCTCATAATGGACAGACATTTGACCATCAATTTTTTCTGAATTATATACTCAATAAAACTGAACTTGAACCAAAGTTAATTATGCGAGGTACAAAAATTATTGTTATGATAATTGATAATATTAAATTTATTGATTCTATGAACTACTTTCCTATGGCCTTGGCAAAATTACCAAAAGCTTTTAATTTATCCATTAATTTGAAAAAGGGTTATTTTCCACATCTATTTAATAAATTGGAAAATGAAAATTACATTGGCTCACTTCCAGCAAATAAGTACTATAACTCTAATACAATGAAAGCAGATGAGTAGGTAATCCTGCACTTGGGGATGGGAAAAATCATGCCATATCGCACCGAAGACCACGCCCACTGACCTATATTTTGATTGATGGGTTTAATGTAGGTTATTTTTGGTTAGTAGGTCAAAAACTTGTTTTGTTTGTTTTGGTTTAGGTTATAAGCATGGATTGTTAACTTATAAGTTGCAAGTGGTTGTATAGTAGGAAATGAAGGTTGTTGGTACTGTAGAAGTTGTTAGGGAATGTTAATGAACTGGACAAGTTTAGGTTATAAGCATGGGTTGTTAACTTATAAGGTGCAAGTGGTTGTATATTAGGAAATAAAGGTTGTTGGTACTGTAGAAGTTGTTAGGCAAGGTTAATGAACTGAACAAGTTTAGGATATTTAGGTTTTTCAACAAATTCATTGATACTTTGTAATAGGATATCATACAAATAGAAAGATGATTTTTTTCAGGTCAAATCAAGTTTATTTTTTAAATTGCGCAAAATCGCATGCTTAATAAAATACACCTACATACGTAAAAGGAGATAAAAGAAACGAAAAAAACTTGTTTTTATTATTTAATAAGAAAAATATTCATAGGTACTTTTAAATACCAAAATGTAAATAATAAAAATAAAAACAAAACATAAACAAGAAGTAGGTACATTTTGTGTATTTTTGTTTATTAAAGAAGATCAATAATTGTTGTAAGGTGTAAATAATAAAAATAAAAACAAAAATGTAAATAATAAAAATAAAAACAAAACGTAAACAAGAAGTAGGTACAAAGTGTATTTTTGTTTATTAAAGAAGATCAATAATTGTTGTAAGTTGTTATTATAATTTTAAAACTGCAAAATAAAAAAAATTAAAATTATGGAATTATGGGTGCATCTGTTATGTAAGATTTTTTCTGTTCTATAATAACATTGAGAAAATAACCGGAAATCTTTGATTTACTTGGTTTTGTTATTATTGTTATATTATTGTTATAGTATAGAATGTAACATACTGTACGGAATCAAAAAGGCAAGTTAATTGCTTTTGGTACCTATTTGAAAACAAAAATAAAACAAATTTATTTATATGTTTGAATTAATTTTGTATTTGAAAATATTTTACAATTTTACAGAAATCTGTGTTGGAAAATTTTTTCTCAAAAAGCGAGACCAACTTTTTCTATACGTCGTTGAAATGTACTTCCTTCACGTGCGTTTTTTTCCCAATGACCTTTCCTTGCTGATCTGTAAGCATAGACCCATACATGCATAACGTGAATTTCTTGTTTTATGTTGAAGTAAACTTTTTTTTTGTTATTCAAATTCATATTGTGCAAGTATGAAAATTGAAGGTCTTAATCTAACATTTTTTCTTTTAAAAGATGCATATATACATTAATATAATTTTTAACAACACATCTGAAACTCTTGTTTGATAAGTATATAGGACAATTTGAATTAAAGTTTTCAATCTTTTGTAATGATGGCAAGTCTCTGCTTAGATCTTATATTTTAACACTGTCAATGTACTTTTGAAGGAAAAGTTTTTTTTGTTCTCCTTTAACATAAATTTTTTCAGCTGACTCTAAATAGTGTTTTAATATACATTTTACATCTAAATATTCAACTAAACCGTTATTCCATTTAAGTCCATTTATTTTATTTTCGCAATACTGGTTATTATATTTCACATCTTGACTAAGCTCTTCTGCGGGGTACGGTGCTTTAAAATGATGCACAGTTGGAATTAAACTTCCTTTTTTAAGTATGGCTAACTCTTTTAGGAAATATTGTTTTTCATTTCCTTGTAAAAATTGTAGGTCAACTATAAAAACTTGTTTAACTCTGTCGAAGGTTGGTAAAAGAATGTTCAATGAAATAACTAAATTTACATTTATATTCATTTCGAAAAAGAGCTGTTCATATAAATATAGGTTAGCAATGATTGTTTTAACTAATACAACTATGTTGTTTCACCCATTTACAATGATGGTGGCGGGGCCCTCTTGCTGTGGTAAAACCACATTTATTCGTAATTTAATAAAATATAAAGAAGAAAATATACTAGCACATATTAATAGAATTATTTGGTGTAATCCTGACAAAAATACTGTTCCACTATATATGAAAGATGTTGAATATAGTAACACTATTCCAGATTTTATTGATAATCAAGAACCTTTGTTAGTTATTATCGATATGATGTTAAGTTCTCATGATAAGTTTGTATGTGATTTATTTAATAGACGATCACATCATAGAAATTTATCTGTAATATTTGTAACACAAAAAGATTTTCACCAGGGTAAATTTTCAAGAGATATTTCACTCAACTGTAAATATTTAGTACTTTTCAAAAATCCAAGAGATAAAACACAGATATTACCTCTAGCTCGTCAAATATATCCCAATCAAATTAAAGCATTCGAAAAAGTATATAATGATGTGACGTCAGTTCCATATGGCTATATATTAATAGATCTTACTCAAGACGTTAATGATATATTTCGATTAAGAAGTGATATATTTGGGAAACTTTTGTGTTATTGTACGAGAGATCTATTAGAACAATTTGGGGAGGAATATGAAACGTTTGAAGACCAATCGACACATATTGCACCTATTAAAAACCTCTAAACCACAATTCCAAAAAATAATTATAAAACACTGTGACCCTGAAGTAATAAAAACATTTTGCGAAATCTCTTTAAATATTTGAAAAGGTAATTGTAATCTGAGTAAAAAAGCAACAACCCAATTACGAAAGTATAGAAAAGAATTAAGATCACTTATTTGCCGGAAAAAATCTATAAATAGCAAAAGAAAAATTATTATTCAACGTGGTGGATTTTTACCTACACTTCTTGGTGCAATACTATTAGGGATAATCGGAAATTTTATAAAATGAATAATACAACATTTAATAAAATGATAATTTTAAACCCTGAGATTTATGAAAGAATGAAGCAAAATGCAGACATTGAACTCAATGAATTGGATAAAAATATAAAAAAAATATTGTTAAATAAACATCTCACGGATACTCAAAAATGGTATTTATACAGACAAAATTTATTTAAAATAAGAAACAAAAACCGACAACTTCCTAGAAATAAAGAGGAGAAAATAAAAATTACGGAAACAAAAGGTACTCAAACTCGTGCAAAACCAATGTATATAGATGCGGAAACTCAATCGAATTTTCCTGAATATAAGAATGTTGGAATACAAGTTGTTCCTGCAGAAGAAGAAGTATATGAAAAAGAAGCTGATGACGAAGTATTTGATGATGAAAATCAAGAAAATGTTTTAACAAAAGCATTGTCAGCTGCTTCATTTGGAGAACGTCTTAGAAAAAGAAAACCAATTAGAAATCAAAATGTACAAATTTTTGAAACTGATAAAGGAGACGTTATAACTGTTCCTTTAGATAGCCCAAGCCCACCAACGAAAAAAGAAAAAACTATAAATAGCAAAGAGTTGAATAATTCATCAAGACGTGTTTTAAGGTCAGCAGTAGGTAATACTCAAACATAACTTAATTTTCCAATTCGTAAGAATAAATCCGCAAGCTCATGGACAACATACAAGTAAATGATGAATTTTATGTCACTTTACTCAGTGATTCATCTATGAACTATTATCCAGAAAATTCATTATGATCTTTTACAAATAAAATGAATAAGTACATGTGTGATTCAAGGTGGAAAGTAGGTATTTCAGAAATGTATGTTAATGATTTCGTTCCAAATGTGTATGGTGAAGAATGGGAAAAAAGTACTCAAATATTTATTAAAGGTATGCAGAAAGATATGATAGGAGTTGGAACATCATATATTCCATACATAGAAAAACAAATGATATGCGACTGGAAAGTTGTTCTACTACCAACAATAATTCAAAATATGCGCCCACTTAATAGGTTTACAAGAAAAGAAGTTGAACGACAGTTGATTTGGGGAATTTTTAATTTTATAAACGATGAAGTTCATTATACACAACCAACAAAAGCTGAGGAGATGCCTAAAAATTTAAGTTACACCACAATATGTGTCACTAAGCCTAAAATAGATATAAAAATAAGAGCAAATTACGCTTATACCCTCGAAGGACTTTTGACAACATGTTTCAATCAAGTATCTTTTAAAGTTACAGATTTTAAAAAATATAAATCACGTGTAATAGAAGCTTTCAAAACTTTTATAGATAGTGTACAATTGATTCCCATTAGTAAACCAGATATGTTTTTTATATACACAGACATAATTGAACCGCAAAAAATAGGTGATAAAGATATAAGGTATTTGAGATCTGTTAACATATAAAATTCTTTCACTGATACTGTAAAAGAATTCAGTAATATTCAATATTGCAATGTGGAGAAATCATTTAATAACATTTCATTACTTTTATGTGATAAATATGGATACAAAATAAACTTTTCCAATAGTTCAATTCCAACAAAAATTGTATTACATTTTAAAAAAGTATAAATAAAAGCGATTTTACAAAACTATATATTATTTTATTTTATTCATTATTTAGTTCAATCAGGAAAAGGTCTTGAGGATGTTGGTCTTTTGTTACACTCAATTGTACCTTACCAAGGGGACGAGGGTTAGGGAGCTTTTTCGGTGGTCTTTTTAGATATTTAAAACCAATATTTACGTCTGGAGCTAATATATTAAGAAAAGAGATTATTAACTCTGGTATTAATGCATTATCTGATATTGCAACAGGTGCAAATGTAAAAGAAGTGGTTCAAGATCGAAGTAAAGAGATAATGAAAAATGTAAGACGAGGTGCAGTTCGGAAACTCAATGAAATGTATGGACAAGGCAAAAGAAAACGAAGAAAACCTATAAAAAGACCTCTCATTAATAATTTAAATTATTTTACGTCGAAGCGACGCAAAGTTAATAACAAAAACAAACAAAAAGATATTTTTGAATAACTATGATTGAATGTATGAAATCAGAGCTTGATATTTTTAAAACACAGCCTATTCAGTCAAGTATTTTACGATCTGAAGAAGTTTCCTATAACCCTATTGCTTCTTTAGATAATCCATCTGTCATAGAATTTGTTTCACTAGGGCACGGTGATATATACAGAGACTTGTCTTCGACATATCAAAAATAAAAATACAAATTTTAAAAAAAGATGGAATTTAATGGAATAAAGATAAAAAAACTGATGGAACACCTATACAACAACCAAGTGTGGTTAATAATATGTTACATTCATTAATAAAAGAATGCAATGTTCAACTAAATGGAAAGAATATATCTCCATCAGATGGCAATTATCATTACAGAGCTTATATTGAATCATTGTTAAATTATGGTGCCGCTACAACGCATTTGGAGTGTGGTGGATGGATGTTAGATAAGCCAAATATAGCAAAAACAGATAATAGTGGTTCAAAAGAACGTCAAAAATTACACCAAAATAGCAATGTAGTGGAACTTATGGGGAAACTACATTTAGATATGTTTAACCAACCTACACTTCTCATAAACAATGTCGATGTTCGAGTTATCCTAACATTAGAAAAACCAGATTTTTACCTCTTTGCAGATGATACTGATGAATCTCAACTGAAAATTTTAGAAGCCACTTTATTTATGAGACATGTAACAATTAATCCTAGTGTGCTATTAGCACATAATGCTGTATTGGAAAAAACTAATGCCAAATACAATTACAAACGGGTAGAGGTAAAAACTTTTACCATTCCACAGAATAGTTCATCAATATCACTTGATAATGTTTTTATTGGACAGTTGCCAAACACAATCATTTTTTGCATGACAGAAAATACAGGTTACTCTGGAAAAAGGTCAAAAAACCCATACAATTTTAAACATTTTGATATTTCACAATTTGTGTTAAACGTAAATGGTGTTCAAATACCTAATTCAGCAATTGAAACCAGTTTTTCAGATGAAAATAATTGCTGTACAAGAGCATACAGTACATTTTTTTCGGGAATTGGAATTTACCATAATGATAAAGGTCATCAGATAACAAAAACCATGTTTAGTAATGGGTTTTTCATTTTAGCTTTTGATTTAACTCCAGATGCATCAGGAAATGAAGTGTGTCAAGGTCTACTAAATCAAGGTACAGTTAGAATTGAGGCAAGGCTATCAAAACCACTTACATCTACACTGACTGCTATTGTTTATGGAGAATTTGATGCAAGTTTACAAATTCATAAAAACCGAAATATATTCTCAAACCTATAAATAGCATACATAAAAATAAATTTGAATATTTGACAAAATGTCACTGTCTTGAGCACTTCTGGATGTAACATTTTGTAGTGATGATAATAATACCTTGTTTGCGAAAGATATTTGTTTAGTTGGAATTAAAGAATCTTGTAAAAAGTTTGTAAAAGATATCAAGTATAAATTTCCAACTAGGGATTTTATAAATGATAATTTTGATAATTACTCTTTTGGAACTGTGTACAACGATAAAATAAATAAAGAGCTCTGTCAAATTCTAGAAAAATTTGATGTTATTATAACAAATAAAAAAATCAAAAAAGAGTTTTTATCAAATTATATTAAAGAAACAACTAAAGTATACGACTTGAGTCAATTTGATTGATGAATACTCTAGAGATAAGTGACGTATTAAGATGTAACAAACACACACGTAAATTTTTTAAAGAAGTTTTTGCTCTGGATCAACTCCCCAGAATAATTGAAAAACAAACTTTTTTAATTGTAAACACTGATAAATCAAAAGATCCGGGAACACATTGGTTAGCTATTTTTAAGCCAAAGAATGGCTGTGTTGAATATTTTGATTAGTTTGGTAGAAAACCAGATAAATTAGAAATTTTAAGTTACTTAAAAAATCAATGTATAATTTTTAGTAAGAAACAGTTACAAAGTAATTATTCAGATGTCTGTGGGCAATATTGTTGTGTTTATACGTGGTATAGATGTTGCGGTTATAGTATGAACGCTTTTTTAAAAAAATTTAATAAAGGAAATCAACTAGAAAATGATAAGTATATTTTAAGTACCTTTCAAAATGTATTTGGAAAATATAACTCATTACAAATTTGTGTTCCTAAAACGTATAAATAATAAAAACAATATAAACAGGTTTTAGTAAAATTAAAAGAATGGAAGCACCAGGTCAGAACACAAATTTATTGCTAAGTTACACATATTTTCTCAATAAGAGTCATACATTAAAAATTGCTGTTGGATTTGACTGTGAGTCATTTGAAGCCTCAAGTATAATTCACCGAATTGGTAAAAAGTCAATTATCTTAAAATATCAAGAATGGAATAAATTTTATCACGAATTTAACAAAAAACTCGATAAGCTGATAATAAAAGATATAAAACAGAACTTTCATCATGGGCTAAAATCAGCGAACAGACAAAGTATAAGTATTAAAAAAGAAGAAGCAGAGGAGTTTTATAATTTAAGCGATTTTCTTCACGCAGTGATGACCTATTATAAATCTGCTGAGTTAAATGTAAAAGACTATGTTCGGGAATATCTAAATTTATGTGTCGAACAACAAATATTTAGATTAGAAAGAGAAATGTATGTACCAATACAACGTTTTAATGTACAATGTAATTATTCAAGGTTATATTTTGAAATTCCTGTAATTTTAAAGGAACAAATCTGTAATATACTACATAAAACAAACAAAATAAATCACAACAAATAATATAAAAATTTTTATTTATATGTTTTAGATGGACAAATATTTTTCTGTACACATTTCATTAGATTATTTAATTAATATTATTTAGGATTATTAAATCATTGAACTAATCAAAATCTCCCTGCTGATTATTTATGTCCCAAATTTCATTAAATGGAATTGCTTCCTCATCTTCCTCAATTTCTTCTTCCACTTCTTCTTCTTCGTCTTCTAATTCAACTATCTGGAACGGTGGTATAAATTCCTCAGTTTCTGCTAAATCTTTGTCGTCCATGGTGGACGTAATTTCATTTTCTTGTTTCTGACCTTGTGTATTTACATCACCTACAGTTTCTTTAAATGGAAATGATGTGGAATCAGGCAGCATTTCAGTGAGTTGTTGAGCAGTCAGAATGGAAATGAATTAAATTTGAAAATAAAAGTTGAGTTATATACTCATGTAGAAAAGTATAAAAGCAAATTAAACTCAATTAGATGATTAGTTTACACCATGCTTTGGTCTATCATTTTATGTATAATAATTATTATAACATTACCTTTAACATTTTTAAAACAAAATGTCAAGAGCTCAAATAGTGACTGAAATTCATAGACAGGCAAGACGTAAATTTCTTAGAAGAAAATTCAAACAGAAAAGTCTAAATGACACGTGGCAAATCGATTTAGTCGAAATGATACCTTATGGAAAATTTAATAATGGTTATAAATATATGCTGACGGTCATTGATACTTTTTCCAAATATGCCTATGCTGAACTTGTGAAAACAAAAAATGCTGAAAATGTTTTAAATGCCTTAAAAACAATTATTATTAGAGCTAAAGTTATACCAAAAAATATTCACTCTGATCAAGGCAAGGAATTTTTTAATTTACAATTTCAAAATTATATGAAAGAAAAATCAATCAATCATTATCCCACATTTAGCGAATTAAAAGCTACAATTGTTGAACCGTACATTGAAAAATTCTATGTGGAAAAAATTTAGTTTAAACGGGAATTATAAATGGTTACCTATTATACAATCATTAATAAAAGAATATAATTCAACAAAACATAGCACAACAAAACTTCCTCCTGAAAAAATTACAAAGAAAAACGAAAAAAATATACTGCGGAATGTATATACTGAGCCTAAAATTTTTCAAAAAACTAAATATAAAACTGGAAATTTTGTAAGAATAAGTAAATATAAAGGTCATTTCGAAAAAGGTTATCAACCGAATTGGTCAACTGAAGTATTTAAGATTGATAAAATCAATAATACTTATCCTGTTACATATCAATTATCGGACTATACTGATACGCCAATTTCTGGGGTTTTTTATCACTTACAGATACTTATCTTGTAGAAAAAATTCTGAAAAAGCAAGGAAATAGAGTTTTTGTTAAATGGCTAGGTTTTGATGACACACATAATACTTGGATAAATTCAACAAATATTGTTTAATATCTTTAAAATAAAACTCTAATAAACACCTGAAAATAAAACTTGAAAACATCTGAAAAATAAAATAAAATCTTAAGGTCTGAAAAATCAAATAAAATCTTAACATCTGAAAAATGAAAATAAAATTAAAATAGTAGAAAATTTCTTTGAAATAAAATGTTTTTTATTCTATATAAAATTAGTCTAAAACTATTACTGATTTGTGGCGAATTCAAATTCATCACGTTCTTCTTTTAAATTTAATTGGCTTTCCTCATTTATGAGGAAATATTTATTTTTTTCGATTTCCTCACGGAAATCATTATCTTCAAATACCCCAACTTTTTGATGCGGTTTAAATATAATAATATTTAGGGTCTCGAAGACCCATTTTTTACCGTAAACGGTGTTTAACTTTTTAATTTTATTTATTTTATAGAGCCTACTTGGCTCCATATCTTTAACTTTTAAAAATTTAAAAAAATTTTTTTCTAGAATTTTTTAAAAAAATTCTACCAGTTTCCTTTTTCTGATGGGATTTGATGTTGCCTTACTCTGATAATCTTCTTGTTGCTGTAGTTGTAGTTGCTGTTGTTGCTGTTGATGTTGCTGTTGTTGCGGTTGTTGCTGTTGTTGTGGTTGTTGCCGTTGTTATTGATGATGATGCTGTTGATGTAGTTGTTGTTGTTGTTGTTGTTGTTGCTGATGAAGATGAGTAGAAGCGTCATCTTCATTTTTCGCGTTTCTCCTTTTCGCAGGAAGGTGCACTGCTGTACTAGTAGTAGCAGTTGTAGCAGTTGCAGCCTCTTCTGCAGTCATGAAAAAGTTTAAATATTCCTGTGCCATATCTTGCTTGTTTGAAATTAAACTGATATTTTTTGTATAAAATCCCGATGTATTTATACTAATTAAAATGTATTGAAGATAAATTTAGATTGCTTTTTGTTTTTCAATTCTTTCTATTTTAAAATAGTATTAAGATGGGATTCTAGTTAAACAACTATAATTTATTAAAGCGACCTTTGATTACAATGTAATTGTTCATTTAACAGAGTGAATCTGTATTAAAAATTTAATATTATTCTGTTATTCAAGCATTTAACATCTAAAATTCGTATAAAGAAAATGTCGAAAAAAAATATTTTACAAAAGTTTCTTACCGAAACTATAACACCTTATATAATCGAAAGTGAAAATTCGACATTTGTTAAACGGTTTAATATGAACGGGCACAAAATAAAATTTGTAATTAAATCCGTACCTGAAAATAGAGAACCAATTAGCTGGATTAAGGATACTATACATCAAATAATCAGGATTGCTGTGAAAGATGTTAATTCCACTGATAAGATTGGGTTAACATTTTGTGGAGAGAGCTTTGAACATCAAGGTCCTGCGTATCTCAGTTTTAGAACGCTCATGAACTAAAATTTAGCGACGTTTGGGATGTAATTTCTAATGTTTTCCAAAGTAATTCTGAAGGTAGTTATTTATAATACATTTTTGGCTTCATTTATTATAAACTATTTTTATTTTAGGTCTACAGGTTTAAGTACAGACACTTTTTGTTTAACAGTTACCCATGTTAAATTACCCGTTGGTAGAGGTAGAAGTAATAAATATTCAAATTTTGATTAGGAATGCTTAAAAAGGAGAGGAATAATAGCAATAAAAAATAGCGATAACTTATGTTTACCGCGTGCACTTGTTGTTTCAATAGCTAAAATTGAAAAATTTAATGATTATGAAAAAATTCGAAAAAATATAGGAAAACTTTAAACTTTAACAGCTTTAAAATTATTAGAAAAATCAAAAATAACAATTCCATCTGAAGGTTGCGGAATTCGTGAATTGAATCAATTTCAAACATTTTTACACAAACACAAGATTGTTGTATATAAATATGGAACAAGGGGTGCAGAAATAATATTTGAAGGATTGAATAATGGGAAAAAAATTAACTTGTTATATCATAATAATCATTACAATGTAATAACCTCACTAACAGCTGCTTTTTGCACAGCATTTTATTGTGAAGAATATCATATTCCGTATTCTAAGAAAAATGAATATAGATGTTCGAAAAGTTGCCCTTGCTGTCAAAACTCACCAGCTTGTTCACTTAATGTTAAACATATTTTATGTATGCAGTGTAATCGAACATTTCGTGGTCAAACATGTTTTGAAAGCCATAAGGCTTCCTGTTCAAAAAATAGAAGCATCTGTGAAGAAATTAGAAAATGCAAATCTTGTTTTAAAGTTCATAAAAGCAGTAGGACTCATATATGTGGAGAATATTTTTGTAAGGTTTGCTATAATCATGTTCCTGAAAACCATAAATGCTTCATTCAGCAAGACAAAACAAAAGTAAATTTGGAAAATTGCATTTACGTATTTTATGATTTAGAAACCAGGCAAGAAGAAATTAGCTCTACAAAAATAAAAGAACATGTTCCAAGTTTATGTGTGGCTCAGCTAAGATGCTTTAAATGTATTAACATTGATTCAAAGGAATTCAAAAAGATTGTCATAATTGCTCATAATGGTCAGGCGTTTGACCATCAATTTATTATGAATTATATACTCAATAAAATTGTACTTGAACCAAAGTTAATTATGCGAGGTACAAAAATTATTGTTATGATAATTGATAATATTAAATTTATAGATTCTATGAATTACTTTCCTATGGCCTTGGCAAAATTACCAAAAGATTTTAATTTATCAATCAATTTGAAAAAGGGTTATTTTCCGCATCTATTTAATAAATTGGAAAATGAAAATTACATTGGCCCACTTCCAGCAATTAAATACTATAACTCTAATAGAATGAAAGCAGATGAGCGTAATGAATTTTTAATCTGGTATGAATAAAATAGAAACTCAGAATTTAATATGAAGAAAGATATTTTAGAATACTGTATAAATGATGTTGAAATTCTAACTAGAGCATGTCTGGTTTTCAGAAAATTTTTTATAGAAGAATGTAATGTGGAACCATTTGTAGAAGCAACAACAATAGCTTCAGCCTGTAATCTTGTATATAGAAGAAACTTTCTCAAATCGAATACTATAGGAATTATACCAAGAAAAGGATATAGGATGGAAGACAATCAGTCAAAAATTGCCATGCAAAAATTGATTTGAAATGTGCATTTAATGGAAAAGAAAAACAAATCGGAAATGTTAAAGTCGATGGATTTTGCGAAGAGACTAAAGAAATATTTTAATTTTACGGTTGCTATTATCATGGACATCCAAAATGTTTAACAAACCAGAGGGATATACCATTACATGATAACTCTGGCGATACTTTGAATTTACGATATGAAAAAAGATTAATGAGATCAGAGTTTATGAAATCATGTGGATATAAAGTTATTGAGATGTGGGAATGTGAATTCCGGGAGCTGATGAGACACAATGAAAATATGAGATATTTAGAAAATCATTCATTAATTAATTTAGTTCCTTTAAATCCTCGTGATCCATTTTATGGCGGAAGAACGGGAAATACTTACACATCTTATAAATGTAAACAATGAGAAAAAATTAAATACACAGATGTATGTTCCTTATACCCATATGTTTGCAAACGAGGAAAATTTCCCATAAACCATCCTAAGATTTATGTTGGAGAAGATACTTTCTCTAATTTAAACAGAATGACTATTGATGGTATTATTAAATGTAAAATCTTACCACCAACAAATCTATTACACCCCGTGTTACCTGTCAAACAAAATAATAAATTGATGTTCTCACTATGTAACATTTGTAGTGAACAAAAATATCAAGGAAAATACTGTGAACATACAGACGATGAAAGAGCATTAGTGGGAACTTGGGTAATTGATGAAATTAAAAAAGCAATTGAAAAAGGGTATAAACTTTTAAATATTTATGAAGTTTAGGAATACGAAACAGTAAAATATGACAATTGCAATGGTATTGATGGTTTATTCACTAAAATGATGAATAAATTTATAAAGATTAAACAAGAAGCTTCTGGGTGGCCAATAAAATGTCAAACTCAAAAAGAAAAGGAAGAATATATTGATATTTTTTTGAAAAGGAAGAAATTAAATTAGAATACGATAAAGTAGTTAATAATCCTGGTTTAAGATCTTTTGCTAAGATTATTTTAAACTCATTCTGGGGAAAATTTGGGCAAAAGGAAAATCAACAACAAACCACCATTATAAATCAACCTTTTAAACTTTACGAATTAATAACAAACCCCTCTGTAGAAGTTTGTCACATATTTCCAGTAAATGAAGAAAACATAGTGGCTAGCTGGAAGTATAAAGAAGAAGCAGCAACTTCTTTATGTACTGTCAACGTAAGTATCGCTGCTTATACAACAACACATGCTCGTCTTCAACTTTACAGTTATCTAGAGAAGCTAGATAGTAGAGTATTATATTATGACACCGATTCGGTGTTGTATATTAGTCGAGAAGGAGAATATGAACCACAAACAGCAGAATTTATAGGAGACATGACAGATGAGTTAGAGTGTTATGGTATAGGGAGTTATATTACAGAATTTGTAAGTGGTGGTCCCAAGAACTACGCCTACAAAATTTACTATACAAAAGAGAATACCGAAAAAATTGTTTGTAAAGTTAAAGGATTCTCTCTTAGTTATGAAGTTTCACTAAAAATTAATTTTAATAGCATAAAGGAAGCAGTTTTAAATTCATTGAATAGTGCAGACACATACGTCATTTCAGAAAATATTCGTCGAAAAAATAATCATGATGTACTTACAATTCCCGAAATAAAACAAGTAAAAGTAACAGTAAAGCGATGCAACCGACTTATTAATACCCTACACCTAAAAAATTCAAATTAAATTAAAAATCCATAAGTTATTTTAGTTAGGTATTTAATATACCTAAGCTAAAAAAATAAATGCTTTTACAACCTTTGTACAAAATTTCAGATTTCTATCTTTATTAAATTCTAAAATATGCTTGTTAGGTCTTGGGAAGTGTGTGAAGGCACGCGGACCACCACCCCAATTTATTTCAAATTTTAGAGACATCATCAAGACAGGGTAAAACACTCTTATATCAAATTTCAAGTTTTTAAATTTATTAATTTCGAAAATATGCTTGTTTGATCTTAAATTTTAAGTTTCTATCTTTATTAATTTGGAAGATATGCTTGTTCCGTTCTGGGAGTTGTGTGGGAAGTACCCAAACAACTCCTCCAATTCATCTCAAATTTTCGACAAATCAGGGATTCAGGAAACAACACCCTAGTACCAAATATGAAGTTTCTATCACTATTAATTTCGAATATATGCTTGTTCGGTTTTGGGAGTTGTGTGGAAGATACCCGAACAACCACTCCAATTCATCTCAAATTTTAGGGATATCAGGGATGCAGGAAAACACACCCCCGTACAAATTTTAAGTTTCTATCTTTATTTATTTCGAAGATATGCTTATTCGGTTTTTGGAATTTTATGGGAGGTAACCGAACCCATGGTTCGATTTTGCCCAATCCCGGCCTTACTTTAGTCACTGTTAACCTACAATATAAATTTCATCAAGATAGCATCATTATTTTTTGAGTTATCGTGTGTACGGATGGACGGACATCGCTAAAAAGACTCAGGAGGTGATCCTGATTCAGAATATATATACATGTCCATATGTAACTCGCTTCCTTTTGATGGTTACAAACACCATACTAATTAATATACTTATACTTTAAGTGTAGGGTATAAAAATATCAACCAAAATCGGAAAAACGAAAATTTAATGAAGATGGTAGTTCTTTACCGTATGAATATAACAAAAAAAAACACGTGTTGATAAGTAAATCAAAATCGTATTCATTCAAATTTGTATATTTTTATTTGTATTGTAAAAATATTTGTTTGTAGATATATTAATTATAAAATTTTTAATAATAAAAAAAATATTCTACATGTAAAAGTAGACATTATTTACATATGTATGCTAAGTATATACAGTCATAAAGAAACTATATACATAGAGTATTCATCCAGTACAAAATTTTTTAATCAATTTCTTAAAAACGTTTTGTACCCAAAATTACTCAATACTCAAAATATTTTCACTTATAAATTATAAGCATTTTGTAAATGAGACTAAATCATTTTTTACACTCGTAAATGAACTTGTAAATTGTACACTTAAATGTATTTATATTACTTATGAAAATAATATGAATGTGTAAAATGTAAATAAAGAATTTATTTAACATAAAGAATAGAAACGAATTTACAATAGTATATAAATGGTATAATATCATTGTTGAATGTATTAATGTTTGAATGTGTGAATTATATTAATAATATAGTTACTCTTATAATAATTTTTATAATAAAAACCGTTAGTACTTTTTTCTTTCGTTAACAATTTTTAAATAAATATAATTCATAATATATGGTTTGCGTAATTGCATGATTTTTTATTTTAAATTGCTAGCGTTCTTAACTCTTACAAGCATTATGGTACTTACAAGTCGGGTTTAAATTTTTTATTTTTTTAGCTAAAAAGTATCGCATTTTAAAAATCAAAAATGCAATTTACCTATTGAAGGTTTTTAAAGCAAGATGAATAATGTACTGAAAGCCAAGAATGTTATTCTAATAATAATAAATAAAAAAAATAAAGAATAAGATCAATTTTAGCAGGGAAACAGCCAATTGGAAAATTTAAAAATATAGTGTATTATAATATAATAACAATTTTCCAATTGGCGTAAAAAACCCAATTTTTATTACTTAAAATTAAAAAATAATAAAAATTCAAATATTTTTAAATTCAAAATCAAAACAAAAAATAATTATAAAATTATACCAAAAAAAATACAATATATAACAAAACAATAAAATATTATATAACAAAACAATTTTTTAACAAAAAAGAATTCATTCACTAAAAAATTAAACATATATCTAAATATAAGCAAATAAAATGCATTACTGGAAAAATAAAAATAAACTATATTATGTACATACATATATTTTCAACTAATTATATTTACAAAATTTTGATAGCTAAAATGCCGTTGCTCGTGAATTGATAATAGAAAAAGTAAAAAATAAAATAATTAAACAATTAGGTATAGGTATTTATATATATTATAATTACATATGAAAAAATTATTTATTAAAACAGAAAACTACATAGTGAGGAAAAATTTTTGGGGCTAAGAAAAGTTACTAAGTTAAGAATTAATAATTTTAAGTTTTCTTTTAACAGAACTATCCGATTTATTTATTTTTGCTTTTCATTATTTAACAATTTTTCTTTTAACCACTTTGCTTAATAAAAGATTTATTAACATTTCTAAAATTTTTTTTTTATGCGTATAGCAATTATCATTTTCACTGAACCATGTAGAATATATTGGGGACTTTTTTGTGGCTTCTAAACAATGTGATAAAATATTTTTTTTAAGTTTCTTTCGTGATAATTTTGCGAAAAATAGTGATCAAATACACGCATATGAAATTGAGTTATTTCGAAAAAATTTTCAGTTGGAGCTTTTAAGTTAAGGATTTCTGAATAATTTTTGTAATTTTTTTGATAAATAAATTGCTTTGAATCGAGTAATAAAATATCAGCAGATTTTTTTATAAATGAATTAGTACATTGATCACAAGAAATTTTTTTCATTAATTTAAAAATAATATAGCCACAAATGTACCTTTCGACATTTTTCGACACAACATTTTCCTGTTCTGTTTTATCAATTTCCAAATTTTTTAACTGATTTTCTTCTAAATAATTATTAACTATATTGGTTATATTATCATCGGTTTCATCAAAATTTCCCTCAGTGGATTCCAAATCATTTTGTTCTGTTTCGTAATCTTTTAAATTTTCTATATTAAGAAACTCTGCATCATCTTCTTCGCAGTTAGAGTGTTCAAAATTATAATTAATTAATTTAACAGACATTAATTTTGCTAATATATTACTAAATTCCTGTACCGAAGGATTATTGCTACAACCATTTCTATACCTAATTAAAGAGAATAAATTTTCTAAGACATCCTGATTTAAACGCGATAGTAATAAATATGAACACTCACCTGTGTTATAAAATGAAAAGATGTCGGAACTTAATTTCGTATTCCCTGTTAAGGTATACCTGGCCAACGTGAATCTTTTGTGACATCCTTAAACATTCTAATATTTACAAACATACACATGCAAATAGAAAGCATTAGAAATATAAAGTATGGACATGCAATAAAATAACTACAAAGATTTAGAATAGTAACCGCGCCCGATTGTTTTGAAATTTTGCTATTTTGTATACATTGTCCTATTCCTTTGTAATTTTGCACAATGAAAATTCAGTTAAAATAATGAATTTTTTTTTTAAATTAAGAGTAGTAGAAGACTATTTAAAATAGTGGGACTACCACCCCCAAACAAATTATTGGGACGTTGATTTTATAATCAACTATAAAATCCCTTTTTTTTTTTACATATTTCAATAATATTGTATTTAATAAAATGGGGACTGCCGTCCCCAAAACCCCGTTAAAAAAAATTATTGAAACCCTGATATATATGTACGTACCTATTCTAAACTTTTGCCCTAAATTTTACTTACTAAAATTAAAATCAAATTGACGGCAAAGTTTTAGAACAGCAATCGTACCCAATTGTTATAAAAAATTGAAATACAATCTCAATGAAATACAATGAAATACTTACTCAATTTTACTAAAAATCTAATATACCATTTACATATGTACATAAGTAGGCACCTACTTCAATAAAATTATTTTCTGAAATAATTAAGACTTTATGAAAATCAAATAAAAAAATTTCAAAAATTATAAGCATTTAATATGATTTAACACCATAACCAAATTTTTTCAACATCAATAAAAACCTTGTTAAAATCAATCATATCAAGTTTAAATAAAATCTGGGCAACTTCCAGAAGCTAACTATTTGTTAAAAAGTGATTTTATTGATGAAGTGTACTGTATTTAATTAATAAATAGAAAGTACCTATATATTATTTTTTTATAAGTACCTATAATTAATAATTACTCACATATGTATGTATGTATGGATCTTTATGTATTAAAATAATTATTAATTAATAAAATAAAAATTAAGTTTATATTTAAAAATTTTTCCAATAAACACTTGTTTCACTTGTAATTTAAATTTTAATATACATACATATTACAAAAATAGAAATCGCGCCTTTATTAGAAATTATACATAAAGTCAAGCAAAAATAAAATATATACATATATATGATGTATATTATATCATCTATGTATACAAATGCACTATATACAAATACACTCTAGCATTAAAAAAATAAAAACAAAGATCTTATTGATAAACATTCCCAATCTCTATATCAGTTGTATAATAAAAAATAAAAACATGTAGCTGTATGTATATTGTAAGTATATATATAGTTTACTTATCCGCAAAGCAAAGCAAAATAAAACAAGCAAAGCAAAGTAAAACAAATAACAAATACATATGGATGTATGATTATTGGAATTATTTTATTTAGAAAACTTTTTTTTTTTTGAAAGCTAAATTGAAATATTGAATATTAACAAGGATATACTCAAAAAATGAGTTAAAGAGACAATTTTTTTTTTTATGAGCTTAAAATGAATTTTGCTCAATTTATAAGTAATAACAAATTGAGAAATAATTTTTGAGTGGATGTGAGATACAAAAAATTGACTAAAAGATTTTGTACTGGATGAATACTCTATGTATATAGTTTCTTTATGATACAGTTCTATACTTTCGATTTTTTTTATAATCATTACATTTTTCAGAATCTTAATAAATTCACAATAAATTCTTAACATAAACTCGTTATTACTTAAATATTGTAATTTTTTAAAGCCAGGAACTATACTATCATATAGAATCATTTAACTTTTAACTAGTGATTTGTATACTCGTATATTAATTTAACAATAACAAAACAAGTCTTTATATTTTTTTTGTTTTTCTAGTTTAAAACTAAAAATTTTTGAATTATTTTTTATTCCATACAAAAACAAAAAAAATAAACATAAATGCATATCAAGAGTATCTTTACTTTAATATATCTTTAGTTTAATCAGTTCTATATTTTTGATTTGCTGTTTGTTTTCTTTATATTCATATTTTTTGAACATTAATTGAATTCATATTTTTTGAACATTTTGAACATTAAGTTAATTCATTCAGAACAGTCAGTTAATTAATGTTTTTCGTTTTCTCTTTTCTTAACAAAAAAAAAAAAAAACCAAAAACAGGATTACACTTTTTCTTTCAATTTTAAAGATGCGCTGTAGATTTAAAAATAAAAAAATTATAAATATATATATAAAAAATTTTTTTCTGTTTTTTATTTCTATATAAAAAATTTTTTTTATTACATTTACATTTGCGTATAAAACAAAAAACAAAAAAAAAGTTTTAATTCTTATTCTTTTAAAACTAGAATGTTAAAAAATGAATTTAAGTCTTTCTTTTTTTTTTACTTTACACATTTTTCAAGGAAGGTAGATAGGTACATTGTTTTGCTATTATAAAGAACAAGTTTTTTATTTTCATTTCCTTTAAATGCAACATTTTTTTCTTTTCAATTTTAAAGATACTCTGTATAGTTTTAAAAATAAAAAAAAATTTTCTGATTTTTATTTTCATATAAGAAATTTTGTTACTATTTTTATATGTGCATCTAGTATTTAAAACAGGTATACAATTTTAAAAAAAATTTGTTTATTAAGGGCCGACCTACTTCAAATTGCTTAACACTTGACTTCCTACTATACAACCATTTGGAACTTATAAGTTAACAACCCACACATACAACCTAACTTAAAACCTCAACCAAAATAAATTTTTGGCTTATAGTAATCAAGATAGATAAAATCAATTGTTCAGTTCATTAACCTTGCCTAACAAATTACACAATATCAACAAGCTTCACTTCCTACTATAAAACTATTTGGAACTTATAAGTTAACAACCCACACATACAACCTAACTTAAAACCTAAACCAAAACAATCTAAACAAGTTCTTAACCTACTAACCAAGCATAACTTCCATTAAACCCATCAATCAAAATGTAGGTCAGCATGTCGTGCGATACGGGTTGATTTTTTCCCATCCGAAAGTGCAGGGTTACCTACTCTTGCCCAAATTCTTCTAATTGATCTCTCGTACAAGAACACAAACCTTTTCCAAATATATCACTTCTTAATCGAAATATATCATTAACGTCTTGAGTAAGATCTATTAATATATAGCCGTATGCGACTGACGTCACATCATTATATACTTTTTCAAATGTTTTGATTTGATTTCGATATATTTGGCGAGCTAGAGGTATTATCTGCGATTTATCTCTTGGATTTTTGAAAAGTACTAGATATTTACAATTAAGTGAAATATCTCTTGGAAATTTACCCTGGTGAAAAACATTTTGTATTACAAATATTACAGATAAATTTCTATGATGTAAATAAATCACATACATACTTATCATGTGAATTTAACATCATATCATCGATAATAATTAACAAGGTTTTTGATTATCATTAAAATCTGGAATAGTGTTACTGTATTCCACATCTTTGATATATTTTGGAATGGCATTTTTGTCTGGATTACACCAAATAATTCTATTAATATGCGGTAGTATATTTTCTTTTTTATATTTTATTAAATTATGAATAAATGTGGTTTTACCACAGCAGGATAAATGGGTGAAACAGCACAGTTGTGTATTAGTTAAAACTAGCGTTGTTAACCTATATCTATATAAACAGCTCTTTTGCCGAAATGAATATAAATGTAAATTTAGTTCTTCTAATAAACATTCTTCAACGTGGTTAAACAAGTTCTAATATTTGACCTACAATTTTTACAAGGAAATGAAAAGGAATATTTCCTAAAAGAGTTAGCCATACTTGAAAAAAGAAGTTTAATTCCAACTGTGTATCACTTCAAAACACCGTATCCCGCAGAAGGACTTAGTCAGGATATGAAATATAATAATCAGTATTGCGAAAATAAAATTAATGGACTTAAATGGAATAACGGATTAGTTGAATATTTAGATGTAAAATGTGTATTAAAACACTATTTAGAGTCAGCTAAAAAAATTTATGATAAAGAAGAACAAAAAAAGCTTTGCCTCCAAAAGTACATTGACAGCGTTAAAATAGTAGATCTAAGCAGAAACTTGCCGTCATTACAAAACATTGATAACTTTAAATCAAATTGTCCTATACATTTATCAAACAACAATTTCAGATGTGCTGTTAAAAATTGTTATAATGTATATATGTATCTTTTAAAGGAGAAAAATGTAAATTAAGACTTTCAATTTCTTACTTGCACGATATGAATTTAAATAACAAAACTATAAAAAAGTTCACTTTAACATTAAAGAAAAAATTCACGTTATGTATGTATAGGACTATGCCTACAGATGAGCACGGAAAGGTCATTGGGAAGAATACGCACGTGATAGAAGTATATTTCAAAGACGCATAGAAGAAGTTAGTTTCATTATTTCCAGAATCTTAATATCTGATCATCGCAAAACTGTAAAAGTTTTTTCAAATAAATAAAAATAAATATATAACTTAATCTGTTTTTATTTTTGTGTTTACTATAAATACCAAAAACAATTAACTTATCTTTGTTTCCCTACCTTACAACATAAAACGAAGTGTAATATCAACTATAAAGTAAATGAAAGATTTCCGGTTATTTTCTCAATATTCTTAGAAAAAAAGGAATCTTACATAACAGACGCACCTATAATTCCATAATTTTTTTTCTTTTCTTTTTCTTCTTATTTTAATTTTTTTTTTTTCTTTTAGCTTTTGCGTTCATAAGTTTTTAAATTGTTTGAAAGAGTCAAACTAGTTTTTACAATTTATTTTACAACAGGTAAACAGAAATTAAAATAATGCAAAATATTTGTAAAGTACATGTGTTATAAAGTACATAGTCCTTTACTAGTTAAGGTAATTAGTTCAAGGTATTACAACAATTTACAAAAAATATAGTACAATGAGAAACAAAACAACACATATTCTAACAATAACTTATTTTTCTTATTTTTATTTTTGCAACTTTAAAACTATAATAACAACTTTTAATAATTAATCTTCTTTTAATAAAAGAAAACTAAAAATGAAATACACTTTGTACTTCTTGTTTACGTTTTCGTTTTTATTTTATTATTTTCATCTTGCTATTCAAAAGTATATAAGAATATTTTTGTGCAATAATAAAATCAAGTTTTTTTTCGATTCTTTTATATCTATTTTTACCTACATATATTTTATTAAGCATGCGAAGAAAAAATAAAAAATTGATTTGACTTGGAAAAAAAAATTATTTTCTTACTATTTGTATAATATCCTATTACAAAGTACCAATAAATTTATTGAAAAAACCTAAATGTCCTAAACTTGTTCAGTTCATTAACCTTGCCTAACAACTTCCACACTATCAACAACCTTCACTTCCTACTATACAACCACTTGGATAACTTATAACTTATAAGTTAACAACCCACACTTATAACCTATCTTGCAACCCAAACCAAAACAATCAAAACAAGTTTTTGACCTACTAACCAAGAATGACCTATATTAAACTCATCAAGTTAGTAAAATTTGAAATTATTATTAAATTTAAGAGACAGATTGACGTCAAGTTCGTTGTAATTTTTATTTTATTTATTTTTAATTTCTTTTATAAGTACTTTCTTCTTTTTTTTTTTTTGTATAAGATATCTATTTATATATTTTTTCTTTTTTTTTTTCTATATATTTTTTATATATGGCCGAAAGTTATTATTTTTATTATGTTATTCTTTATTTGTGTTAATTTTGTTGAAATAATATCTTCATAAAATCTTTATTAATATTTTTCTAAATATTTATTGGATTCTTCTTTTCTCCCTTCTGATGGGGATACTTATTGACGAATTATCCATTAAAATAAAGAAAATTAATGATTTAATTACTTATATTTTAAATTCAGTAAGTATTGGATTTTTCTTTTCTCTCTACTGATGGAGATACTTGGTAACGAATCACCCAATTAATTACCGAATTATAGAAAAGAATTTTTATTAGCTTGTTTAAGCTTTTCCTAACTAATTAAATTAAGCAAAGTGTGACTTACAATGAAATGATATGTCCTATCATTATTGTGCTGGACATCGTTCGTGGATTCCTTTTCGGATAGATTGAGCGGCTGCACCCAGAACTTTCAGTGATGTTTTTTCACAGTAATGGTGCTCCTTTTTATCTTTGCAGATTACTCGGGGGCATCGTTTTATTCACAATCCGTGATATCGTCAAGGATAACCACTCGTACCACAAAATCACTTTTAAGAAGAGTTTTTTTCTGTTTCAATTTAATAGCTTTTTTTCCCTTTTTTTATTTATTAATTTATTCTTTTTGTTTTATAAAGTTATAATATTCTTTATTTATTTTTTATTGCTTTTACTTTATTGTTTAATTTTATTTTGTCTTATTTTATTTTTGTTTTTTATTTAAAAAATTGAAATTAGAAAGATCAACACTCTTCCGCTTTTAATTGGCACCAAACAATTTCACACTTCACTTTCTCGAGTTTAAAAACTGCTCGGGCTTTTTTTTAGTCCTTCCCTGCTCGAGCGCCAGTTATTGTATTTACCTTTGTCTTATATAAGAATCTTTATTATATTTTAATAAAAAAATAAAACGAATTATCTTTCTTTTGAATTATAAAATTTTTATATAAACTTAACTAATCTAAAATTAAAATGTGAATACAAAATTTCTTTTTAATTTACCAATATTTATACTTTTACAATTTTATTAAAAGGTAGTTTTATTTCCTTATCTTCAAGATTTCAAAATAATGACTTGGTTTAAATAAACTAATATGTGTTTTTAGTTAATTAGTTTACAATAAGAATTTTACATTTCCCCATTCTGAAATCTTAAAAACAAAGAAACTATTACAAAGAAAATAATTGCAAAAATAATTCGTTACAAAAATTAGCTTATCTTACAAAAATCGAATAATATTATTACAGAGAAAGAAATTACTATAAAGAAAAATAATTTATTATAAAAATAAATAAATTTACAATTTATAGTATTTTTACGGTCAAATTTATTAAAAAAAAATTTTATTCATAAAACAATGTTGACATTGAACCGTATTAACAAAATTATGTCATAAATTATAATATTAAAATTATGTTTATTAGGGGAAATAATGATATTCGTTTAAATTTATACAATTATTGTTGATAATTACTTCTCGATGGGCAACATACTAACATAAACATTGATACTTTGTAGGCATTGTTGAGAAACATTGTAGCAAGTTAATCAAATAATTGTAGCAAGTTAATTGATATAAAATTGTAAACATCGTTAACTTACATAAGTCTTAATTGTTCAAGGTATTACAACAATTTACAACAAAATATAGTACAATGAGAAACAACACATATTCTAAAAATAACTTATTTTTCTTATTTTTATTTTTGCAACTTTAAAACTATAATAACAACTTTTAATAATTAATCTTCTTTTAATAAAACAAAACTAAAAATGAAATACACTTTGTACTTCTTGTTTACGTTCTCGTTTTTAACAGTTTTTTATTAACTTGGTTGGGTAAATGATGGAATCTTAGAAGCCATTTTAAACACACTTCCCGTTGAGCTAGAGACTTGAAATTTTCTTCATTAGATCAGATCCCGATGACAACACATGATTATTAGAGAAATTAGCTTAATTTCAAAATTAAATTTTCATACAAAGATATAACAGAATTTTTAACAGAATTATTGCAGAACCAAAATAAAACATTTTATCTAAATTTACTAAACTCACCAATACCAATACCAATAGCAATACGTATACGTATACGTAATCATAAATGTTTTTTTTTCTATAAAAGACTATTGTTTTTTATGTAGCCATTGCATTGTATGCGTACATATAAATAGGTACATATACTTCAAAATATGTAATAAATATGTGCTTCGAAAATATTTTTGGTTTGAAAGCGATGAATTTGAAAGATATGAATGTGTAAACAAATTAATGTGCCCCACTAGAGAACACAGTGTAAACTTTAATATGCATTTACTTAAAATTTAGTAAGCAAGTGTTAAATTTAAGTTTTTTTTCATCAAATCAATTGATTTTTAGTATACATTTTTATTTATAAAAGCAATGTGTTTATTTATAATATTTATATAGATATGTGTTTTTCCTTTCTTAATTATAATTAAAATAGGGCTTTTCTTTCGAAACTCTTAACATATTAAAATCGCATATTATGGCCCTAACATTGATATCTAAATTGGGAGCTGCCTTTAAATTAAGATCTATTAGGGAATGATGATCTGCACCACTAATGCCTTTTTCTGAAGTATAAAAACTAATAGTATATTTCCAATTATGTAAAAACATTAAACAACAAAAATAATATATTAAAAATAAGAAATCCAGTCTTTTTTAAAAAATAGTAAATAACAATAATATTTTTCTTTTCAATAACAATAATTATGAATTAATCATAAAATATATGTTATGTACATACATACATATATATCTACATCGTCTAGAAAAAGCAAAATAATTTTTTTTTAATTCAAAAACATTAGCATTTAGAAGTAAGCAATTTAATATATTCTCAATTACATACTTTTAAAACCAAATTTTTTTACTACATATGTAGGTACAAACATATACAAAAATGGTATGCATATTTTTATGTGTGCTGTACTATTAAAAATCTGCTAACTCAGTCACACCAAATTCCCAAATTCCCAACTATTATTATTTAGTTGATTTATCGATTTATTATTTTTTAATATGTAGGCAACAGTTATATTGTATGGACGGTAAACATAAACGAACAAAATGAATAAACGGTAAACATAAACGAAAAAATTTTATGTATGCATATGAATGGACAGTTAACATAAACGAACAAAAAAAAAATTCAGAATGTTCTATAGCTAATAATTTCTATTTTTGAAATAGACTGTATGCATAAATTTAATATTTAAAAAAAAAATAAGTTCTTAGCGTACCTAAATAACAGAAAAAAAAAAGTAAAATGTAATACTGGAAGAAAAATAAAAACGAATAGAAAAAAAGAGAACAAAAAATGTTACTTTGATGGTTTTTAAATATTTTTAAAGGCTATTTCTTATTTTTAAAGGAAATTAAAATAAAAGCTGGAGGCAACAAACGCATAACTATAAACTTATATTTTTAAATTTTGCCTCCATCTTTTATATTAATTTCACAGACTTTAAAACTTATATATACTTATATTTATATATATATTTGACATATTGAAATAAACTTTTTCAAAGAAATCTCGATTGTAACACTATAGTTTAGAAAATTACAGAAAAATTTGCTATTAAAAATTTATTTTCTACTTTTTAGTTCAAAAAACTGTTTTTTTAAAAATTATTTTTATTTATTTTATTATTTTATTATTTTTCATCTTGATATTCAAAAGTATCTATGAATATTTTTGTGCAATAATAAAATCAAGTTTTTTTCCGATTCTTTTATATCTATTTTTACCTACATATATTTTATTAAGCATGCGAAGAAAAAATAAAAAATTGATTTGACTTGGAAAAAAAAATTATTTTCTTACTATTTGTATGATATCTATTACAAAGTACTAATAAATTTATTGAAAAAACAACATGCCAATAAATTTATTGAGACAACATATTTCGGAGAGCGTCAATAATATTGATATAAGAATAGATTATCCAAGTAAAGAACAAAAAGAAAAACTTCAACTTTTAGTTAGAAGGCACTGGAATTTATTGTGCGAACCTAATGAAAAATTAACTTGTACAACTGTGGTAAAAGAAGAGATTAGAACAAGTACAAATAAACCGGTTTTCACAAAATCATACCCTTATCCAATGTGTTTAAAGAATGAAATTGACAGACAAATTAAAGACCTCTTATACGATGGGATAATAAAACCACTAGATTTCCCTATAACTCTCAAGTTTGGATTGTACAAAAAAAAACAGAATGCATCTGGCAAAAGGAAATTTAAAATGGTAATAGATTACAGAAAGCTTAACAACATTAAAATTGCAGATTTTTACCCATTCCCAGAAATAAGTGAAGTATTGGCCAATATGGGACAAAATAAAATATTTTCAGTTATAGATTTAAAAAGGGGATATCACCAAATATCATTAAAGGAATCTGATATTAAGAAAACTGCTTTCTCAGAAAACATTGGCAAATATGAATTTACAAGATTATCTTTTGGACTTAAAAATGCCCCAGCGATATTTCAAAGGGTTTTGGATGATATTTTAATAGAATACATGGGAAACATATGTTATGTTTATATCGATGATGTAATCATATTTGCAAAAAATGAAAAGCATGATTTTGAAAATTTAGAAATAAGTTTTAAAACTTTAGAGGAAGCTAATATGAAAATTCAGTTCGACAGGACGAAGTGGAATATCTTGGTTTTGTTGTCTCATCAAAAGGTATTACAACTAAAAGGAAAAAGGCTCAAGCAAGTTTATGATATACTAACTTTAAAGGATTTACAATCATTTTTATGAATGTCAGGTTATTATAGAAGATTCATCTGCGATTATGCGAAAATTGCAAAATCCCTGACATCTCTTTTAAGAAGTGAAGATGAACGTGTATCCAAAAATAAATCAAGAAAAGTTCAAATTAGATTGAATGAAGAGGCTACCAAAGCCTTTGAAAGAATAAAGAATTGCTTAATATCTGAAGAAGTACTATTGACACATCCGGACCTTTCTAAAGCATCCGAATTAACAACCGATGAATCAAATTATGCAATTGACGGAGTGTTGTCACAAGATAGAAGGCCTATAATGCTTTTATCACGAACGCTCACAAAAACGAAAGAAGCATATGCAACCAATGAAAAAGAAATGTATGGGCTCTTACATCCTTACATAATTTTCTTTATGGATAAAGGAAAGTTGTATTTTACACAGATCATCAACCGTTAACTTTTGCTCTTTGTACAAAAAACAGCAATGCAAAAGTGAAGAGATGGAAATCAATCATAGAAGAAAACAACTAAATATTAAAATACAAACCTGGTACGACCAATTAGTTACAGATGCATTATCAAGATTAATTGCTGAAACTAAAATTCAAAACACAATTACTACTCATGGGGATAGTACAGGTAACACAATTTTTGGCAATAGTAGATAATTATAGGACTCTTTTAAAAGCGACAAAAAAATATCCTCTTAAATAAAATACCTGTTTTACAAAAAAAATATTTTATTTTTAAACACTATTATTTTTAAATGCTATTTTATTAATTTAAATAGTCCGCTGGAATCGACTTAATGAACTGATTAATTTTTTCTCTCTCCCTATTATTTATAATATTTCTAATTATTTAATTTTGCTGACTTTTATGAGAACGATATTTTGAACGATATGTTGAAAGATTAGAAGTACATAAGGTAAAAAGGAATTTTGAATAATTTTTATTTCCATGTATAAAAATGCTGACTTTTGTGGGAACAGAAGAAACATAAAAAACACATGTTATTAAATGTTCAAATAACATTAGCCGTCTAATGTTACTTTTATATTATTATTATGTTTATTATGTGAAATATCATTTGTAACACCCCCATCGCTAGACTGAGGCTCCGATGAACTTTTTTATTAGTTTTATATTTAATACATAATTTCTTAGTAGTTATAATTGTTAATATAAAAAATGTTGAAATTAAAACATTTACAAAAATATTTATTGTTAAGTTTATCGATTCTTTATTTTTTAATTCTATTATTTTCTTTCTATTATTATTAATTAGACATATGGAGAATGGACTTCCTCAAATACAATTCCATTAATAGTTTTATTTTCTTTAATTTTTGTAACAAAACGTGGAAGTATTACTTTTTCATGAATTGCAGTATAATAATTTTCAAAAATTTCTTCGTTAATTTCTATTTTACAATTTTCATATCTTATCAAACTATTTTTAGATACATTGATATTTAATTTATTACAATTTTGATAAAAATTTGGATTTAAGAGATTTTTTGTTATAATTATTCCTGTTGAAATTTCTTTAATTTCTGTATTTTTAAATTTTCTCATAATGCAATTTGCTTCTTTAAAATGTAATATATTTTTAGTAAAATTATTCTTTATTTTAATTAAATTGCTTTTGAGATTTTCTTTTATGTTTGCACTATATATTATGTTGCACTATATATGATCGTCTATTAAAATACTGTATTCATTTAAAACTATAGCCTTATTTTGTTTGTTTGGAATGGGTTCGATTAATATTTTTGTGAGTGGTTTCTCTAAATATTCTGGAATAAGTAAAACTATAATAATTTGTTCAGAATGAAACGCAACTACCATTTTAATTTCTGTAAGACTTTCTAAATTTGAGGTCATTTCTATTTCTTTTTCTGTTAATATATTTTTGGAAAGTATACCTGAACTACCAGTAAGAATAATTTGCTCTATGTCGTCTAAATGTTTTTTGAGTAGGTTAATGTCATAGTTTATTTGATAGATTTGTTGGATATATTCTATTTCGTCCTCTATTTTAAAAATCTTGTTTTCGTATTCTGCGTTAAAGGTGTTTAGATATTGTGAATGATGGTTTGTTAAGTTTTTATTTGGTTCGTAATATTTTTTATTTGGTTATCAATTTGATCATTTATTGTTATTTGTTTATTGTTTTCTTGAATAACATCTCTGTTATTGTCTGATAGTGCCTGTAGTTTGTTCATAATTAAGTTTTCGTCGTTGTAGTCCATAATACTTGTTATGTATTTTAGCCCTGTTCCTAGTGCGTCCACTAACCCTTTGGTTTGTCTTGAATGTGTTCTTATGTTATGTATTTTACTTTCAAGTAGGTCAAAGTTGTGAGTAACTGTATTGTACATTGGTGTAATGTATTTTTCTTTCATTTTAATCGTTTGAATATTTTGGTAAATTAAGTTTTAGGTATTTTCATATTCAGTAATATTAATGATGTGCATGACTTTCTTGTATGTTTTTATTATTTTTCTATCACCTAATTTAATTGTAATGTATCCATGATTGTTGTCAATATTTTGGACTTCAATTATTTGGAGAAGCACTGTTGGTAAGGCTGCTATGAGAATAAAGGTTTTTACGTTTAGCATCTTGAACCTGTAAAAGAAATATTAGTTCTTTTTGATTTCTTCTTGTTTTGAATTTTAGCTTTAATTGTAGGGGAATTATTATTTTGAAAATTTATTAATCCAGTTTCTTTGTTTTTGATATGGTTTTCATCTAAAATTTCTACATTCATTTTTCTAAATTTTACGTGATTTTTTCCTCCTATTGGGTCTTTTACAAAATTAGGGCCTGCATTTATTTCATTTTCCTATCTATTTTGGTTTAACCTATTTATAATTTTTTTCTTTAGTTTGTTGTATTTTTACCGTAATAGTTTCATATTCCTCGTTTTTGATTTTGCCGTTTTTAAAGTCTATCGGTTTTTTATTAGTGGTTTATTGAATAGTGTCATTATAAATTGCAATTATTTTTAAGATTTTTTCTTCCACAGTGTCGATATCTTTTCGTTCGTCGTGTCTTAAAAGTCGTATGTGCTCGTTGATTGTATTATGCAATCTTTCAATATCTGAGTTTGAGGTATGACTGTTGTTTAATGTATAATGAATTTCAATGTTCTCGTTTTGTAGAAATTCTCTAAGAGGGAGGACTTTAAAACCCATGGTCAACTATAACTTTCCTTATATTACCAAGTCCTGAAAGGTATGCAATAATGCTCTCTTGAACTCTACCCAAGTTCGTGCACTAATTTTTATAGCTTGACGAATTTTGTAAATTTGTCTATGAAGGTTAAAAAGAGAGTTTTGTCAAGTGAATGAAATATATCTATATGAATGGTTTGGTTAGGTGACAATGGAGTTTCAGTTAATTTAAATTTGTTTTTAATAGGTCTTCTTTCGTACTTTTCTAAATTGCAAATTTCACAGTTGTTTATGAATTGTGACACCCCATCATATAATTTTGGATGGAAATACGATAGTTGAAGCTCTTTACATACTTCAGCTATACCGCGGTGATTGTTTCTAAAATGTTCTTGTTCTATGATTTCGGCTAGTTGTTCTTCTTCTGTTATATCTGTTAATAGTTTGTTACATCTAATTATTTTTAATTGGCCGCTCGATGAGAAGTGTTCTAAAAATATTTGCTGTAGAGTTTCAAAAAATTTAGGATGTTCGATATATATTGCGTTTAAACATTTAGGATTGCAATGCGATTTAAGATATATTTCTTTTTTTATATTTCTAATTCGGAGAGAACCAGAATTTGTTTTGAAAATAGCAATTTGAGTTTTAAAAACGTTTAATGGTGATTTGCTAGTTGCAAGGATATTGGTTTCGCTAGTTTCATTCGTCCCGTTTATTTCAGTATTTTTGCTAAGTACATTATTTTCGTCATTTTCACTGCCTGGATCAATTTCGTTGGTTTGTTCCTCTCCAAGATTTATTTTTATACATGAGAGTGCATTTGCATTGCTATTTTGAATACCCTTTTTATACCTAATTTCATAATCAAACTCTGATAATTTAAGGCGCCAACGAACAAGTTTCGAGTTTGGCTCTTTTATAGAGAATAACCATTGAAGAGGTCTGTGGTCGGTTTTGATGATGAAGTTCCTGCCAAATAAGTAGGGTCGATAGTACTTTGTTGCCCAAATTATTGCCAGGAGTTCTTTTTCGATAGTACTATAATATACTTCGTGCTCGTTAAGTGTCTTATTATTCCATTTTCTAACATTTTCTCTATTTGTGTTTCTATTTCTTTTTTATGAATATGAGGGTACCTATAAGATTTTACGAAAATAGGGACGTCATTTGTTGTCCTGATTCTGTGTTTTATACAATTGGTAAAAGATAACCCGAAGTTTTCTTTATAAAATGTTTTAGAAAATTTGTTAATAGTTTTAAAAAGCGTTTCCCTTTCTTTAGTATGTAAGTGGTCTATTCTGATTTGTTCTAACAAGCTTTTACTTTCTTTTTGTTCAATAATATTAAAATTTTGATTATCAACTACTTCGCTTGTTACAGGACTGAAACTTAAGATTTTATTATTTTGGTCTTTTATTTTGGTCTTTTATTTTGATTACAATTTTTGCTTTATAATCTTCTATATTATAAATGCCTTCTTTTAAAATTACCTTGCCATCTGAAGACTTCTTTTCATTCAGGTAGGCTAGTCCTTCTTTTTGTTGTGCTGGAATATCCAATTCGATATCACCAGCTTTTTCTATTTCATAACTAAATTTTTACGTAGAATTTGAAAATTTAAGTTCTACTTTGGTAGTTAATGTTTGTGTTTCGAAATTAATAATTGCTTTTAAAGGGATAAGGATATTGTTACCTATCAATCCATTATAATCTTGGTGAAATTTAAATACAAGCATTTAAATTTTTACTTCTAAGTTTCCAAATTCTTTAAATAACGGGATTGAAGCTTTTTGACTTATAGTAACATTGCCGTTAATAGTTTTTAGTAAAATTTTTGTTTTAGGTCTTCAATATATTTTGGGTTACATAATTCAGGATTTATGATTGAATGGGTCGCACCAGAATCAATTATAAATTTTAGTGGTCTAATATTTCCCTTAATTATTATATATGGTAAGTTGCAGTTGAGGCTACTGCAAGAAAATTTTGAGCTTCACTTTTTTTGGCTTCATTAATATTTACTTCCATTGGTTCAGCAGGAGGTATCTGATTGTTATAGTAAGTTTGGTTACTATTGTTGCAATTAGATGAGTTTTTGTTATAAGAGTTGAAAGGTACTTGTTGATCGTTATTATTGTGAAAACTGGTACTAGGATTGTTATTACAATGTGAGTTCGAATATCGATTTATACGATGTTGGATGTTTTGATTTGGAAAGGTATTGCTCAGTGAATTTTGATTGCATTTTTATAATTATAATTATTATGCCTATAATTTTTATTTGCATAATTGTCCCATTATTATCGTTATACCTGATATTTTTACTGTTACTATTATTATTATACCTATTGTTGTCGGTATACCTATTATTATTATTACTATTATTATTATTATAGTTTTTCGGAAAGTTCTTATGATTATTTCTTTGTTTTGATTGGGAATTGAAATTTTGTGAATTGTTTGTAGAATAGCCATACCCTGCTTCAAAGAGTATGTCCATTGCTTGTTCTAGAGTTTCTGGCTTTCGACAAAATAAAATTGAACGCATTGGTTCAGGAATTTTCTGTTTAAAAATTGTAAAAGCAGAATTTTTATTATTATTTATTATATTTGTAATTGTTGTAAGATCATCGTCAGATGATAAGCGTGTCTTAACATTTAGTCTTCTAAGAGAATTTTGCACATCGTTATAGAAGTAAACGCAGCTTGTTTTAAATGTTACTACGCGTAGTTGGTCAAATAATTCTTCCAAGTTAGACCTATCACTAAAATTGTTTACTAAGATTTCTTTGATTTCAATCCACGTGGTAACATGATTATTTATGTCCATAACTTCTCATGCCCTGCCAATTTTGATTTAATTATGTCACCAAATATACTTTGTGACAAATCATTGTATCTTAACATTAACGGACTAATTTTGCTTATTAAATCTACGAAATTTTGGAGATCCCTAACGTCACCAGCGAATTCAGGTAACTAATTAAATATTTTAAAGGGTCAATTGATAATTCAAAGGCGATGTCATATTGCTATTGGTTTGATTTAGTTGAACAGAGGGGTTACTTGTTATTGAAATATTACCTAATGATGCAGCTAATTATTCTACACTTATCATAAAGGTATTTATTGCCCTTTATACTTTATATATATTTAGTATTTTTACCAACTTTTAACAGACGTCTATTGTTAAAAACCATTTTTTAGAGAATTTTTTTCCTTTTTTTTTTTTTTTGAGAATTTGATTTATTTTTAAAAAAGCACTTTTATATATTTTATTATAAAAATTTTGCTAATTATATAATTTTATAAAAACAATATTTATTTATAATTTGATTTATTTTAATAATAAAAAAAATATACTACTTAAAACATAATTAGATTTGAATTTATTTAAATATACTATAATTTAATTTTCTATTTATCTCGATTAAGAAGTAATTGCAATGAAATAATATTATATATTTGATACCCACTTTATTTTTAAGGAAAAGGTGTATTATATTTTAAAATTTATATATATAAATATTTTAAAAGAAAAGGTGTATTATATTTTTTTTTTTTCAAAATGAAATACTGTAATTTAAATTTTTGGAATAAAAAATTTTATTTAATAAAATTCTAATTTTTAATACAAGGTAGTTGTAATAAAATGATATAATAAATTTGATACAACACTTTATTTTTAAACTTTACTTTCACTTTATTTCGGTTTACCGTAATAGAAAAGTATATCTCTGAAGGCCAACCTTACATCTTCGATTGATCTACTTTTGATGACCCTAGCCTGCCTAGTAAATTTTGTTAATTTATCCAGAGCTGTCAAAGCTAATTTAGATTCAGTTGAAAATATATCGATATGAACTATATGTCCGGCATAATTAGGAAGAGGAATGCTTTCAATCATTGGATGATTCGGATGTCTATCGTATTTATTCTCCTTGCATATTGAACATCTATCTACGTATTCTTTTAATTTTCTTGTAATTTTTGGGAAGTAATAGAGCTCAAGTATCTGTTGTTTATTTCCCTTTTCATTCCTATGAGCTCTGCGATGGATTTGTGCTATTATTTCATCTTGTTCACTTTTATCTGGAATATCTTGAACCCGTGGTGCCGTAAACCTAATTTTATATCTTACGAAATGTTCCCCGCACACCTTGCCAACTTTTTCTTTAATTTCTGATTCAACCATTAATCCGTTTATAATATTTTTTTAATGAATTAATTAACTCTATTTCTGTAAAATCTTTTTTAATAATTTTATGTCTATTATAAGTTTTAAATAAAGTTGAAAATTGATAATCTTCATTTTCATTAACAACTAATATAATTTGATTTCTAAATACATTAACAGGTGTTTCAACGGACTGTATCAAACTATTTGTTACAAATGACATTTCACATAATAATAATATAAAAATGTTATTTGGACATTTAATAACACGTGTTTTTCATATTTTAATTAGAAAGATTATAATTAAATAATTAGAAAGATTATAAATAATAGGGAGAGAGAAAAACTTAATCAGTTCATTAAGTCGATTCCAGCGGAGCATTTAAATTAATAAAATAGCATTTAAAAATAATAGTGTTTAAAAATAAAATATTTTTTTTGTAAAACAAGTGTTTTATTTAAGAGGATATTTTTTTTCGCTTTTAAAAGAATCCTATATTTATCTGGCGCAGTCGGTAGGATGCGTCAAGTGTACTTAAAATTGAACAAAAACTAACATTTATTTTTCAAAGAAGTGAAAATTAAAATTAACATTTTTTTTTCTTTTCAAAAGAAGTGAAGAAGAAAAATATAAAATAAAACTTATAAAAAAAAATTTTCTTTTTTGTACACTTATATATAAATATTTTATGACGCATCGCTATTTTATTCTAATTACAAAAGTGCTGGGAAGTAAAAACAATTAAACTAGTGAACTCATAAATTCAATAATTAATATTTTAATATTTTACAAAAAAAAGTAAAAATTGTTAAATATAAACATTGCTAATAAACAAAAATAAAATATATATAGGGGGTGTAAACATATATAAAATTTTAATATCATAAAGAAAAACTACCAATAACAAAAAAAAAAAAATCAACAGGCAACCAATAACAACAAAAAAAATCAACTGTCAACCAATAACAACAAAAAAACCAACAGTCAACCACCAAAACAAAAAAAAAAACAAAAAAAAATCAACAGTCAACCACCAACAACAAAACAAAAAAAAATCAACTAAGAACAAAAATGGTTTGATAATGAAAAATCATTAAATTCCGCTTCTATCAAATTTATGATGGAAAACTAATTGAATATTAAAATTTTTACATTACCACTTTACAAAAGCGAAGTGAATGACCAGGTGGAAAGATTTCATTCGACATTAGCAGAAATAATGCGCTGTCTTAAGGCAGACGCAGTAAACCGTAATTTTGAAGATTTAATGGTAAGAGCAGTTAATGAGTATAATTTCACTTTTCATTCTACAAGAAGAAAGAGGCCTACAGAATTATTCTTTGGTAGAACCACAAATATGCCTCCAGAGGAATTTGAAAAAACTAGATATAATAATATACAAAAATTGAAAGCTAAACAAGCTAAGAACATGGAATTTCATAACAAAGGAAGAAAACCCATAAAACACTATAAATTAGGGCAAATGGTATATGTAAAATTTAATGAAGTATTAGGATCTAAACTTACTCATAGGTATGTTAAAGAAATAGTTAAGGAAAACAGGAATACAACTATTTTAGCAAAATTCAATAAAGTAGTTCACAAATCTAATATTCGTAATTAATATTTTAGGTACTTAATTTCGGTTTGTATGGAAACGGTTCAAATATTAGACTATACAAATTCACAAATAGTTATTATAAACATTGGACAAGCAAAAATAGAGGAAGGAAAATTCAAATTAATCCACATCATTGAAATAGGAATATTACAAAAGACGTTAGATGATATAAAATTTGTTATAACCAAACGTATTGATGCATCACATCCTCTATACGATAATCCTGAACACAAAAATGAACAAATACAGGAATTATTAAATGAATTTGAAGTTAAACGGAAAAAACGATCGATCAACTTTCTTGGAACCGCTTGGAAGTGGATTGCAGGAACTCCAGATCATTCTGACTTTGCCATGATAAAAAGAAAAACGAATGGGTTATTAGTATGATTTGTTTTAATCACTTATTAATATAATTTACCATTAATCAGGAAAAGTATCATGAACCTCACATCGGTTCATAACATCCCTCCTCGCTTGGAAAAAGAAAATTTATACTGTATATACTATGAATGTTCGGCATTTAGAGAAATATCAAAAATTTTGTGAACAATTTAAATTAAAAATTGTTACGTCAGTCAGAATTTTTAATGCTTAAATTTAAAATGCAAAGAAAAAAAAAACATTTTCTAAGCTCACAAAAAAAAATTTATATTGACAAAGTATCTACTTATAATTGTTTTGCTAGTTTTTGAGTTGAATGATCATATTAAAAAATTCTTTATTAAATTTGTTATTGACATTGATTTTATTATTTTTTGTTGTTTTTTTTCATAAAAAAAAAATAAGTGTATATAGCATTAACTTGTTTTATTACATAATTTTATTTTTTTGTTTTTTATAAAATTTATTACATAACTTTATAAATGATTTAAAAAAATAAACTCTATATTAAGTGGTATATAAAAAAATTTTCCTTTTTTTGATTCTTTTTTATTTTTCTATTCTTCTACTTTATTTTTTTCAATCCTCTCTTGTAGGAGGATGTTTACTGAATTATCAGAATTTAAATTTTGATCAATTGATATTTTATTACATTTTATTTTAACATATTTCTTATATAAAATTGACAGTATTATAAGAAAGGAAAGAAGAGGAAATATAGAAATCAAAGAAATATGTAAGTGTTTATTGTAGTAGGTTGTTCAACTTCAGTAAGTTTAATTGATTGTAATTCTGTACTGAATTCGTTTAATTTGAAATCCTTGATATTGATAATAGCAGGTGGAATTGAAACTATGTTTTGTGTAAGTTCGAAAGATGTTTCATTTAGAATAAATTCATAAGAGAAAATATTTGTATGAGATATTGATTTTGTTACTTGAGATTGTAAACTGACAGTCTGGGTAAAAGCTTTGGTTTTAAAGTAATAATTCCACTGTTATATAATTTTTCAATACTTATATCGTTTCCATAAGCGATTTTATTTTAGTGTGCTTAGGTAATGTATGCAACCAAGTATTGGATTTAGCAAGGTTAAACCATAATTCCTTGAAGGGTTAGTAAAACCATATTTTCTTGAAAAAAAATTAGTATATAAAAAAAACATAAATGATTTATGTAATATAAGGTTTTAATAAATTGTTATGGACAAGTTTTTTTTTGCGTCAAATTTTAATAATAGAGTTAACTGGGGACTTAATTTCGATTATTTCATACAGGCCTTTATAAGGTTGGCTAAGTTTTTGATTGGTTCTATGCCTAGTTTCTAATAGAACTTTATCGCCTACATTGAATTTGACCACTTTTGTCCTTTGGTCATAGTGTAATTTTGAATTTTCTTTACCCTCTATGTGGCTTTGACGGATTTTCCCATAACCATTTTGTAAACGATTTTTTGACTCACTCACGTAATTTTCATAATTGTATATATTATTTAGTATTTTTGACTGTTAAACTCTGACTGACTCGTCCATTCTTTGAACGTTATTATATATCTTTTAGATCAGGAAAATAAATTAAAAGAATTTCAAGCGTTCCAGTTTTAAGTGGTACGTTTGAGTCAAAAGATATCATTTTAATTTTGGTCAATGTGCATTGCACATGTTGAATTATATCATTTGTACTTTCTTATCTACTAAAGAATGTACAAATGAATTTTTATTGTGAAAAATGAATAAACTGACCTGTTTCAATTTTGAATTGTAAATTTATTTATTATAACTTCGCTATATGCATAATATTACTGAATTATAATATTGCTTTTAGTATGTCATGTGTTTAGTATGTAACTGTGTTAAATAGAATCATATTTCAACAACATATGAATTAATATGTTAGTGAAATATGATTTGTTTTAATCACTTATTATTATAATTTACCATTAATGAGAAAGAGTATCATGAACCTCAAATCGGTTCATAACATTATAACTGGAAATAATTTACTCTTGGTGTTCCAATTCCAAAGATTATTTTGTCTTACATTCCTTCGCAAAATATTTCAGAAATAACTTATTTCATTCTCTTCGCCAAAAAAACAGCTGTACGGAAGTCATTTTTTCCCTTTATAATTTTATTTATTAATAAACACTTCAAAAACAATTATTTTATTTATGAAAAATATTTACAAACAAACATCAAACCGAGTATTTAAAAACAAATGAATTGACAGTTGTTTCTTTAATTCACCACAGTATTTGTTTTTAAGAAAGAAAGATTAAAATGATTAAAACCATTAATTTTGTATAATGAACTCACTACATATTTTCTCAATAATTTTTATGTTTTCTAATTTAGAAACTAGGATTTGATTTAGCCTTTGGTTACTATTTGTAATATCTTATCAGTTAATTGGCACTTATAAAAAACGTGTTTGATGGACAAGGTGTGACCACAATGTGACAAATTTGTGGACTAGTATTTTCGAAAATATATTTTCTTAAAAGCTTAGCTTAGCTTCTTTGTCGGCTAGCTCATTACCTATTATTCCTGCATGTCCAGGCACCCATACAAGTTTAATGGCTTTGTCCAAGTTGGTAAGTATACTCTTAATATTCTGAACAATAGGTTGTGTGTTCGTTTTGTTTTTGATTGCCTGGAGAGCGCATAAACTCTGTCTGAGAATATTAGTAAACATCTTTGGCGTAGGCTTTTGCATAAGATGTGGGCTTCGTACAAGGCTACTATCTCAGCGTTGTATAAAGCAATATTGCAATTTGAATTTATTAAAAATACAAAAGAAAATAAAAATTAATAAAGTGCATAATATATGTATACTCGTAAAAGTAAGAAATGTAATAAATTTTAAAAAATTATAATACCTTGGAATTTAATAGTCTGGCCGAAAAGAGATTTAAAATTTAAATATATATAGTCTTTTATTGTATAACTTATTTATAATTGATATTCATATATACATTATATATATATATATTATATACACATGTACATAAATACGTATTTATGTGAACATATATTCATATAGATATTATTTACATACTATTATTGTTATTATTTTGAATTACACCTATCAATTAAGTTTTCTTCTATTTTTCTCATTAATATCTTCAACAAAGCTTTCAAGTTCATCGACAGCTCACACTAATGAGTAATGTATTAATTTATATAAGCGTTATATGAAAAATAAACAATTTTTCTTTTTCTTTTATTTGTTTCTATTCCTTCTTAAAAGCTTATTATTTCGAAAGTTTGATGTTTTATAAATTCGCAAGTGGTTTTATGATAAAATGTGTTCTTTGGTTTATTTTTGAAAAAACAAAAATAATTATTCAGTTTCAACTCATTGGGTAAATCATTGAATACTTTAAGACAATTGTATAAGCAAACCTTTTTCTGGTTGTCAGTTCTAAATAATGTGAGGTAAAAGTTAGATTTCGCGTATATAAATATTGTCAGTCAGTTCGCGTCAACAAATATTGTCAAAACTAAGATAACGTGAAGTACAAATCAGATTTGTGGAGTACATTACTGGATGGAAATTAATTAATTTAATAGCTTTTTATTCGAAATATCCAGTTTGTTTCAGTAGTAGTACTTTGATGAAGTACTCCATATTGAATTCAGATAGATCATATTTGAAAGAATGTATGATAAAAACAAAATATCAAGTATCTCTCTGCTGAGCAGTCTTCGTAATCTGTACATAATAAACATATATGGAGAGATTGTTTTTATAATATGTTCAATATGATAAAAAAACAAAAATACTAATATGTGAAAAAAAATTCTCATTCACAAACTTTTTCTTCAAAAACAATATATGTAATCGAAATAGTTAAGTCATGCAATTATTTTGTTCTAATCATTGACCGTAAATTAAATTGGCGCAGTTCAATATGATTGAAAGATTTTATTGCTATTTCAATAGTATTGGATTATATAATAGAACTTATATCTTTAATTAAACGATAGATTGAGTTCTATGAATTCATATTAAACTAGATTTCGCTGTTTGATATGTTGTCATAAATTAATATAGTTTTATATTGTATCACACTATCAAATACTGGTTTGCTCTTAAACTGAATAGTAGGATTTGGTGGTCAGACAAAATATTGTTAAGAGTGAAGAAATAGTATTTTTTTTATTAGACTGGTAATAAACTGATCAATAATCGATTTTTTATTTAATCCAATTCTTGTGGCGTATTCATCTGAAATATTACTATAAATAGTAAAATAAAAATTTCAAAGCACATTATGGCCACATGGACACCCTAAATTTATTAAATTATAAGCATAACATATTTTTTGTGTTTGTTTTCTAATTTTTTCTTGTCTGTCTTATAAATATCTGCACAGAAAAAGAAGAAAATATAATATTTTTCTCCATTTTTGCATAACAAAAGAAGAAAAATATAATATTTCGATTAGTAATCTTCAAAACGTGATTTAAGAACGGATCGAACAAATTAAGAAAATAAAATGCGAATATTGATAAAATACTATAAAAAATAAAAATTTTTAAAATATTAAGAAATGTGTAAGTAAAAATTGAGGAAATTCTTAAAAAATATAAGTAAGATAAATATAAAAATGTAATAATTAAAGTAAAATAACCTGCAATAAAATGAAAAAAAAGATCAAAACGAAAAAACAGGGTTTTATAAATGATGATTTTTTTATTAACTAATATGAAATTTAAATAATATTAGCAATTTTAATATCATTAAAATTTATGAATTAATAAAAATTAAAATAAAATTAACTAATATGAATCATTAAAATTTTTGATATCATAAATTGTACTATTTTCATTTTCATGCATTTTTATTGTGTTGTCCTTGTACCAAATCAACCAATTATGCTGATAATTGTAAGTTTTTCTAATTTTTTCGGCTTCGAAATACAATTTCTTCTGCAATCTTCTTCTCTTCATTATTACCTTCATCTTGCCCAGTTCCGATTTCAAATTATAAAGAAAATAAATGCGTTAGAATAATTTTGCGTTAGAGATTTTATTTCTTTTAGCTTCATCGTGAAAACGAATGTTGAAACTACACAAGTTTTTTCTCGTTTCTGATGGTTTACTATTAATTAATTTCGCTGTGATCAAACAATATCAATAGTTTTAAAAATTTTTAAAAATAAATTATTGGTGTTGTAGTTCGTCTGCGGTAAATCAGAAATAATTATATACGTGTTAGATACAGATGAAGTTAAGGATAAATTTAGTACTGATTTTATTTGTAGGCGTTCTTTTTTGCACTGTCTACAAAACCAAAAGCAATAGTATGTCTTTTCTTCTAGGTACTTTTTATGCTCCTTATCATTCATATATGCTCCTTATATTCACACAGGCTGTATGGTAACAATTCTAACCGCTGTCATCACATTGAATTCTCCTGGCTTGATCTTTAAAGTTGTTTTTACTTTGGTTGTAAATCTTTTTATTGGTTGCTAACATATTGCGTTCTTTTTATTTTGTTTTATTCGTATGAGTTTTATTTTGTAACAATTTAGAATTAAATAAGAAATAAATTGAGTATTCTTTGTTATTTAATTAAATTTTTCTTTTTTACAATTTAGAATTAAATAAAAAATAATTTCTTTCCGCTAATAAAAACACACGTCTAATCACCACAACTAACCGCCAAATTATCTTACTCTGACAAAAAATATTTCAAGTTACAAAATTACAGACAAATTTTTATTACGTTAACCACTGGTAAATACATTAAACACATACTTATTATCAGTATCAGCTTCTGATCAATATGAGTATGCTTTTTGTTGGAAAAAATTTTGTTACATATAACAAATTTTCATACAAAAATATGGGAAAAGTGTTTCAGTAAATTATTGTTGCATGTCATCTTTTTTGTAACACATACCACATTTGCATATTTTTAAATAAATAAATGTGGTTTATTGTAACATTTTTTCAGTTTTGCATGTACGTAATACATTTATACTATATTATGTTACAATATAAATATTAGAATGACTGTGGACTGTGGTTTATTGTAGCGTGTTCAGTTTCATATGTATACAATACCTTTATATTGTTATAATATAAATTGTGCATACTAGTTTTTTATACCCTACACATTAAGTATATTAGTATATTAATGTTATTATAGTATAATAACTTTGGTATGGTGTTTGTAACCACCAAAAGGAAGCGAGTTAGGTATAGACGTGTATATATATTCTGAATCAGGATCACCTCAGGAGTCGATTTAGCAATGTCCGCCCGTCCGTTTACACGATAACTCAAAAACTAATGAAGCTATCTTGATGCAATTTATATAGTAGGTTACTAATTACGAAAGAAAGGCTAAGTTCGAATCTGGACAAAATCCGTCAATGGGTTCGGATTCTGGAAGCTTCCGAATGATTCCGGAGCAAACGAGATTATCACCAAAACCAACAAAGATAGAACTTTTTGTACGATGATGTTCCTTCCCGTTCGATTTACGTCTCTGAAATTTAAAAGGATTTGGTCCATGGGTTTGGGTTTTGGAAGCTTCCGAACGAGCACCAGAGCAAATGAGATTATCTCCAAAACCAACAAAGATAGAACCTTTAAATTTTGTACAATGATGTTCCTTCCCGTTCGATTTATGTCTCTGAAATTTAAGAGGAGTTGGTCCATGGGTTTGGATTTGGAAGCTTCCGAACGAGCACCAGAGCAAATGAGATTATCTCCAAAACCAACAAATATATAACCTTTAAATTTTGCACAATGATGTTCCTTCCCGTTCGATTTATGTCTCTGAAATTTGAGAGGATTTGGTCCATGGGTTTGGATTTGGAAGCTTCCGAACGAGCACCAGAGCAAATGAGATTATCTCCAAAACCAACAAAGATAGAACCTTTAAATTTTTTATAATGATGGTCCTTCCAGTTTGATTTATGTCTCTAAAATTTAAGAGGATGTGGTCCATGGGTTTGGATTTTGGAAGCTTCCGAACGAGCTCCAGAGCAAATGAGATTATCTCCAAAAACAACAAATATATAACCTTTAAATTTTGTACAATGATGTTCCTTCCCGTTCGATTTATGTCTCTGAAATTTAAGAGGATTTGGTCCATGGGTTTGGATTTGGAAGCTTCCGAACGAGCACCAGAGCAAATCAGATTATCTCCAAAACCAACAAATATATAACCTTTAAATTTTGTACAATGATGTTCCTTCCCGTTCGATTTATGTCTCTGAAATTTAAGAGCATTTGGTCCATGGGTTTGGATTTTGGAAGCTTCCGAACGAGCCCCAGAGCAAATGGGATTATCTCCAAAACCAACAAAGATATAACCTTTAAATTTGGCAGAGTGGTGTTCTTTCATGTTTTATTTAAGTCTCTGAAATTTGAGAGGATTTGAACCATGGCTTCGGATTTTGGAAGCTTCCGAACGAGCCCCAGAGCAAACGAGATTATCTCCAAAACCAACAAAGATAGAATCTTTAAATTTTTTATAATGATGTTACTTCCAGTTTGATTTATGTCTCTAAAATTTAAGAGGATGTGGTCCATGGGTTTGGATTTTGGAAGCTTCCGAACGAGCCCCACAGCAAATGAGATTATCTCCAAAACCAATAAAGATATAACCTTTACTTTTGGCAGAATGGTGTTCTTTCATGTTTGATTTAGGTCTCTGAAATTTGAATGGATTTGGCCATGGGTTTAAATTTGAAAGGATTTGAACCGTGGATTCGGGTTTTGGAAGCTTCCGAACGAGCCGCAGAGCAAATGAGATTATATCCAATACGAACAAAGGTAGAACCTTTGAATTTGGTACAATGGTGTTCTTTCGTGTTTGATTTATGTCTCTGAAATTTAAGAGGATTTGGTCTATGGGTTTGGTTTTGGAAGCTTCCGAACGAGCCCCAGAGCAAATGAGATTATCTCCAAAACCAATAAAGATATAACCTTTACTTTTGGCAGAATGGTGTTCTCTCATGTTTGATTTGGTGTTCTCTCATGTTCCTTGGGTTCGGATTTTGAAAGCTTCCGAACGAGCCTCAGAGCAAATGATATTATCTCCAAATGCAACAAAGATATAACCTTTAAATTAGGCAGAATGGTGTTCCGACATGTTTGATTTATGTTTCTGAAATTTGTGAGGATTTGGTCCATGGGTTCAAAACTTGGAAGCTTCCGGACGAGCCCCAGAGCAAACGAGTATATCTCCACAACCAACAAAGATAGAACTTTTATTTTTAGTACAAAGGTGTTCTGTTATGTTTCCTTTTCAGTAAAATTGGAAACTGACATTTGAAAGAATTTGAACCATGGGTTCGTATTTTGGAAACTTCCGGACGAGCACAAGAGCAACGAGCATATCTCCAAAACCAACAAAAGTAGAACCTTTAAATTTAATAGAATGGTGTTCTGGCAAGTTTTCTTTATGTTCCTGAGATGGATTCGATGAATTGGAGTGGCAATTCGGGTAGCTGACACAAACCTCCCAAGAACTACCAATCTTCGAAAATAATTAAGATAGAAACTTAAAATTTTATACAAGGGTGTAAAGCATATCCCAAGCGGATGCCTCTTTTACGTTCTTGAAATTCGAGTTGAATAAGACAGAAAAGAGAAGAAGTTCAAGCAGCTGCCAAAAACACTTATGGATTTTTAATTTAATTCGAATTATTCAGGTGTAGGGTATTAATAAGTCGGTTGCATCGACTTACTGTTACATTTACTTGTTTTAAATCATTAAGTTGTGATCAAGTTTTCAATGAAGCAAAATATCATCTTCACTGTTTCTAGATTTACTAGAAAAGTAATTGAACTTTATATTGTAATTTGTATTATTTTTTTGTTTTATAGATTTGAAATATTTAATTATTTTTAGCATGATGAATCAACTTGATTATTCAAGTAACGGGGTTGACTTTTCTTCCGATGATGAAAGAGTGAATCCTACTTTTGAATTGGAATATTTTTGTGAAAATACTGAAGACATTGTTCCCATTTATGAAAATGAAGGACCTTCACAACGCAAATCTTCAATTCGTAAATTACCATCCAATTATATGTTTTCTTTATACCCTACACCTAAAGTATTGGGTATATTAACTTTGGTATGGTGTTTGTAACCACCAAAAGGAAGCGAGTTAGATATAGACATATATATATATTCTTAATCAGGATCACCTCCTGAGTCGATTTAACGATGTCCGTCCGTCCGTCCGCCCGTCCGTTTACACGATAACTCAAAAACTAATGAAGCTATCTTGATGAAATTTATATAGTGGGTTACTAATTACGAAAGAAAGGCTAAGTTCGAATCTGGACAAAATCCGTCCATGGGTTCCGATTCTGGAAGCTTCCGAATGATTCCGGAGAAAACGAGATTATTTCCAAAACCAACAAAGATAGAACCTTTAAATTTTGTACAATGATGTTCCTTCCCGCTCGATTTATGTCTCTGAAATTTAAGAGGATTTGGTACATGCGTTTGGGTTTTGGAAGCTTCCGAACGAGCACCAGAGCAAATGAGATTATCTCCAAAACCAACAAAGATAGAACCTTTAAATTTTGTACAATGATGTTCCTTCCCGTTCGATTTATGTCTCTGAAATTTAAGAGGATTTGGCTCATGGGTTTGGATTTGGAAGCTTCCGAACCAGCACCAGAGCAAATGAGATTATCTCCAAAACCAACAAAGATAGAACCTTTAAATTTTGTACAATGATGTTCCTTCCCGTTCGATTTATGTCTCTGAAATTTAAGAGCATTTGGTCCATGGGTTTGGATTTGGAAGCTTCCGAACGAGCACCAGAGCAAATGAGATTTTCTCCAAAACCAACAAAGATATAACCTTTAAATTTGGCAGAGTGGTGTTCTTTCATGTTTTAATTAAGTCTCTGAAATGTGAGAGGATTTGGTCCATGGCTTCGGATTTTGGAAGCATCCGAACGAGCCCCAGAGCAAACGAGATTATCTCCAAAACCAACAAAGATAGAACCTTTAAATTTTTTATAATGATGTTCCTTCCAGTTTGATTTATGTCTCTAAAATTTAAGAGGATGTGGTCCATGGGTTTGGATTTTGGAAGATTCCGAACGAGCCCTAGAGCAAATGAGATTATCTCCAAAAACAACAAATATATAACCTTTAAATTTGGCCGAATGGTGTTTTTTCATGATTGATTTAGGTCTCTGAAATTTGAGAGGATTTGGCCATGGGTTTAAATTTGAAAGGATTTGAACCGTGGATTCGGGTTTTGGAAGCTTCCGAACGAGCCGCACAGGAAATGAGATTATAGCCAATACGAACAAAGGTAGAACCTTTGAATTTGGTACAATGGTGTTCTTTCGTGTTTGATTTATGTTTCTGAAATTTAAGAGGATTCGGTCTATGGGTTTGATTTTGGAAGCTTCCGAACGAGCCCCAGAGCAAATGAGATTATCTCCAAAACCAATAAAGATATAACCTTTACTTTTGGCAGAATGGTGTTCTTTCATGTTTGATTTAGGTTTCTGAAATTTGAGAGGATTTGGTCCATGGGTTCGGATTTTGAAAGCTTCCAAACGAGCCTCAGAGCAAATGATATTATCTCCAAATGCAACAAAGATATAACCTTTAAATTATGCAGAATGGTGTTCCTTCATGTTTGATTTATGTTTCTGAAATTTGTGACGATTTGGTCCATGGGTTCAAATCTTGGAAGCTTCCGGACGAGCCCCAGAGCAAACGAGTATATCTCCACAACCAACAAAGATAGAACTTTTATTTTTAGTACAAAGGTGTTCTGTTATGTTTCCTTTTGAGTAAAATTGGAAACTGACATTTGAAAGAATTTGAACCATGGGTTCGTATTTTGGAAACTTCCGGACGAGCACAAGAGCAACGAGCATATCTCCAAAACCAACAAAAGTAGAAACTTTAAATTTAATAGAATGGTGTTCTGGCAAGTTTTCTTTACGTTTCTGTGATGGATTCGATGAATTGGAGTGGCAATTCGGGTATCTGACACAAACCTCCCAAGAACTACTAATCTTCGAAAATAATTAAGATAGAAACTTAAAATTTTATACAAGGCTGTCAAGAACATTCCAAGCGGATGCCTCTTTTACGTTCTTGAAATTCGAGTTGAATAAGACAGAAAAGGGAAGAAGTTCAAGCAGCTGCCAAAAACACTTATGGATTTTTAATTTAATTCGAATTATTCAGGTGTAGGGTATTAATAACTCGGTTGCATCGACTTACTGTTACATTCACTTGTTTTTATTTAGATTATCATCCATATTCTTGTATTTTAATATTATAATTTTTGTAATACCGATATACCGACCCTGTATAACATACTTTATTTTTCTTAATGAAACAAAGTGAAAACTATCATAAAAATTGCTTATTTGCAGCAAGTAGTAAATCTGATAATGCAAAAAGTAGTAGAAAGCGTAAAAGGCATCCTGAATTGTGTAAACAGAATGTAAGAAAGCAGCTTCGTGGACAGGCGATGATTTACCTTGATCGACAACGAAAACAAAAAGCTGCTCAAAGCTTAGGTTCACCATGTGAATCAACTTGTTTCTATTTATGTACTGAATACATTAGTGAAACTTCCAGATTAAAAATACATCAAGATTTTTGGAATTTAAATAATAATGAAAAGTATTTATTTTATGCCAATTTCGTTAAACCGGTTAATGTTAAACGTCGAAGAAAAATGAAATAGAACAAAAAAAAATATTCATAACGTTATTATTTTAAAATTGAGACAAGAACTTTGCAAGAAATTATTATTTTTTCAACACAAAAATCGAATTAATTAATGGTATTTGGAAATCACCTTGTGAAAGCAGAGGTAGAAAGTACCTGAAGAAAAAATAATTGAAGTAAAATAACACACGTTTCTCACCGTGGATTCACATTACTGTAGATCAACTTCTTCTAGCAAATATTTAGAAAGCCATTTGAGGTTACAAAAAATATATTCCTTTTATCTAAGTCAGAATATTTTGGAACCTGTTAGTTTAAGTATAAGGATACATTCAATAATAACTTATTATTATTGCATTTATGTATTTATAGGGATACATTCAATAATAACATTAACTTTTCATTCCACATCTTTAAAAAAGACAAGTGTGTGCTCATTATTTGATAATAATAAGGAAAATAATTCAGAAAAAGAAAAAAGATTGTATAATAAGCATATAAACGAAAAATCCGGCCATTGGTGCAGTGGTTGAGGCACCGCTTCTCATTCATAAGATAATGAGAGTTCTCGGGTTCGATTCCTGGCTGGGTACAATAAATATTCATATATCGCAATATATAAATACTTAAATATATCACATAATATCTCGTACAGTATGTATATACATTCAAACACTTTTTAACCACAGATTTGATAAGTGTATAGGACAATTTGATTTAAAGTTATCAGTCTTTTGTAATGATGGTAAATCTCTGTTCAGATTTTCTATTTACTGTCAATTTGAAGCAAACATTTTTTTTGTTTTCTTTTAACGTAACTTTTTCCAACTGGCTGTAAATAGTGTTTTAATATAGGTTTAACATCTAAATAATTAATAAGCCGGTTAGTCCATTTAAGTCCATTTATTTTTTTCTCACAATATTGATTATTAAATTTCACCTTGACTAAGTTCTTCTGCATGGTATGGTAGTTTAGAGTGATACACAATTGAAATTAAATTTCCCTTTTCAAGTATAGCTAGATCTTTTAGGAGACATTGCTTTTCATTTGCTTGTGGAAATTGTAGGTCAACTATGAATATTTGTTTATCCATGTCGAAGGTTTTTAGAAGATTGTTCAATAGAATAACTTAATTTACATTTAAATTCATTTCAGCAAAATACCTTTTTATATAAATATAGATTAGGTAGTATAGAATGCTAGGTAGTTTGTAACTAATACAATTACACTGATCTATTTGCAATGATGATGGTTGGGTCACCCTGTTGTGGTAAAACCACTCTTATTCAAAATTTAATAAAATATAAAAAGAAAAATATACTATCACACATTAATAATTATCACAAATTAATTATTTGGTGAATTTAAACAAAAATGCGGTTCCACTATATATCAAAGATGTTCAATATAGTAATACAATATTAGATTTTAATGATAATAAAGAACCTTTGTTGATTGTTATCAATGATATGATGCTAAATTCTGATGATAATTGTGTAATCTATTTACCATAGGTTCACATCATAAAAATTTGTCTGTAATATTGTAACTTACAATATTTGTATCAGGGGAAGGGTAATTTGGCGGTTAGTTGTGGCGATTAGACGTTTGTTTTTATTAGCGGAAAGAAATTATTTTTTATTTAATTCTAAATTGTAAATAATAATATAAAGATTCATGAAGATAACGCTGATGATGAAAGCCAATGAGAAGTTCCAACAGCTAAATATGCTGATTGGATTAAGGGTGAAAGGATAAATCTGAAAGGATAATACAACAATGTTAGCTTGTTTTTATCTGTTTTCATGATTATGATGATATCTGTTATAAGGGTATGACGCAAACTAGTCTAAAAGTGCTTATACATCAAGAAGGATTGCCAAATAACTATCAAGAACTTTATAAGCTATACTTTAGTTATCATGAAACTACAGGAATATCTCGAAAGGAAGTGCAACAGGATCTAGCTCATTTTAGGAGACATATAGATAATAAATTCAGAGAACATCTGCAGAGAATTAGAGAATCATGGCAAAATTATATGATTGGAATACCATGATGCTGGATAACCTAATGCATATGAAGATAATGCATTTTAATCTAGAAGTTTGAGAAAAAATCTGTACTAGATAGAAATATTTATAGAAATTGAAGCTGGTTTTGATATAATCGTGGTTGGAGAAACTTGGATATATTCCGAATAAGAAAAGTACTTTAATATTCTTGGATATACAGCATCCTTTATATCTAATAATTCGAGCATAGATGGCGGGGCTGCGATGTTAACTCGGTAAATATAAAAAATATAAATGATGTTAGTAATACTATAAGAATTACATCAAACTCAGCGACATTACTAGATCATGTTCTTTCTGATCGATTTGGTTTTGATATCATGTATGAGATTCTAAACTTAGATCATAAAGCAGTCTGTGTTGAATTTAAAGCAGTTCTTAGAAAACTTGAAACGCAAATAACTCAAACTATGGTAAATACGCATACTTGTTGGAATATTACTTACATAGTCATAATTGCATAAATGTTGATGAATTGGTTGAAGCTATAAATTATTTCAGAGACATTTGAACAAGTGTTAAGAACATTAGAATTAGAAGAAATAATCATTGGATGTCGAAAGAAATTTTAAAGCTAATTGAATCCAGAAATAACTTATATAAGAAATATAAGAACTATACTAAAAATGTGGAGTATAATGTAAATTACAATGGTGTAAAAAATGAGGTTAATGCAGAGATAAAAGAAGTAAAGTAAACATATTTTAATAGAAAATTGCAAGCAGCTGGCTCAAATACTAGAAAGATATGGAATGTCTTGAATTCTCAGATTGTAAACCAAAAATCAGATTGTAACAAAATAATTAAGGAAATTCGATATAATAGTGAACTGTTAAATAATAACAACGACATAGCCAACAGCTTTAATGAGTATTTTAGTTATGCCGGTAAAAAATTAGCAGATAAAATGCAAACTAAAGAAGTAAATAAATCAAAAACACATTAAATGTACGTTCCATGTTCCTGGTACCTAGTAATGATCAAGAAGTGTATAATGTTATTATAAATCTAAAAGATAATTCACCTGGGTCTGATAACATATCAGCAAAAACTTAAAAGCTGTTGCTAATATAGTATTAATTAGCAATTTTGTTAACGATAGTTTTCGCACAGGAGATTATCCTAACTCATTAAAATGTAGTACAATGATTCCAATATACAAAAGTGGTTCTCCTTTGGATACATCTAATTATCGACCTATATAGTAAGTGTTATGAGCTGCATGAGTAAAATATTTGAAAAAATAATCAATAAAAGAATATGTGAATTTATCAAATGTACAGGGGGATTTGATATCAATCAATTTGGATTCCAAAAATCGCATGGCACTGATGTAGCTATCAACGATTCTATAAGATCTATTATTGATAATCTCGATAAAGGAAACTATGTATGCTCAATCTTTGTTGACCTAAGTAAAGCATTCGATACAGTGGACCATCAAATATTGTTGAACAGAGTACATGAATTCAGAATAAGAGGGCTGCCTCATGAATTACTGAGAGCTTATTTGCAGAACAGATTTATCAAAACCAATTGAGGATTTGAAAAAATATATGAAATAGGTATATGGAAATAAAGTAACAGTGAACATTGAAAAAACAAAGTACATGATTTTTAAACGATTAAATAAACCGGATATCAATCCCAAAATTTGTATTGATAGCAAAGAAATTATAAGAGAACAAAGTTATAAATATCTCGGTATATCTATATAGACAAATTATCCTGGAATGATCATGTTAATTGTATATTACAAAAGATAATGCCATTACTAGGTGCTATTAAAAGAAGCGGTATTATATTAGATGATAAATCAGGTAAATTGTTATTTCATGCACACATTATGTCTCATATACGGTACAATGTGGCGACATGGTCGTGTTGTACAAATACATTAAAGAAAAAAATTAACATATTAATAAATAAAGCAATCCAGATACTCTACAGGCTGAATTGGCGTACTCTATCTGATAATCTATACAAAATTACTGGTTTCCTCAAATTAGATGAATTAATAATTTTAGAAAAAGCCAAAATAATTCATAAAATAGAAAATGGTGTCACTAAAAGCAAAACGTTGTTATAAAAGAGAAGGAATATTCACAACTATAACACAAGAAATATGAAAAAAATCGAATTGAATTGGCCAAAAACAGTAATTTTTGCTCTTTCATAAGGATTTATAATTGTCTTTTTGAGAAATTAAAGAAATGCAGTAAAGTACGCAGCTTCACATTTGAATGGAAATGTTTATTAAAAAATTATACAGTTCTACTCAAAAGATTGTTAGAATAACTAAAATTAATTAAAACTAGTTATAACTAAATTAGGATATAAAAATGGAAGAGATATCGAATATCTCTAGTAGAAAAAGTATTTTTTAAAACCGTGGCAATAATGCCATCTGGACCGGCTGACTTTTTTGTATCCAAATTTTTAAGAACTTTAAGAACTGCACGAGTTCTGAATGAAATTCTACCTAAGGAGCAGTTAACCTCTGGAAGAATGCATGGTCTTTGTGTTGACTGGGGCAATGTTGAATTGGAGGCGAAATTTTTGGCAAATAAATCTGATTTTTCTTTGGGATCGAATACAATTTCGTGATAGTTATCAACCAAAGGCGGGAACGAAGAATCACCACTTTTACCATTAAGGCTCTTAGCAAAGGTCCAAAAGGATTTGATATTTTTAGGAAGATGCAAAAGATGTCTTGTCAACCGTCTGTTGTGCAAGAACTTTTGCTTGTTGATAACTCTCCTACCCCAGTTTCTAACCGCGATATAGCTCGGCCTATTAGCTTCAGTCCTATCACTCTTGTAGATTTGAAAAGCTTCCTCCTTTTTAGATATTGCATTTGCACAAATGCGATTAAACCAAGATTTGGGTGGGCTTTTAATACTTTTCATAGAGTGAGGTATGTAAGCTCTCATCCCTAGAAGAATTATTTCACTAATTGCATTGGTTGCAAAGTCAACATTTCTGTTGCTAAAGCACAAAGACCAATCAAAAGCTTTAAAAAATTCATTTAAACCTTCCCAGTTAGCATGGATATAACGCCATACTATTTTTTTTGGGACAGGTCTTTGACTGGTCTGAGTGCCAACTTCAAAGCTAGTATTAATCAAGCAGTGATCGGAACAACCAAGAAGAGAGCTAACTGAGACCTTGTATTTCTCAGGATATGTAGACAGAAACAGGTCCAGGAGATGACCAACCTGGTCTACACGGTCAGGAATTCTAGTGGGATTTTGGACAAGTTGGGAATAATGAAGCGAAAAGCTCAACTTGTTTCCCAATTAAGTTGCCAGTTTCTATTAGGGATATTGAAATCACCAGCCGCAACAATTCATATTGTGGATTTAATTCCAAAATTTCATTAATCTGGTTGGTGAGATTTTCAATCTCCGAAATAGACTCCAGTTCACTAGAGTTTGGATAATGAAGCGAAAAGCTCAACTTGTTTCCTAATTAAGTTGCCAGTTTCTATTAGGGATATTGAAATCACCAGCCGCAACAATTTCATATTGTGGATTTAATTCCAAAATTTCATTAATCTGGTTGGTGAGATTTTCAATCTCCGAAATAGACTCTAGTTCACTAGAGTTTGGAGACCTGTATAAGTAACATAAATGAATGACATGCCTAGCAACAACAATTGTTATCCAAATGTAGTGGAACATTTGGTTGGAACACTTATATTTGTGAAGCACGGTGTAACGAACAATCATTTCTAACATAAAGAGCGACCCCAATATGAGGCACAAAATGAGAGACAAAAGTTGTCGTCTTGGCCAACCATCTGGGTCTCACATAATGCTAATATTGCTGGTTTTACTGAATTTACTGAATTGAACGGCAAGAAAATTCGACTGCAGACCACGAACATTGCAAAAATTTACGCTAAAATTGGCAATGATTAATAGCAACAATGGGTTTCAAAATATATAAATAATATAATCAAAAAAAAAATAAATAAATAAATAAAATACACGAAAACCAAAAGATTCAAGTATTTAAAGAATTTCACAAACGAAAAGTAAATTGAAAAATTAATTGAATTTTAATATTGAGTGCAATGATCAATAAATAATCACTAACTGGCACTTAATTACCAATTAATTAATATTAAAAGATAAACAATCAATACTAATAATCAATAAATAATATTAAATAAAAAATAATATTAAGCATTAGTAATCACCACAGATAACACAAAGTTTGCAAAATACTTTCAACAGTTTTTAATTCCTTATTGAAAGCCATTTCAACTCAAAGTCAACTACGAGTAATGTAAACGCGATACTTAAATAATGCTTAAAGTAAAAGTATAGCAAAATGAGGTAGAAAATTAATAGAATAACAAACAATATAGTCAATCACAAAAAATGTGAATGTATGAAAAGGACGGATATCTATTGTTTGATCTTTTGACGTGTAGTTCTGCCGCACGTTTGTAAACAAAAACAATATTTATGATTTAAAAAAAAAAAAAAAAAATTAAAATTCGTAAAAATAAAATAAAAATTAAAAAATTGAAATATAAAAATTAAAGTTAAAATATTAATAAAAAAAAATAGAACAATTATATTAAAAATAATTATACAGTGTTAGATTATAAGGTAGAAGGAATTATACCAAATTGTGTATACATTCCAAGTGTGCTAAATTCATATATAATTATTAATTACCAATTACTAACAAAAAAAAAACAAAAAATAAAAATAAGTTTAGTTTAAGGTACAACAAAAAAAGATAATAAGTTAAGTTTAATTGTTAATATTAAAAAAAAAAAGAATATATGAAGTTAATTTTAAGTTTTAAGGAAAAATGCAACAAAATTTTTATGTATATAAATAATTAAAATAGGAATAGTAAAGGAAAAAAAAAAATGTATATTATATCAAAAATTTACTAAAAAAATTTAAAATTGTTAAGAAATAAAATAAAATAATAAAATAAAAATATAAAAAATGATTTTGTACACTTATTTAATTTGAAAGGAACCATTAACGAAAGAGAAAAAGAATGTTCAACAAATAATTATTGTATTGGATAAGCGACGTCCATGACAGAAATGGTAAAAAATAAAGAAAGAAAAAAAAAAAAAAATGCACTTATCTTATTTATGGTTCCAGATCCGAGATCATATTACTCACCAAAGAAATTAGAATTATGATAATGAAATATAAGCAAAATAAAAAAAAATTAAAAACTAAATTTTATTAAAAACTCTATAAAGACGACCTTTCTCTTCGAGTGTCAAACTTGAATGATTTGAATAATTTAAATACATAATTTGAATTTAAATACTAAATTTGAAAAACTTATATTTTGATAGAAAAAATGTTAGGTAGAACATGAGATATACGTATTTTAAAATAAGGCTTTATCAAAGTTGGAAGGGCTGCAGTTCCATAATGGATGGGGCTATATGAAAAAGTTGTTCTACAACATTAATTTTTTCATGCGACCTACCCATGGTTAAAATAGTTTTTCTGTACTTTTAACGGAGTAGGAGTTTTGTAAAGAGAAGACGGACGGACAGAGTGAAACTAATAGACACATTTTTTCAAAATTTTTTTTGGTTTTTGGATTTTTTTAGACACATTTTTTCAAAATTATTTTCAAAATTTTTTTCTACTATTTCAAGAAAAAAAATTTAATAAATATCTGGTCATTTCAGTTTTGGTTTTAAAACTGTGCCAAAATTAAGGCAAAATTCAAAAATCTAAGCCAGTCTTGTCCTTAAGGCAACTTCTGAGAATGTCTCTGCAAAAAATCAGGAAGATTGGTTAATAATTGTGAGTGTTCCAAGGTTCAAACCAGAAAAATACTCTAAAAAATGCTAAAATTTCAACTTCAAATTTCTTTGTAGATGTTCTATTTTGCACTGCCTACAAAACCAAAACGAATAGTGTTCCTTTTCTTCTAGGTACTTTTTGTGCACATTATTCATATCCACGCAGGCTGTATGGTACCGATTGTTACAGCTGCCCTCACATTGAATTCTCCTGGCTTGGCCTTTAAAGTCGCTTTACTTTGGTTGCAAATCTTTTTATTGGCTGCTGACATATTGCATTTTTTTTTCTTTTTATTTTTTTTTTCGTATGAGTGTTCTTTGTTATTTGATTAATTTTTTATTTTTATTTTGGAACAATGTAGAATTAAATAAGAAATAAATTGAGTGTTCTTTGTTATTTAATTAAATTTCTTTTTTTTTTACAATTTAGAAATAAATAAAAAATAATTTCTTTCCGCTAATAAAAACATACGTCTAATCGCCACAACTAACCGCCAAATTATCTTACCCTGATGAAAATATTTTAAGTTACAATATTACAGAAAATATTTATGATGTGAATCTCTGGTAAATAAATTACACAATTATCATCAGAATTTAACATTATATCATTGATAACAATCAACAAAGGTTCGTGATTATCATTAAAATCTAATATTGTAATACTATATTGATTACCTTTGATATATAGTGCAACCGCATTTTTGTTTAAATTACCATAAAGTAAATATATACATAGAGACCTCACGTAGAAGAAAAAACCGTAGTCAATTTCATTGATTTGAAAGCACCCCAAGATCGTGTTTGGAGTTATTTCGTAAAAAGGTGACCGTATTAGACCGTATACCATCAAAGAACATAAAAAAAACAAAACAAAAAAATATTATTTTTTCATTCATTCGGTTCATAATTCATTTTCTTCTAACTGATTTTTTTTTCTCTAAGAATTGATTTTTTTTTCTCTAAGAATACATACATACATACATATCTATCTGTGCATCACAAACAAATGTTCTTATAATTTTAAAATGTAATTTTATAGATCTCATAAAGAATAACTCTACACAACACATAGATACTATTTGAAGGCCAACAAAATTTTATTATAATATTGCTTAAGTGTGATGTAAATTGTATTGTAACTGAGATCTATTTGTTTTTATTTTTTCTTTTTTGTTTAGAAGAATAATTTTTCTAAAAATTAAAAAATATTTTTGGATGGAATATTGAAATTTTCTAAAATATTGGTATTAACCTTTGTGGACCCACAAAGGTTTAGTAAGTTAAGATCACCTTTACTGAATGTATAATTACATAAGGCTGGTTTTCATTAGACCCATATATCCACGAAAATGTTAGAGCATAGGCAGAATATGCAAAAATTATATGTGTTTGAAAGAAATTAAGCTAAAAAAATATCCAAGAAAGTAACCATAAAGGCTAATTTTCATTACTCCGATATATCGGAGAAAATGTTAGAGCATAGGCTGGAGATACAAGAATACTACTTGTATGACAAAGAAAAGAGATAAAATATCTGGAGAACCATCCATAAATATCGGGAGAAATATCGGGAGAGTAACCATAATTACTGACTAAAAGGTGTTCTCTGAATACTTTTTGCTATAATTACAGCCGATATTTTTACTACATACAGAAAAAATGTGTATACACAAAATATTTGCGCACACTATTTCAAGTTTTTATGGATACTTGTCTTTTGAATTTTGTAACGTTTGTCATTTGAAATTTGAAAGTTGTTTTGAATTTTCAAATTTAAAATTATTTACATTCGTGTTGTTTGTTGGTGGTTTTGTTTGTAAAAATTTAGAAATTTGTTTGTTTTTAATAAATTCAATAAATTCAATTCAAATTCAATAAATAATTGTGTTAATAAATTCTGTGCAATATTTAACATATCTATAATTATAATAAATTATAATTTATAGTGAATATTATATTGTGATAAAATTAATCTATATATATAACCTATAGATATATTATATTTTATAAAAATTATCATATAAACGTTTTAACAAATAAAATTTAAAATTTATCTATTTTGCTATTTCTATTTATATTTCATAACTTTACATACTATTTTCTATAGCTATTTCTATTATTTCCTATTACTTTCTATATATCTATTATATCTTATATAATGTTCAAAATTAATACAAAAATGGATTTCAATCCAGTAAGTTAAATATTTATTTAAAATTTTGAATATTTCATTAACAGTGCAATTTTTTTAAGATTCGAATCACTGTGAAATAGTGGAAGATTTAAGATTGCTAAATCTTGAATTTTCACAACATTTTTTAACAGATATAACTACAATTAGATGTAGAAGCGATTCAACAAATGGTATTAGGTTATATACAATTTTAACTGTCAAAGTGTTGCTGTAATTTTTTTTAATAATATAATTTTTTTCTCCCTCTTTCCCAATGGTAGTGCACTATATATTTTCTTTCTAAAGTTCCGATAATATCCATCAAATTTCTCATGAAAACCAGCCTTTATGACTATAGAATAGATATGTATGTAATTCTTTCTAGACAGCAAAATTCTTAAAAGTATTTTTTGAAATTGAAAGGTAGCTACATAGTCTTATTAAAAAACAGAATTTAAAAATTTTAAAAATTAAGAAGGTATTTTTTAAAAGAAAAAACATTTGGTACAAAGTGGTTAAAACTTACCATATCTTTACAAAAAAAAATTAAATTAAGAAGAAACAACTACATGCACGACAAAAAAGTTATTTTAATGCACGATATTTATAACAACGCCATTACGATCCGGCTTGTAAGATATTTAGGCATTGTTTTTTTTTAAACTAGTATTTGCCCGCTGCTCGAAAATCGAGCAAATCTAGTTTAAAATACAGCTGCATAGTGTACATCTTGTCCGTTTTCGAAAGCCGAAAGTTCTTGTCTGAGTTCGTGATGCGTAAGCGAGGATTCGTTCTGTTTCAGGGATGGATTGGGTGTTACAGCCGTACTACCACTTTAGCAAACCGCAAATTATTATTACCAAAATGTTAAACTAAATAAGTACTTTAATGAAAATTATGTAAAGAACTATGTAAATGAATTATGTAAAATAATGTAAAAAAACTTTTAAATTATTAAAAACAAATCCTTAAAATTACTACATATTATACCAGGTATACATATATTAATAAGAGAGTCACATATAAAACATTTTATAATTACAATTACTTTTTTTAATTACGTATTATTTTAAAATTTTCATGTAGACAACTTACGGTCCACGCTTTTATATGCACAGTAAGATGGCGCAGTAAAAAGCCAGAGAGTTCCAGTACGGAAAACATAAATATTTTTTATTGCATTAAAAAAAACGTATTAAAATTTTTTGAATTCATAAATTCATATTTATATAATATGTATTATTAATTCTTATAAATAAATTTATTATAAAATAAACTCAAAAATTTATTATTATAATACCTACATATATCAATGGGCATTTACATGTTAGTTCTAAACTGAAACTCATAAAGTTGGCATTTAATATAAGACCTATTATTTTAAAAATGTTTCAATTCTAAAACTTTCAAATGTGCACCCCATACATAGCAAAATCCTGTAAACCAAAAAAAAGTAATCATTTACTTTTAATTTAAGGAACAAACATTTTTTACTGTCTCTTAAATTTTCATATTGTTATTGTTAATATTGCTATGTCTCACGTTATGTCTGTTATCTGGTTGTACTCTGTAAATCAGTACTTGGTTAGTACTATACTGTGCCACTCTTTCAATGACAAAATAATATAGATAATACGTACCACAAATCATACTCATGGGCATTGGTCATAAGAGCAAATATAATATGCAGGCATATATAAACAAACATATATACATTCATATTTAATAAAAACGTTTCAAATTTATTGTTATTTGTTTTGAGCATGAAATTTAAGTTTAAAGCAAAAGCGCATCTTACATAATATGTATGTATGAATATTATGAAATGACGTTATGGATTCATGTTGTAAGTTGTAAACATGTATGGTTACATTACATACATACATTCGATGATTCGATGTATTAAAAAGTAGAAAAAAAGTTTTCTTTTTATTCTTATTATACATGCATACATATACGTCTTTACATATTGTAAATCAAAATAGACTCCATTTTTTTGAAAAATTTTATTTTCTGATTTTGTTTTTAATTATATATGCAGAGTAAACGTTTTAGTTTAAATAAAATCACATCAATACTTACATATATAATTACATTTGGTGGTTAAAAAAAATAGACACTGTTTATTTCTATAAGTACAAAAAATTAAATTCGTAAATCGTAATTTTGATTTAAAACACCCCCCAAAAAATTTTATGCGAAAAAATTTATAAAATATAAAACATATCAACATATACATATGTATATATTATATAAAGAGCTTCTGAAACTTTTCATTTACGTAATTATCAAAAACAAAACATAAAATTCCAATAAAAAAAAAACAAAAATTGGAATTTATTGCAAATTTAATCTAAGTACCTAATAATTTATAAACTACTTACACATATGTATATATACATACATACATACATATATTATGTCTGACAATTAAACTAAATTTAACTATTATAATTTTATTTATTTATTATATAATTAACTATATAGGTACATAATTATAATTTTAAAAAAATATAAATATTATTTTAACTATTATTAATTTAGATTATTATAATAACAATATAATTTCTAACTTAAATTTTTTTTATCAGTGTACTAAAAAAAACTGCTTTCATCCAAAACTTCCAAACAAAATATTTTAAAAAATTAAAATCTATTAATAAAATCCACCAATCCAATCCAATTTAAAAAATTTTACACCCTCATATCATATTCATATAACCATATTCATTCAATACTAACTCAGTGTAAATATACAATACTAAATCATATTATATATGCGAGAGGCAAACCCAAACACATATTTACATTTTGAAGTATAAATAAGGACCTACCTCTAAAAATACTACTACAATTTACGAACTAATAAAAAGCATGTACTAAAAAGAAAGAAAAAATTAATATGTAAACACATAGAAAGACGTGTAAAAAATTGCATATGTGGCAAAAAATTTTGATAAGCTGTATTTTCTAAACTACCACCCCGATCAAAAAGGTAAAAATAAATTTTGTTTTTCCTCCCCTCATTCTTTCTAATGATGCATAAACCATGTAAATCGGTCCAGTAGTTTTCTCTGAAAAGGAACCCAAAAATAATGCTGGCGTATTTATATACTGATTTTTTATGAATATTTATTTTGCTACTGATGTATGGATATACATACATATCTATACAGATATTCCTCTCGTAACACTTTTAAATTTTATTTTTGGAATATAGAATATAGAATACAGATATTCGTCTTGTAGTACTTTTAGAAATTATTAAAAAAATTTGAGAAGTTTGTTCGATATTGGTATTATAATACGGCAATTACTTGTGACCACCTGACCACCTGAGCACCTGATAAACCATTTTGTAGTTATAATAATAAAACATTTTTTGCTTATTCGTTTTTCGCCATCTAATTAAATGTAATATGTATATATTATAACATAATATATTTTTTTTGTACTATTTACTAAAATACCTTTAGCAAGCTAATTTTTAGTATCTTAGTAATACTCCTAAGCTTAAGCTAAATTTGGAGTTCTGTCCAAGTCAAGTTTTTAAATAAAAGAGATGCTTTCTTTTTTTCCTTTTCTTCTTGAAAGTCAAGAAGATAGTATATCTTTTATTAAAAATGTTTAAGCTATTTATACAAAAATTATTTACATTAAGTATATTACAAAATCTATACTTTTACAATTTTATTAATATTGATCCCAAATTCCAATTAAATGTTTCTTTTACAAAATAATCAAAATTCGGTATTTTTGTTTGAACGTAAAAATAACAAATTTCTAAAATATAAATTGAACATGGAATTCTTTTGTATGACACACATATGGTTCATATACTTCTTAGAATTTTGCAATTACTTTTATGACATAAATTTAAACATAATACTATTTTTTATTTAAACACATTTTTAATACATTTTTATTTTTTGATAATATTCTACTAAAAAAGTTTTATGCACACTTACATTTTTTGGTGAATTGCATTTTGACCATATGACGTTTGGGATTTACCTTTAGTAGTAAATTTAATTATTATTAGATAATATTAAATAAAATATTTTGTTTTGAAATTTGATTTTTACGGTTAAAAAAGGTAAGATAAAAAGTGCAAACATTTGCTAAATATTTTATGACTTTAAAAACGGGTTTTAAGTTAAATGGAATTTAAGTATTAATTAAGTAGTGCGATAAGGCACATCGCACTAGGAAAAAAAAATGTGTGCTTAAAAGAAAAAAAATTTTTTTGTTGATTTTACTGTTTTTTTTTTTTGTTTTGTCATTTTTTTGTACTTATCTTAAATAGTAAGAATAATATAAACTTTAAAAGAATTGTTACATCTAATTATTTTAAAATTAATATTTATATAAATGAGATTCTTATTTTTTTTGATTAATTAATGTTTTTACAACTAATTTATTATTTATTTAAAAAAAAAACATTATACATATATCATATTATGATATGTTTTTTTTTTGGAAATTGTTTTTGTTTTATCTATTAAATTTATTTATTTGTTACTAAAGAGTTTTAATCTATTATTATGAATTTCTCTTAGTTTATTATTAATTTTTATTATTGAATTCACATTGTTTGTTTTTACAATTTTATAAGGTCCTACATATGGACTAGTTAATTTATTTCTTGTTTCATTTTTAAGTAGAATTAAGTCATTTACTTTGAATATTATAGGTTTAACTTTTATGTCATGTTTAATTTTTCTATTTTCTTTTGATAAATTTAGCATATTTTTTGCTTGTTCAGCAGCGAATTTTAATCTGGTTTTTAGCTCAAGTACATAGTCATTTATGTCTTGTATGGGTACATTTGTGTTTGTATTAAAGTTCGTCGGTAAGTTTGATATTCTTCCGTAAAGTAATTCGAATGGTGTATAGTTTGTATCTGTATGTGGTGTGGTGTTATAGCAGATTGCAAAATATGGAATCCATTCGTCCCATTGGTAATCTTGTGTGAACGATAACAAGTATTGGTTTAAAACTCTATGGTTTCGTGCAATTAAACCCAAGGTTTCGTGATGATACGGAGTAGATTTTAGATGTTCTATGTTAAATTAACCATTCAAGTATTAATTTCTGTTTGATAAGGTTAAAATATCTCTAAAAAACTATAAAGATGAATACTCAGGACTTGCAGCGAAATGCCATGAAGCTGTCAAAACCAATTCAGCACCTTTTAACGAAATGGCCAAGGAATATGAGTTACTTAATATGTCGTTTAGCAGATCAGCAGAAAGGCAGAAAGATCAGATGCTGCAGAACTTTACTGTTATAAAAAATGAGATTTTTTCAAAACTTCTTGACAGTACTCAAGAATACATTGAGAATTGTTCAAAGGAGTTGAAGAAATCGTTCAATACTAAACTGCAGGAATTACTTAATTCTATGAGTACTAGCGCACCAAATAATATTGAACAGCTGAATGATGAAATACGCGCATTAAAGAAAGACGTAAGAATCTGGGTATCAAAGTCGATGCAAGTCTCGACACATCCTTCGTTACATATAAGTATAATCAAACTCATATCAACGAAAACTCTAAAGAGCTTGGTCTCAAACTGAACAGTCAATTATTTACAATTCTTTCATAAAAGCAACTACCAGTTCTTGGTCAACGAAACCGGTAGTTAGCTCAGTAGATCCGGTAGTTAATCCTTTGATAACTCCACCTAACTCACATGCTGTGAGTGCTGCTGCTGCGCCGGTTGTGAATTCTTTGCCGAGCTCCGTAATTACTGTTAATGACATTTCATTACAAAATGAATTAGCTAATGCGGAGACCTCCAATCAAAGGTCGACTTCACCGTCTTCATCATCATATGCTGTGAATGACAACTCATTACAAAATGACTCATCAAATGAGGTGACTTCTGATCAATTGCCCACTTTGTCCAGGGCGACAGAAATCAAAACACCTGTGAACGTTGCTCTATACTTCTCCAAAATTCCAGCTTCTTCAACAGTAAGTAGCCTCAATAATAAATTAAAACATAAATTTAATTGTAATAATGTTAACATAGTTGATATTACTCCTAAGAATTTAAAATACAAACCAAAATACAAATCCTTTAAAGTTACTGTACCAAAATTCAAAGTCAATGATATATTAGCTCATAAGTTTTGGAAAAAAGATATTATAGTTCAGATTTTTAAAGATATTAATAATAATTCTAAAAATAATAACACTGAATCTGCACTACACAACAATTCGGACATAAAAGATAATAATAAATTAATGAATCACTCCAATAACACTAATCTATCGATTCGTACAAAATCATTTCTGCTCAATCCATGTGCAACTTCTTTCAAATCCAATTAAAAAAAAAACAGTTCATTTCAGTACACATCCAACTAATACTGATATTATCTCAGATACACAAATACCATTTAGAAAAAGATATGGGAATTTTGTACAAGGGAAAAATTCAAACCGGGAACAAGCTCGTCAAATAATAATAATAAAAATAATAATAATAATAATAATAATAATAATAATAATAATAATAATAATAATAATATTAATAATAATAATAATAATAATAATAATAATAATATTAATAATAATAATAATAATAATAATAATAATAATAATAATAATAATAATAATAATAATAATAATAATAATAATAATAACAATAATAATAATAAGAATAATAATAATAATAATAACAATAATAACAATAATAGAAATATGTTGTCGCTTAATCCGTTAATACCTCCAATTGTAAAAATGACGGAACAATCACTAAGCGAGGATAGCACGTATGCACTTTCCAGATTTAGAGATGAGAGAATTCTCCACTATGTAGACTATTTCTTGCATATTTGCATAATGACTCCAACAACTGTGTCATAGAAGGTAAAACAAGAACTAATTTACAAGTTCTAATACATAATGAGGGTTTGCCATCTAATTATAAAGACTTACTAAATCTCTATATTAGATACCATAAAAGTATAGGATTAACGTTGAAAGAGATCGATGACGACCTTCGTGCTTATCGTAGCTATTGCAATAGTAATTATTACAACCACTTATATCAGTCGCGAGAAAATTATAACAAGTTTTTTCGGCTCAACTCCAAGTAAATGTCCAATTTCTTCCATTAACAATAATATAAACATTATTACATTAGCTAATAACATTAACAAACTTAATATCAATAATCTTAAAATTTTGTACCACAATTGCAGTGGTATGAGAAGTAAACTTAAAGAATTATTTATTGATGCAAAATCATGTAATTTTGGTGTACTAGCTATCACTGAAATATGGTTAAATAACTCTTTTAAAAACGAAGAAATACTGGACAGTATTTGGTTGTTTACAGACGCGACCGTGATTATCTTTCTAATAACTGTTCAAGAGGAGGCGGTGTGCTAATTGCAGTAAAAAATAACTTGTCTAGTATACCTCTAGTTACTAGAACGAGTCACTTATTCGAACACCAATTTATAAAAATAGACCTAAGTACAAATTACTTATACCTTGGTATAGTCTACTTTCCTCATAATTCTGACAACTCTTCATATTTGCATTTTTACGATATATATGACAGTATTATCGCTAAAATGAATGAAGAGGATTATATTTTTGTGTTTGGTGATTTTAATCGCCCTACAATTTTTTTTGTAATTGACGAATCAGACAATCTGTTGCTACCAATCAATTTCCTTGACGAAATAGATTTCGATCTAATTAGTGCCTTTTATGGTAACGATCTGCAACAGATTATCAGTTTTCCTAATAACAACAACAAATGGTTGGATCTTGCATTTTCGAATGCATATGACAGAGTGGTGGTAAAACTTGCTGATGATGCAGAAAATCTGTTTACTAACACCACTCATCATAACGGAATCATCTTCGAGTTTACAACTACTAGTCCAAACTTTTCCAAATCATACAATAATACAATTCTATATGATTTTCAAAACGCTGACTACCAAAATATAAATTATGCTTTGTCAGTTATTAATTGGCCCGACCTGTTATCACAACAGGATCTTAACTCATCTATCTCTATATTCTATTTAAAAATTTTTGAAATAATTAATTCATTTGTGCCAAAAATACGAAAAAAAGATAAAACCACTGAACCTTGGTTAAATAATGATCTCAGGTCATTGCGTAACCAACGCAATAAACTCTTCAAAAGAATAAAAAATACAAATAATCCTAACATTAACTTGCTGAATACTTACAAAGATATTGCCTTAGATTTTAAGCTTAAAGCAAATTCAGCATATGACAATTATTTTACTAATATCGGTAATAGATTAATTACAGATCCCAAAAAATTTTTTGACTTCGTTAACACTAAACGTAAAACGTTTGGTTATCCAAATTCTATGTAAATTGACAATACTTTTTCCTCTTGTCCAAGAGATATCTGTAATTTCTTTGCTGATAATTTTCAAAAAGTTTATCGGCCACAAGAACTCTTTGCTAATAGGGATTATATAAATTTTAATTCAATAAATAGTCCTAATGCATTAATTTCCGACTTGCAACTTTCTGACAAGGACATTTTTGAAGCATTAAAGAACCTTGACACCAAAAAAGGCGCTGGTCCTGACTTAATCCCAAAGACCTTTTTGTACAATTGTGCTCAATATCTTGTTCACCCGCTGCATACTATTTTTAATTGGTCATTATCGACAGGGATTTTTCCAGATGTATGGAAATCCTCCTTTTTGACTCCTATTTATAAAAAGGGTGATAAAGCATCTGTGGAAAACTACCGTGGTATAGCTATTTTATCGACTATCCTTAAAATGTTCGAAAAAATTCTTGTTGGTAAAATTATGCCAATTATCGATACAAAACTTAATGAACAATAGCATGGTTTTAGAAAAGGCCGTTCTACTACTACGAACCTTATGATATACACATCTGAAATTTTGAATCAAATGGAAAAAGGGTACCAAGTTGATGCGATTTACACAGATTTCAGCAAAGCTTTTGATCGTATTGATTGTATCATTTTGTTAAAAAAACTTGCCACGTTTGGTATATCTAGTTCTTTTCTTTTATGGCTCCATTCTTATCTTACTGGAAGAACTCAAAATGTTAAATTCCAAGGTATATTATCGAAAACTATCGATGTCATTTCAGGAGTACCGCAAGGTAGTCATTTAGGTCCACTCACCTAATTGCGTTTGCGTTTGCAGACGACTTAAAAGTATATCAAGTCATTAAAAATAGTTCTGATATAATGTTACTGCAATCAAAACTCAATAAACTACATGAATGGTGCTCATTGAACAATTTGGAATTAAATGTACAGAAATGTAAATCTATAAGTTTCACTTGTAAACGATTTTCTATCCTTAACGACTATACAATTCAAAACCTAACCCTTGAACGGGTATACAGTATTACTGATCTTGGTATTATCCTCGACGATAAACTTAGCTTTAACTTACACTACGACTTCATGATCTCTAAAGCAAATAAAATGTTGGGTTTTATTAAAAGAAGAGCCAAAGAATTTAACAATATAGCAGTGACAAAAGCTCTCTACTGTTCCCTAATACGATCTATTCTAGAATATGGTAACATTATTTGGGATCCAGTTTTTCAAATAAATTCTGATAGAATTGAATCAGTTCAAAAACAATTTCTTTTATTTGCTTTAAGAAGTCAGTTTAATCCTTCCGACTATGCTAATCTTCCGAGTTACAATATAAGACTTAAATCTTTAAATATGCTAACCTTGTCATCTCGCAGGAAAATTTCTTCATCTTGCTACGATTTCTTCAACACCTACGATGTTCTTTATGATAATATTCACATTGTATATTTGAATAACAATTTTATCGTAAATGATGGGGTTAGGCAAACAAGATATACGAGATTCTTAGTTGAACAAACTCATAGAACAGAATACGGAAGAAATGAACCAATAAACAGATGTTGCACTATCTTCAATAAGCACAGTCATCTTTTTTCTTCATCAATTTCAAAAAGAACATTTAAATCTAAATTACACCAACATTTTTCCCTTCAATAACCTTACACAACTTTTTTTTTTTTTTTAACTCATAATTATACATTTAAATTTTTAAAGTGCATTTTGTTTAAGTCATCAATTTTAGTATTAAAGTTATTTAGTATTATGTCATATTGTAAAAATTAAAGTTTTGTTACGAATTTAAGTACTGTTTTGTATTTAATGTCAATGTTAAAAAAGTAAAAAATGAAAAGTAATAATTTAATTTTAATTTTATTTTATTTTGTTTTTTAATTTAAGTTAAGCGCCATGTAATCATATTTCATGTTTTTGTTTTTTTTTTTTTTTTTTTGTGTATTATATCATTGTTAAAAAAAAAAATAATTGTATTAATATAATATGTACATACCTTGCTTGGTATTTATAATAAAAAATAAAAATAAAAAGTTTTGCTATTGTTTGCAAAAATTTCATTAATGAATTCAGTACCGCGATCTGTTTTTATGCTCTTAAAATTTCCATACCTTAAAATAATATTTGTAATTAAAGTTTTAGATATTGTTTTAGCTTCTTTTGTTTCAATTGGAATGGCTTCAATATACTTAGTTAATTCGCACTGCACAGTTAATATGTATCTGTAATTATTACATAATCTTAATGGTCCTACGGTGTCTATGCTTATTGATTCGAAAGCTGATGATGGTGTGTTTGTTATTGTAAATTTCTCTTTATTATGTTTTATTTTTTTAATTTTTTATATAATTTTATTTTTTGCACATATCTGACAATTATTTATATATTTCTTAACCATTTTGCTTAAATTTTTCCATATATATCATTGTTTTATTTTATTAATGGTTTTCTTTATTCCCATGTGACTTCCTTGTTGAGTGTCATGGTATTCTTTAATGATTTTATTTTTGGATTTATTATCGGCAATATTTTTTGGTGTGGTATATATTAAAATTTTAAATTTATTCATTTTCATTTTTTTCATAATATCATTGTACAATGTTTTAAATTCTTTCATATTGATCATTTGAAATATTATATCATTATCACCTAACGCTAGTTCAATTATTTCATTCTTTTTCATAAATAAGATAAGCTTCTCCAAAGTCAAACCTAAGTCGTGATATGGATTTTCGCTTTTCTTTAACGGTATTATTATTTCCCCTTTATTATTTATATATATATCTGGCATATAATCATTTTTCACATTATTACCTCTTCTTTTATTGATATCACTAGTGATTTTAAATTTTATTTTATTTATGTTTCTTATTTCAGACAGAGAGGTGAATTGCCACGTGTGAAGTTCATGACGCTTCTGTGTCGATGCCTTTATGTTGTTCTTACTGTCTGATTTCTGTATACGTATACTTTTGCTTCTAGTAATGATGTTAATTCTATTGCACGGAATCATTTGTTTTAATATGTCAGAGTCGATTTTTATACGAGATAGTGCGTCGGCATTTGTGTTCATTTTGCCTTGTTTGTATATTATTTTAAAATTATAATCGGCTAATTCTAGTCTTATTCTCGTCATTTTAGATGAAGGATTGTTGTGAGAAAATAGACTAACTAAAGGTCTATGGTCTTTGACTACTGTAAATTTTGTACCATATACATAGGGTCTGAAATACGTTATTGCCCAATGTATGCTTAAAAATTCTTTTTCAATTATAGGTTTATTCAATTCACGTTTGTTCAAGGATCTGCTAGCGTAAGCGATCGGTAAATCGTTAGCTATTTCTCCTTGAGACAAAACGGCTCCTAAAGCAAAATTTGATGCGTCGGTTGTTATTACGAATTCTTCATCGAAATTTGGAAATTTTAGAATTGGTGGATGAATTAGCTTTTCTTTCAATGTTGTAAATGCTTTTTCACATTCTGATGTCCATGTGAACGTTTTATTTTTCTTAGATAAATTATTTAGTGGTTTTGCTATATCAGCAAAATTTTGTATGAATCTGCGATAGTAGTTGCAGAATGCTACGAATCTTCTGGCGTCGTCAGCATTGGTGTTGGGTAATTTCGTATTATGTCGTATTTAGATGGATCCGGTTTTATACCGTCTTGAGTTATCAAGTGTCCTAGATATGTTACTTGTGTTTGCAAGAAATTACATTTAGATGGATTTAATTTCAAGCTTGTTTTTCTTAAGCTTTCAAAAATTCTTAATAAATTGTTATTATGATGTTTTAAACTACAGCCAAAAATGATTATATCATCTACATAGATAAAAGCTTCTGAGTCTAGTCCTGCTAATGCTATAGAAAGCATTCTTTGGAAACTGTTTGATGAAATTTTTAAACCAAAAGGTAGTCTTACTTAAATCTAAAGTGGAAAAATATTTTGCTCTTCCTAAGCTGTCTAAGATGTCTTCTAATCGTGTGAGTGGGAAGTTGTCGTCTGTTATTTTTTTGTTTAATTGACGGTAATCTATAACAGTCTCCATTTCATTTCATCATTTATCGATTTTTTGGGTACTATGAGCAATTGTAAGGGCTGTTAGATGGTTCTACTAACTTATTTGTGATTAGTTCTTTTACCTCATTTTGGATTTGATCTAATTGTGATTGTGGTAGTCTGTAATTTTTTATATAAACCGGTGTATTGTCTTCTAAAGTAATATTTTGTTTGTAAAAACTATTGTGCGATAATTTATCATCTTTTAGTTAGATGAAAGATGTCAGAGTAGTTTTTGCACATTTCTATAATTGAATTTTTGACGTCTTTGTCTAGATTATTTATGTTTAGTTCGTTTAGTAGATTTTGTTGTCTATTGTTTTTATTCAGCTTCGTAGTTAAGATCGTAGATATAATTTGTAAGTGGTTTGGTTTCCAATTTTAAGTTTGAAATTGTTATTTGATTATTGAAAGTATTTAAAATTTTGACGTGAGGTATACCTTTTGCAGGTATTATTGTGTTGGCTATATATATACCTTTTCCTAGGTCTTTGCTCAATATTACACTATCTTCTTCTATTTTAATGTTCAACGGGTGAATCATTTCAGTTCTCGCTGATACCACTATATTATGGTAATTTGGTATATGGCTTTTGATAGGCAGGGTAATTTCATTATCTTGAATTTTAAGTGTAATTGTGAAAGTTTCAAAATCTAATTATCTATTGTAGTAGTGTATAAAGTCTGTTCCTAGTATTCCATCAGTTAGTATAGGAAAATTAGGATCTACTACGTGAAATTTTTGTTTTAGTATGTAGTTTTCTATTTTGAAATCGGTATATATAGTACCTAAGGAAGATACGACGTGTTCATTGACGCCAGTTATTTTACAAATATTGTCTGAGTTTATATATTCTGGGTCGTCTATGAATTTTTCTTTTACTATGGAGATCTATGCTCCGGTATCAATTAAGAAATTTAGTGGTTTTTTTGTAAGTTTAATTGTTATGGAGATATAGTTTATTTTTTATTGTCTATGTAGAATATATTTAGTTTATTCTCATGTTGTCCATTTACTCGGCACGGTGTTGTTCTTCGAGGTTCATCTCGTTTCCCTGATTTGTTGTTAGGTGGTTTATATTTCTTCTGTTATTTCTGTTGTTGTTGTTTCTATTATTATTGTTTCTGTAATTATTGTTGTTATAGTTTTTGTAATTGTTGTGATTACCATTATTGTTATTATTTCTTCCATTATTATGATTATTCCTATAGTTGTTGTTGTTAAAATTTTGATTTCTGCGGATATGTTTGTTAAAATCATTGTTGTTGAAGTGTCTATTATTAAAAGTTCTGTTATTATTGTAAAATTTTCTATTATTTCTGTTAAAGTTTCTATTATTATAGTTAAAACTTCTGTTATTGAAATTGTTTTGATTTTCGTTTTGTAAGAACATGACTTTGTTTGTTTTATTTCTGCTAGCATCAAATTCTGTAGTAATTCTTTTTGCCGTAGCTAATGTTTTAGGTTGTGCGGCGTGTACGTTTGGTGCTAGTGTTTCATTAAGTCTATTTTTGAATATTCCATTAGCATATTCATCGGTGAGAGCAGTGATAGTTTCTCTGTTGCTTTCTCCTTGTTGATTAATTTGGACTGCGTTTAATTCGGCAATTAGTCCTTCTATTCTCTCGGCGTATTTATGTAAAGGTTTGTTTGTTTGTACACTCGAGATAAGTTCTGTTTGGATTATGGCTTGGGAACGCGTGTATACGTACGAACCATTGAATGCTTTTGTGAACTCAGCTAGTGTTCTTGGTATGTTAATGCCTATCAACCTGTTTTTCGGTTTGTCTGCCAGTCTTGTGTTATAGATAAATTGTATTAACTTTTCCTGGTCGTCAGTCTTTGTCGCCTCGTATAGGTATTTTGTCAAATTTAGGAAATTAGAAAGTTTACTTGTTTCACCATCAAATAATGGTATTATCTTTAACGTCTTGTCCATTTCAAAGTCCATTTTTGTATCTTTCTTTAGTTTTAAGTTTAAAAGGTCTATTATTTCAAAAAATGTTTTTAAAAAGCTTGCCTAACAACTACATAAATCTCTTAAAAATACATTAATGGATTCCGATTTAAAAACCTCAAATGCTATTATAAACTTTAAAGTTTTCATAGAATTATGGGAAGTTCAAATAAATTGAAAACTAAGATGTGTACCAAATTAACTAAATAACATATTAATCCGTATACTTTTTTTTTCTTTATTTTAATTTATAATTGGTTAACAAAATTAGTTTATAGATACAATTTAAATGGTTTATTCATGACCTTAGGGCAAAGCTGTGCGGTCTTATAATTTACATATGTATACAGACGTAATTAAAAAGCAAAATTTATAACAAGTTAATTAAAAATAATACCAAAATGAATTAAAATATTTACTATTGCAAGTTAATTAAAAGAAAAAACAAACAAAAAAAAAATATATAAAAATAAAAAGTTTACAAAATGTGTTGTTTTACAAAAATTCCAGAAGTATACAATAAAAACAAAATCATAAGTTAGTATAATGTTCGCAATAATTTTAATACTTGTATTCGTAATTTAGTAATGTTCTCAAAACATGCTGTTAGTATTGAATTAATAATGTTAGTGATAATTAGTTCTCAATTAACAAGTCCTTTACTTTCTTTTTGAAAAAAGAGAAATTGGTTATTAATTCTAGTTCTTCCGGTAAGACGTTGTAGCTTTTTAAAAAATTGTATAAGCAGTTATTTCTTTGGTTGCTAGTTCTAAAAAGTGAAAGATAGAAATTGGCTTTGTTTCTTCTATTATAGTTATGTATATCGAGTCTTCTATTTAAGATATAACTATGTTTTAATTGGTTGTTTACTATTTTGAAAGCCGTTGCAAGCAATTAAAATTTGCTTATGACCGCCAGACTAAGATGTTGGTTCGTGTACAAAAATCGCGATGGATAAGAAATCGGTAACCTTTGAAAAATTTTCAAACACTTTTTGTGTACTATCTCCAGTTTATTTAGGTACGCCCTGCTATATATAGGATTTAATAGCAGATATTAGACTTAATATTTGACGAATATATCGCAAAAAGAGCTTCAGCGTATAGCTGAATTTCGCTCTTTAATTCAAGTTGTGTTAGTTCATCAATGTAAAGCTTACATAGAAGAGACCCTAAAATTGAACCCTGTGGTTAACCTTTAGAAACTATTTTTCCTGCACTCAGAGAATTGTTAATGCGTACCATTTGCGTGCGACCCTTGAGGTATGATTTGAAAAAATTTAATGGATTTGTTGAAAAATTTAAGTTTGATAATTTCCTAAGTAAAATATCGTAATCAAGACAGTCAAAAGCCTTCTTGATATCAAGAAAAACACAACTGACATATTTCCCATTATTTATATTTTTTGAAATAAAATTGTTTAAGTCAAGACACGCCGCTGTTGTATCTGAATTTTGCTCGAACCCATATTGCCTTTCACCTAGAATTTGATTGTTAGTATTAAGTCTATTTTTAATTATATTTTCCAAAATTTTGGAAAAGGCGGGAAAGATGGAAATGGGCAGGTAATTCGTACAGTCAGTTACCAAACCGTTTTTAAAGATAGGGGTTACAATAGCAGTTTTTAGAGAACCAGGAAAAGAATGAGTTAGAAAAGATCTATTTGTGAATTTTACAGGAAGAGGAGTCAAATGAAGTGCAAATTTTTGTATGCATTTAGTTGAAATATTGTCACAGCCCGTGACAGCTGCCGAATTGACCGATTTAATAACTGCATTTACTTCTTCAGCCGTGGGAGATAATTGAAAGTTATTGAAAATATTCCTGCAGAATTGGTTTATGTACTGAACATCAATTGTGTTTAACGAGTTATTACCATCATTTAACACATTTATAAAATAATTATTAAAAGCCGTAGCGATTTCCTTTTCCTCTTCAATTACCTTGTGATTGCAATAGGTTTAGCAAAGGTGTTAATCATAATTATAATAGAAAAATTACTAGATAAACATAACTCGAGATTAGTATAGATTAGTAATGTTATGTTAAAAAAGTTATATTTAATAAAAAACAAGGAATATGTGTTAATATCGTTAATAACAACTTATGTCAAGAAATTAATGTAAATAGTAAAATAAATAATTATGTTAGTATTTCTATTAAAAGAAGTTAACAAAATTAATCAACTTAGTAATAATATTATTGTTAATAAAATTGAGATCATTGTAACTTTGAATACTAAAAACCTTCGACGTATCTGATTTTCTGATGGAAATAACATTATTTTTATTCCACAAATATTTCCAGCCATTGGAAATTTTAATTTGCCGTGATTTGTGATACAGCTTAGCTTGCAGCTTTGTGAGGTGCTCTCGAAAAAAAATTTCGTGATTGCCACTTACCTCCAAACCTAGTTTGGAAGTAAACAAATGTTTGAAGTTTTTTTTTTAGACATCATCTCCGCTTTAGCTGAATCCGTTTTCAAACTTAACAGGTATAACGTTGTATTATTTCTAGAATTTGTATCATTTTTTATTGAAGGTTGCAGTTCGGTTACACTTCCTATATCTTCCACGGTGATACTGGTCTGTAGGTGATTACCAATTTTCAATATTGCTTCTGTTGGATTATTTATTTTTGAAGGAAGTCCAGCAATTACGATGTGGCTTCTGTTTTCAAATTCTTTTTCTCATCTTTCTCTCAAAGATACTCCATGTGGTAAATGTTGTTCTCCATTAAATTTGACTTATTTTCGAATTCTTTAATTTTATTATGCAAAAAAAAGTTTTCGCCTAAAATTTCTGCATTTTTTTTTAGAAGATCGGCGATCTGATTACTTAGGAATGCCTGTGATTTAAGTACCTCGGTCAACACTGATACGAGTTGGTTTACGTATATGACTACGCTCATCATCACCAACAAAAATGAACGATTCATTAGATTGCGCTGTACACTTGCGGCATTTCCAAGATGCCGAGCCAGCTTCAACAGCTCTAAACACTTTTTCCGCCACAGATGCACACTTAATGTGAAAGAACTACCGACATTCACCGCTACATTGTATGCCTTTGGTTTTACCATAGAAGTTTCTTTTACATTCCTAACATTGCTTTGCCATTATGATCGTATGATTAATTAATTTTAATTTTGTTAAATATTTTTATTTATATTTTGATTTTATTTATAAACTTTTATTCATATAATTTTATCCTTAATTTTTAAGATCAAGAAAAAAAAAGAAAAATGTTTTTCTTTAATACTTCTGTATTGTAGTGAAGCTGGTCTATCTGATTATTATTGTATTCTTTAAGATTTATTTATTTTATTATTTATTTCTTTAATTTCGTATTTGTTAAAATGTTTATTAATATAGTCTTGATTGTACTATAAGTATACTATTGCAGTTATTTTTAATGCACTTTTCAAGTATGTAATTACTGTTATTCGTTTTATATTATTGTAAAAATTTGAATGTAATGATTATTATTATATTAAAAAATTACTAGTATTAAGTTTTATTATGATAGTAATTTAGTAGTTAGAATTAATGTTATTTGGTATTTGTTTAACTTAAACTTTATGTATTAGTTTTTTTTTTTGTTTTTTATTTATTTAAATTATTAGTATTAAGTTTTATTATGATATTAGTATAGTAGTTGGAATTAATGTTATTTGGTATTTGTTTAACTTAAACTTTATGTATTCGTTTTTTTTTTTTTTTATTTAAATTATTAGTATTAAGTTTTATTATGATATTAGTTTAGTAGTTGGAATTAATGTTATTTGGTATTTGTTTAACTTAAACTTTATGTATTAGTTTGTGAAAAAGTGAGAGTTAAATTAGCAACACAAATATTTAGTAGAACAGTTAGTGCCGCTATTAAAAGAATAATTGAAACGTCTGGTTTTAAAAGAGTTACTAAAGAAGTTGCAAAAATTTTATATTAGTGTTTGATAAACTTTTTGATTGTCTCAACAGTGGATCATTATATTCTGATAACAAATATCGATCTGATATTAAACTAAATAGCTTGTAGTTGAATGAAAATAACTTTAAATTTATATTAATATATACTTTTACAATAATAGTTCTTGTACCTATGGTTGGGTTATGAAAACAACGAAAATTGATTAATAAAAAATCGAGGTAGAATCGAGGTTTTTTCTTTTTTTAAGAAGTCGAAAAAGTTACAAAAAATATATACAAATATACATATATCAAGTGACTTACAAAAAAAAAAAAAATTAAAATACGATCAAGTTGATTTTACGAAATTAAAAAACTGTCTATCTTTGTTCTTCCATGTGAATACCCTATGTACATATATAGTTACTTTATGATATTATAGTCTTTTTTTTTTGGGGAAACACCGATGCTAAAAATATCAATGCTCTTCAAACAATTGAAAACAAAGCTTTGAAAAATCTTTTCGTTTTGCACAATAAAACACCCACAATATGCATAAGAAACTAAAAAAAATTAAAACTAAAAGAATATAAAAATTTAATACAAACTTCACAATATATGCATAATATCAACACAACACAACCTCAATAAAACAAACACCACAATAGAGAGAAATAATCAAATCCATGAATACAACACTAGAAACGCATCTAACCTGCGATGCATAACTAATCTACAACAAAGTAGCTTCAAATCTATTATAAACTCAGCCATAACTCCGTATAACACCCTACCAATCAATTTGAAAAATCTACCAAGCAAAAGATTTAAAACAGAATATAAAAATTTTTATTTATCAAAATATTAAAGTAAAAACATCTGCTAATTTGGAATTAATTCATTGTAAATTAGGTACAACATTTTTATTTTTTTCTTCGTTTTTCTGATTATATTTTGGTTTTATTTTTCGTATGATTGTCTTGTTATTATTATATTTAATTCAGAATGTCACATATTATACATATATATTCTGGGAGAAGCGCAAACCTGCTTTTGAATCCAACTATAAAATCCCTCCTAACTCAGAATCTCACGTATACATATACTCGTATATATAAATATTCTGAAAAAAGCGTATAACCCTGCTTTTGAATCCAATTCTAAAAGCCCTCCTAATTCAGAATCTCACGTATAGATATATATAAATATTCTGAAAAAAACGTATTAACCCTACTTTTGAATGCATTTCTAAAATCTTTATTTTATTTATACATACTTTAAAAATAAAGCCACAATCTATTCCTGTAAAAATATTTTGCAAGATTTTGTCCGTGAAATATTTTGTAATGCAAGATTTTAGAAAGATAGATTTTGTAATGCAAGATAAAATAAAAAAAGCAAGATTTTGTAGCAGGTTGATTTTGGTGTGCAGGATTATGACCCGTTCCCGTTCAATATAGTAAAACAATATCAGATTTTAATGATAATCAAGAACCTTTGTTGATTGTTATCAACTAAAACATTCAAAATTGTTTCTTTTAATGTTATTAATACCTTGTCAACATAACATTAAATGTATGAATTTGGAATTTTATTAAAGACAAAATACAAACAAACTTATGTTAAAATCTTTGATTTGAGTTGATTTACGAATCGTCGCCTCAGTAAATCATTTTTATATGTAGCAAAACATAGTTTCTGGTAAATCAGCTTTAAAGTTTCAAAGAGGCATTGTGCTAAAACCGTACGGTAGAATTTTTTTAAACTTAATACCTCTATTACTATGGCGATTAAGAAACCAAGTGCAAATTTTCTAATTCGTATCGCAAACTTTGGTGAAATTAGGAGAGTTTTTTCTCAAACAACAATTGTTGTATGTAACAATTTTTATAAATTTGGTTCGGCTATGTATAACATACAACAATTGTCGTATTAAATGTGAAAAACTAAAAGATACTAAAGCAAATTCTGTTTTTGTTTTTTCCAATGCATATATATTTAAAAAACTAAAAAAACACAATATTACACATTTTTGTTAAAAATAAAACAAAACAAAATAGCTAACTGGAAAAATTCATTACAAATTAAAAATTAAATAAAAAAAAACAATTAAGTACTAAATAAAAATAAATAAATTTAAACTAAAATAAAATTTTCAATTCAGAATTCAGTGTTTTTGTTTAACATAATATAAATACACTAAATATTCATAAATCTTTTTTAAAATTCAACAAAAATAAATTAAAAATTAGTCTTTTAAAATTGCTAAAAAGAAATTTTTGTTAGTTTGTGCTTCCAAATAAAGGATACTACTTTTAATATCCTTTTTATACCCGTACGATAGGATCGGGTATAATAAAATTACTCCTCCGTTTGTAACACCTCGAAATAAGCGAGCTAGATATACCTTCAAAGGTATGGATCGGATCAGAAAAAAATTCTAAGACTTTTGAGCCATGTCCGTCCGTCCGTCCGTCCGTCAGCACGCTAACTCAAAAACAAAGAAAGCTAGAATCTTGAAATTTACACAAAATATTCTTGGAGTAGTTTGTAGGTTCCGTATTTTTTTTGGTTGAGTTTGAACCAAACCTTAAGGTAGCTCTCGAACACCTAACTTTTAGATCCCCACATTTTTTTTAAATAGAGCTATGAAATTTTAACTGCTGATAGATCTCACAAAAATATTAATTTTATTTTTAATAACTTTTTTTTGTAGCCCCACCCTTTACGGAGCTACAGCTCCCCAAAAGTTCAAAAAAGCTCTATATTTAAATTGTTATAGCACAAGTTGTATAAGGTATATCTTCATTTTGAAAACGCCAAACGATTACTACTTTCATTAGCTTTAAAAGTATATATACAATAAATATATATTTGTGGCATACGATGTCTTAATTTACCGTTATGCAAAACTCAAATTTTGCAAAATCCTTCAATCCTTCTATCTTCTAAATGGTTAAAGTTGGAAGCTTGAAATTTTGACAGAAGTTAGATCTTTATAAATTAGTATGAGTCATTTCAGAAATTTTTTTTGTATCACTCCCCGTTTAGGAGCTGTAAGGTGTCAAAAACTGAAAATTTTCTATTTTTAAACACCTGTAACTTGAACACTTGTTAAAATTTTTTTGAAGTAATACACAAAAATTAAAGCTTCAACACTATACTCTTATTTCTGTTAACAACTTTTTTTAAGAATATAGGGTTACTTTATAATTGACGAAAGTGTTACTTGATTTTTTCAAATTTTCTAACAAATTTCTTTAACGATTTTTTTGCATTTTGTTTTACTCGATAATTTGTAATTGTTGAGGATATAATGCGTAGTACAAAAAAATGTAAATAAATAAACAACATAACGGTTGCTTGAAGAATTTTTATTTATATGATATTGTTATACATACATACTTATATAATATCATGTTTATTTACATATTGTATATGTCACTAGTGAATGAATGATAAGAGTATAGATGTATATTATATAGCGCCGTATTTACATACATATATGTATTTTATTGTACTTATAAGAAATTATTCTGTCAATGGAATATTTAAATATAATATAATATAATATTTAAAATTATATTTACTATTTTGTACTAAGTAAATTTAATATACATTTACCGCTTAGTATTAAATGGTACTATAGAATATTTGAAAAAGTTTTGGATTGATAATCGTTATGTTAAAATCTGCTTATCTCTGTTATCTGCTTATCTCAGAGATCTGCTATAAATCTCTGTTAAACATATAGTTTGAATATATGTACAGCCCATAATTCTAGAAATTATAAAATTCACCCAAATTATTTTAAAATACTAAAATATTAAAAAAATAATATTGTAAGCAAAGTGACAGGCTGTGAACATACTAACGGTTCGTACGGGTATCTAAGAGTTGACAAAGTCAACTGTACTCTTCCTCGTTTTTACCCAAATCTAATTTTGATTTTGGAAGGATAGTTAAATTTTCATCAAATATATTATTTGGAGTAACCTTAACAATTCTACCACGTTTTTGTATTTTAATATTATTATATTTATAATATTTTTGCTCAAATGAAGTCTTATAGCCTATTTGAAACAATTTTTCTCTATTATATTTTAAAGATATAACTTTAGTATATAGAATTTGCTTAAAACATAAATTTTCAGCATTTTTTGTAAAATTTAAGAAATTATTTTGCTGCATTTGTACAACTTTTAATTTAACATTTTCAAAATTCATATTAATCAAAAAGCGAATCAATGCAAGTTGACTAGGAATTTTACACACAAATTTTACTTACGTTTAAATAAAAGTAAGATGCAAACATTTTTGGCAGCGAAAAAGTATTTTGCAAATTGTAAAATATAATTGCTACTCTTTGAACAATATTTTCACGATCTAAATCACGTTCCACTTTGGTAAAACGTTTTTCGTCTATATGCTTCTTATACAATCCTTTTCCTTTTTCTGAATTATTTTCCTTATTAGCCTCAAATAATGAGCATTTATCACACCGGTCTTTGTTAAAGATGTGGAATGAAAAGTTAAAGTAATTATTGAATGTATCTATTAGAAATTTACAATTATATAAATTATAGAAAGTACAATTACATGAAATCACAAAACTATATAATGTTAATTACTATTTACAATGTATTGATTCTCTCAATTACATTTTTATAATCTTTTACTTTGTTAATTCTTCGAAAAATATTCGAAACTATTTTTAAGACTTTTTACAATATAATTATTCTTAGTTAGTTCTAATAAAGCATCTGATGAATTAGGAATAAATTTGTTTTATTCCAACAAAGGTTATGGGCCCAGGTGCATGATAATAAAATAATTAAAAAAAAAAAAGTAATAAAATTTTTTTTTTTGGATAATAAAATAAAAATTAATTAGTTTAATTTTTAATTTGATATGAACTGAACCAAGTTATAAATTTATTTATTGTAATTTCAAATAAAATTAATATAATATTAAAAACCGGTTTGGTGTATAATTAAAAAAAAAAAAAAAAAATTTTTTTTTTGGCACGTGCGAATTTTATTATTTTTAGATTTATAAAAATATTTGTAATAAAAATGAGTTCAGTCTATCAAATCGATAAACTTAATGAACAAAACTACGAAAGTTGGAAAATCCAAATGAAATCTGTTCTCATCCATAGTAATTTTTGGACAAATATAAAGTCCATAGCGCCAACTGATAAAGAAAAAAAAGAAAAATGGGATGATCAAGATGAAAAGGCTTTGGCGATGATTAATTTATGTATAAAACCGTCACAGTTATTACATATTAAAAACTGTAAAACTTCAAAAGAAGCTTGGAAAAAGTTGGAAGAAACCTATCAACCATGTGGTCTAGCCAGAAAAGTGCAACTATTTAAACAGTTAGTCAGTTTGAAAATGACGGAAAATTCTAATGTAAGTAGCCATGTAAATGCTTTCTTTAGTGTGGTGGAAAAAATAAAAGAATTAGAAATCGAGGTAGCGGATTTGTTCTTGGCAATTTTACTTTTAACAAGTTTGCCCAAGAGCTATGAAAACTTCACCATTGCAATTGAATCTAGAGACCAACTACCATAAACACATGTTCTCAAAACAAAATTATTAGAAGAAGGTCAAAGACGTGAAGGCGAAGCGGTAAATGAAAATTCAACCGCGTTTTATATTAAAAATCAGTCGACACAACAAAAATACAGAGCGGCGATGGCTGATCAGTCGGGTCATCAAAAATATAAATCGATGGCGGTGTTTCAGCCAAAAAACAAAAATAAAATAAAATGCTATAACTGTGGTAGGAGAGGTCATTATGCAGCTGACTGTAATTCAAATAAAAACCTAAAAAATGGAAACTTTAATACAAACACACATTCATTTGCTATATTAAATGCTATGTCACTGCCTATGTTAAATAAAAAAACTTGGGTTCTGGATAGTGGTACTACAAGTCATATATGTAGTAATAAAGATTTATTTTCGCATATAACTACATTCAAGGAAAAAATTGAATTAGCAAACAATAACTATGTATGGTCCGAAGGAATTGGTGACATATCGCTAAAAAATAAATTTGGAATTATAAATTTAAAAATTTTTTTATTTGTGCCACCGTTAATTACTAATTTTATTTCAATTAATAAAGTAAGTGAAAACAATTTTGTTGTTACAAAATAACAACAATACTGAATCTGTAAATGATACTGCTATTATAAAAAATAAATTAAATCAGTATGTACTAGTAGCTAAAAGAATAAATAATTTGTTTGTTTATGGAAATGAATTTAATAAAATGCATAAGTTATGTAACATGATTAATAATAATAGTGAAGATTTTTTACTTTGGCATGAAAGATATGGCCATCCTAATCTCTAAACAGCTTAAATTTATTATACAAAAAAGAAATGGTACGCGGGTTAAATTTAAAAAATGAAATTAAAGTTCCGATACAATGTCAAGTTTGCTTGAAAGCTAAAATTAGCACATTTCCATTTTTAAAATCAGAATCTCGTATATTTTGGAAATTATTCATAGTGATATTTGTGGCCCTATGAAAGTTACTTCACTAGGTGGTGCCAGATATTTTTTACTCTTTATTGATGATATTTCAAGGAAGATTTTTGTCTATTTTTTGAAAGCAAAATGTGATGCTTTTAACACATTTAAAAATTTTAAAGCGATGGTAGAAAATCAAACTTCTCGTAAAATAAAAATTCTTCGAACTGACAACGGATGTGAATATTTAAGTTCAAATTTTTCAAACTATTTAAATGAAAATGGAATTAAGCGGCAACTAACTATTCAATATACACCACAGCAAAATGGAGTGGCCGAACGCGCGAACCGAACTGTCGTTGAAATGGGAAGGTGTATGCTGATCAGTTCCGAATTACCTGAATTTTTATGGGCAGAGGCTGTAAACACAGCAGTGCATATAAGGAACCGTTCACCAATTCATAATTTTCCAAATTTCAACAATAATGATAGTTTTACTTTAAGCCAAGAATTCATGAATGCTGATTCGAATGTAAATAACCATTCCAATAGTGATAATTTTGATAATGATAGTTCATACAAAACTGATGATGATGACGTGTTTGTAGATGCTGATAATAAAAACTTTTCAGATCTTACAAAAAGTGCTGATACGTCTAATACAAATGTTGCTGTTGAAAATATTGTTGATATAAAAAAAGATGATGTTGCTGAGGATGTTGATGTCGTTGATGAAGAAAATGTTGCTGATAAAAATGTTGTTGATCTAAAAAATTATGATGTTACTGGCCGTGTTAACGCTGATGAAGAAAATGTTGCTGATAAAAAACGAAATATGTGAAGACCAAAAATACAACGCACAGGTGTGCGAGGTAGACCACGAAAACTTCATAGTTCAATTAATATGATGAATTTCGAAGATAAAAATTTTGGCAACCCAAAAACAGTAAAAGAAGCATTAAATGGAAAAGATTCTGGTAAATGGTTGAACTCAATGAAGGAAGAATACAACTCACTCGTGAAAAATAACACATGGGAATTGGTAGATTTACTTAAGAATCAACAGTTAATTAAATCGAAATGGGTTTTTAATATAAAAAGGAACAAAAAGGGCGAAGTAGAGCGCTATAAATCCAGATTGGTGGCTAAAGGCTGTAGCCAAGTATTTGGAATAAATTCCAACGAGACTTATTCCCACGTCTGTAAATATTCGACAATTCGATTAATCTTAGCACTGACAGTAGAGTATGATTTAATTTTACATCAAATGGATGTAGCATCTGCATGTTTAAATGGGGACTTAAAAGACGAAGTCTATATGGATCAACCAGAGTATTTTGTAGATGAAAATTTCCCAAATAAGGTGTGCAAATTGAAAGAAGGACTCTACGGTCTTAAACAATCTGGACGTGAATGGAACGAAAAATTGGACACAGTTTTAAAATGTGTTGGATTGAAGCGTTGTGTCAATGATTCCTGTGTATATACTTTGAAGGATAGTACGAATATAACTATCGTAATCATTTACGTTGATGATATTACAATCGCTAGCTCCAGTTATGAGCAATTAAATAGAATTAAATACAAGCTAAGCTTGGAATTCGACATGGTCGATAAAAGACCAATTGATTATTTTTTGGGAATTGAAATACAACGAGATTCTAAAACTATTAGCATTTCACAAAAGCAACTAATTAAAAATTTATTGGAAAAATATAATATGAGCGAATGTAGAAAATATTCTACACCATTAGATCCTGGATTTAAAATGAAGTGCGAAAATTTAAAATGTAAAAGAATTGATCAGAAAGTGTACCAATCTTTAATAGGATCATTAATTTATTTAGGAATATCAACAAGACCGGATATTTTACATTCTGTGATCAAGCTTGCCCAGTTTAATACTGATCAACATATCGAGCATTTTACTACAGCAAAGCATGTTTTGAGGTATATTAATAACACGATCAATTTTAAAATTATTTTTAGAAAAACTGGGAAACCTTTACATGGTTATGTGGATGCGGATTGGGCTGGAGATTGTACAGACAGAAAATAGTATACAGGCATTGTGTTCTTTCTTTCTGGTGGACCTATTGTATGGGAATCTAAAAAACAACAGTCAGTCGCTTTAAGCAGCACTGAAGCTGAATACATGGCACTCTCAACAGCATCTAAAGAATTGATTTATCTGAGAAATCTCATCACAGAAATCGGATTTGAAAAGAGTTTGGGTGGCGTAACTGAATTTTTTGGTGATAATATAAGCGCACAACAACTCGTTAAAAACCCTGTCTATCATGCTAGAAGTAAACATATCGATATCCGGGTCCACTTTTTGAGAGAAGTTTATCAAACGGGAATAACCAAATTGAGCTATATACCTACAGGCGAAATGGTTGCTGACATTCTAACAAAAAACTTAAATAAATTAAAACATTCAAAATTTACAAAAATGCTAGGTTTTGTACAACAAATATAATTAACTTTTTATAATTAATTTTTTACAAGTAATCTTTTATAATTAACTTTTTACAATTTATTTTTTATTTTATAATTAACTATTGTATAGCTTTGAGGGGAGATATTAGAAATTTACAATTATATAAATTATAGAAAGTACAATTACATGAAATCACAAAACTATATAATGTTAATTACTATTTGACAATGTATTGATTCTCTCAATTACATTTTTATAATCTTTTACTTTGTTAATTCTTCGAAGTTAGTTCTAATAAAGCATCTGATGAATTAGGAATAAATTTGTTTTATTCCAACATATACTTAAACCTATAAATACTTAAACTAACAGGTTCCAAAATATTCTGACAGATAAAGATAAAGTGAATACATTTGTTGTAAGCTCAAATGACTTTCTAAATATTTTCTAGAAGAAGTTGACCTACAGTAATGTGAATCTACGGTGGAAAACGTGTGTTATTTTACTTCAATTATTTTTTCTTCATGTACTTTCTACCCCTGCTTTCACAAGGTGATTTCCGAATACCATTAATTAATTCGATTTTTGTATTGAAAAAAAAATAAATTCTTCGGTCTGTTATAATTAAAGTATTTAAAAAATATTTTATGCAAACTTGCAAAGTTCTTGTCTCAATTTTAAAATAATAATGATATGAATATTCTTTTTTGGTTTTATTTAATTTTTTCTTCGACGCTTCGAAGCTTCGACATCAACCGGTTTAACGAAATTGGCATAAAATAAATACTTTTCATTATTACTTAAATTCCAAAAATCTTGATGTATTTTTAATCTGGAAGTTTCACTAATGTATTCAGTACATAAATAGAAACAAGTTGTTTGACATGGTGGACCTTAGCTTTTAGCCGCTTTTTATTTTCCTTGTCGATCAACGTAACTCAGGATATCTTTTACGCTTAATTCAGGATATCTTTTACGCTTTCTAATACTTTTTGCATTAGCAGATTTACTACTTGCTGCAAATAAGAAATTTTTATGATAGTTTTCACTTTGTTTCATTAGGAAAAATAAAACAGGTATACAGCAGTGGCAACATGAAATTTTGTTGCGTTCGTTAAAAAAAAGTAACAACCATTTTGGTAGCATACAAGTAACGTGACGTTAATTTTCTGTCAAAAATGGAAACAATACGTGTTTTCGATAGCATGTAGGGAAAGTTACGTTCGTTTTTTTTTAATGTGACGTTGATTTTTGAAAGTTAGTATTTTTGTTATCGTTGCTTAGTTAAGTTGCTAAGTTTAAGTCTTAAAAAAAATTTAAATTTAATTTTTATATTAATTATAACTCTAAATATAAAATGTAAGTATATAATAAAATTCAAATTTAAAATAAAAGTGCATAAAGTATAAAACAAATATTTATATTATGTTTATACAAAAAATTACCTACTAAATTTACCGCCTTTAATTAATTTGATTTTATTCATAGGGAATCACAAAAATCGATGTCTATGAATAGCTCCCAACATAAGGTAATCATTGCCTTTATGGAGCAGAACCCGGACTTAGCAAGAGGTGGAAAGCTAATTGATTGCCAGCGACGAAGAAAAAGCGACGCGTTGTGGGTTGGCCTAAGAAAAAAACTCAATGAATTAGGCCCACCAACAAAACTCAAACTTGAATGGAAAAAGGTTTTTAATTTAAAATATAATTATAATGTTTTTTCTTATTATATAGGTTAATTTTTTTTCCTATAATTATTTAGATTATCATTACATTTACAAATTTTGGTTTCTTTTATTTTGATATTATTTTCTTATAGTAATTTTCATTTTAGTACTTAAATGCTAAATAAGATAACTTATACATATTATATAATTTTAGATATGGTCTGATCGAAAATATAGGGTCAAAGCCAAACTCAATTTAAACAGGGAGTGGAAGAAAAAAACTGGCGGTGGACCTTATAAAGAAAAAAAATTGGACGAAGAGGACGAATTAATTGCTCAGTGTGCTGGATTAGAGTTAGCAGTCAAGGGCATTGCAGCGGTAAAGTTTGGTTTCAAGCCAAACTACAAAGAGCCATCACTCGTCCAAACAACACCTGCCTTAACATTTGCCACAACTTCCGCCACAACATCGCCGGAATATTTATTTAGTTGTGGAGAGATAGTGGAAGAATATTTTCCTTTTGAAGAAGAAGAAGATTTGGCAGATAGTAGTAGTGAAAATAATTTCACTACTACAAAAAAAACCCCAAAAAAAATGCCAGAGAAGAAGCAAAAATTGGAGTTAATGCAAAACTATACAGCTTCCTCTACTGAGTCTGCTCAAGAATTTGGCAAAATAAATTTAACTCTCCAAAAAATTTTGGAAGAAATGAAAGAGGTTCGGCGCTACAGGAGGAAAGCCAATGAGCTGAAAGAAAAAAAGTATGATTGGAAAATGAAAAAAGCTGTAGAAAAAGAAAAATATTAGGCAGAAAAGCTGAAGCAATTAAAATTGAAATTGAAGCTTCAGCAGGAAAAAAACGATTTGAAAAGAATGGCACTAGAAGCCAATTCAAACTTTTAATATATATTTTGTTTTTACTATATTTACAAAACTTTTTTATGTTTTACTAATATTTTATGTTTTATTTATTTTTAGGCATGATGGAAGAAACATTGCTGTGGTAATAAACTTTAAGTATCTAACTTTAACATGAATAATTTATTTATTTAATTTCTTTAATTTTCTTTTGAAAACAAATTTAATTTAATATTAGAAAGCGTTTTTAGTTTCTTGTAAATAATTTTTATTTATTTCTGTGATAATGAAGTATTTTTAGTTTCTTCTAAATATTTTTATTTATTTCTGTGATAATGACTTCATTATTTTTAGTTTTTTGTAAATAATCTTTTATTTATTTTAATTATGATGAAGTATTTTTAATAAAAATTTTATTTATATAATAAAAAATATATTTTCTTTTTAAATTAAAAATGTGTTTCAATTTAAATTTCCTCCCATAACAATTCTACAGAGATCCGTTGTTCATAGTGTCTTTCAAGATTATTAACTATATATTAAATGTTAATATATTATAACATTCAATACATTTTACCTAGGTACATACATTAAAAAAAATTAAACAATTTATTTGATTGAAAATATTTTTTTATTTTTACTTTAATTTCTGATATAATGTCTGTCTGTTATAACTTAACAATAAAGGAAAAATCCAAGTGGAATACTCTAAGTACCGACATACAATAAATCTATGCGTACTCAAATTGACCCATCTTCCAACATGTCAAGATGGGTAAAGATGAGCAAACGCCAGCTAGCTGGTTATCATTATACCTTCATATATCTTCTAACATGTCAAGATACATGAAAGGTACTTACGCGCAAATTCAATACTAAAAACGATATAATCCACTTGGCATAAAAAACCCTTGACATATTTCAAGATATTTTAATTCATTAAGCAAAAAATTAAAAATATATACATATGTCTTGTATCCATTCAGACATCTCATGGAACGTCTATAGTTCACTTCAAAAATTCCAAAAGAAAACAAAAAACTTAAATTATTGTCAATTTAAAAGAAAATTATATATTATTTTTAATATTTTCGCGGATTATCTTAGCCTTTCGCTATAAATTGCTGTAAATTGACATCTACTGCGAATGTAGAGGAGTATTCATGCATCCTTCTTTCTTCATTGATAGTTTGTGCAACAATATCATTATTCACTTCAGTATTGAAGTGTAAACAGATATTGTGCAACACTTCACAAACGTTGATTATAGTGGCTACTACTTCTGGTTGATATCGAAGCTTCCTCTCAATCGACAAACACCTCCACCGAGCCTTCAACAAGGCAATAGTTCTTTCAACTACGCTCCTTGCTTTCGCATGAACGTAGTTGAAATGACTTTCCGAACTTCCTTCTGCTGCAGCTCTAAAAGGCGTTAATAGCCAGGGTAGAAGCGGGTAACCACTATCACCTACAAGGTAAAATAAAATTATACAAATAAGAATAATGCGACAAAAATTTTAACAAAAAAAATATTACCAAGAAGTCTTTCACAATTTCCTTCATGTCTTTCCTCCAAATAACAGTGAACATTGCTCTTATTCCAAACAGACGAACCATGAGCAGCGCCACCACTAGATGAATCTACTGCCAATATTGCATATTTATGATTGCAAACCTAAAATGTTTAATAAATTTAATTTTGGAAATAAAGTCTTACATTTAAACTTACTATCATGGAATTTAAACTGTAAAATCCCTTCCTGTTGAAAAACACATGCTCATGCATATGCGGTCTTAAAATTGGTATATGTGTACCATCAACTACACCGATAACTCCAGCGATTTTGGCAGTCCTAAAAAAATATTCCCGCGTTAAATCGAATTCATTTTCTTTGGCATCAACCCACTGCGGACACAGATGTTCTTCCAATAAGTTGATGGTGTTTCTAAATATTTTTGACACTGTTGTTTGTGCCACAGCTAAAACTTTGTTGGTTCCAACGTTGACTTGATAACCACCGCTAGCCAGTAAATTTAGTGTCCTTGCTAATTGCAACATTGGTGGGATTCCTGCCCTAGAAGAACTATTAAAAGGAACAGTTTCCAAAATCATTTGAAACTGCTCCTTATTACACGAAAATTTTGTAAAAATCTAAAAAAAATTTGATTATTATACACACATATAGGTATTTAAAATATTAAACATTCTTACTCTTTTTTTGGAAGTTCAAATATATTATTTGAATCCCTTAATTCTCTCCTATTTATCCTGCTTTGGGTTTTTCTTTCATCGTCGGAAGAACTCTCATCTGATGACTCGAAAAAAACATTATTTATTTATAATAAACTTACCTGAAATATTTTTAAATTTATTTTGATTTGCCTTGATTTTATTTGTTTATTATTATTTTTGGTGTTTTTGAAATTTTTGATACGTCACTTCGGTTGTCAAAATAATTTTCGAATTTTCGAATATAAATTTTTAACGTGACGTTTTCCGTGCTACCAAAAAATTTTTGTTTCGCACAAATTTTGTTTCGTTTATTTTTTAACGTCACGTTCTACATGCTGCCACACCAGGGTCGGTATATCGGTATTACACTATAGTTGGATGGTAATCTACGAATTGAAGATTCGCGTTGTGAAGGTCCTTCACTTTTATAAAGGGGAACAATGTCTCCAGTATTTTCACAAAAATATTCCAATTCAAGTAGGATCCACTCTTTCATCATCGGAAGAAAAGTTAATCTCGCTACTTGAACAATCAAGTTCATTCATCATGCTAAAAATAATTTAAAATAATTAAATATTTCAAATCTATAAAACAAAAATATAATACAAATTACAATATAAAGTTCAATTACTTACTCTTCTAGCAAATCTAGAAACAGCGAAAATGATATTTTGCTTCATTGAAAACTTGATCACAACTTAATACTGATTTAAAAAAAAACTATTATCATAAAGTAACTAAATATATACATAGAGAAGTCACGTAGAAGAAAAAATCGTAGTCAATTTCATTGATTTTAAATCACCCCAAGATCGTATTTGGGGATATTTCGTAAAAAGATGACCGTATTTTTGGTATACCATCAAAGAACATAAGAAAAACAAAACAAAAAAATATTTTTTCATTCATTCAGTTCATAATTCATTTTCTTCGAACTGATTTTTTTTTCTCTAAAAATTTATTTTATATTGTTACATACATACATACATACATATTTATCTATGTATCACAAACAAATGTTCTTATAATTTTAAAATGGAATTTTATAGATCTCATAAAGAATAACTCTAACTTTATTCTAATAATAAGAATAAATAGAAGAATATTTCTTCTAAAAATTAAAAAATATTTTTAGATGGAATATTGAAATTTTCTAAAATATTGGTATTAACCTTTGTGGACCCATAAAGGTATAGTTATGATTAAATTTACTGAATGTATAATTACATATATTAAAGCTGGTTTTCATTAGACCAATATATCCACGAAAATGTTAGAGCATAGGCAGAACATACAAAAGTAATATGTGTTTGTAAGAGATTAAGCTAAAAAAATAACCATGAAACATTTGAAAATATCCAAGAAAGTAACCATAAATATCCACGAATGACATATGTATGCAAAAATTGTATATCTTACAAAAAAATTTCTACTAGGTACCATGGCATTTAAATTTTGAAGTGTCAAAAAAATAAGCAAATATTCAAATTTTATTTTTTAGTGAGAAACTATATTAAAATGACTACATTATCGGTATAAAAATATTATTAATAAACTATGTATATTATTTTTAACAACTTTATAAATAAAAAATTTTTAATTTTTAATTAAATATGAATATAAACATTAATAAATTAGGTTATGTACAATTTTAACTATCAAAGTGTTGCTGTAATATTTTTTAATAATATAATTTTTTTCTCATTCTTTCCCACTGGTAGTGCACTATATTTTTCTCTTTCTAAAGTTGCGACAATATCCATAAAATTTCTCATGAAAACCAGCCTTTATGACTATAGATAGATATAAAATTCTTTCTAGATAGCAGAATTCTTAAAAGTATTTTTTGATATTGAATAAGGTAGCTACATATAGTTAGTCATATTAAAAAACAGAATTTAAAAATTTTAAAAATTAAGAAGGTATTTTTTAAAAGAAAAAACATTTGGTACAAAGGGGTTAAACAACTTACCATATCTTTACAAAAAAAAATTTAATTAAGAAGATACAACTACATGAACAACAAAAAAGTAATTTTAATGCACGATATTTATAACAACGCCTTTACACTTACAAGCCGGAACATTCAACGAAAACTTTGAAAAAAAAAGGCTATTTGTGTACAAAATAAATTGAGTATTCCGATCCGGCTTGTAAGATATTTAGACTTTGATATAAAATATTTTAAAATTTTTTATGAATATTTTTTTTTGTAACTGATGTATGGATAATGGATATACATACATATCTATAGAGATATTCCTCTCGTAACACTTTTAAATTTTATTTTTAGTATATGAAATATAGAATACAGATATTCGTCTTGTAACACTTTTAGAAATTATTAAAAAAATTTTAGTAGTTTGTTCGATATTGGTATTATAATACGGGCAATTACTTATCATGTGACCAAGCTTTAGCCAACATTTTTTCGTTGCTAGAAATAACATCTGATAAACCATTTTGTAATTATAATAATAAAACAATTTTTGCTTATTCGATTTTCCCCATCGAATTAAATCTCTTAGAAATACATTAATGGCGATTTAAAAACCTCAGATGGTATTAAAAGCTTTATAGTTCTCATAGAATTATGGGAAGTTCAAATAAATTAAAAAACTAAGATGTGTACCAAATTAACTAGATAACATATTAATCCAAATACTTTTGCAAAAATGAGATTTAAATTAGCAACACAAATATTTAGTAGAACAATGAGTGCCCCTATTAGAACAATTATTGAAACGTCTGGTTTTAAAAGTATTACTAAAGAAGTTGCAAAAATTTTGTACATGTTAGTGTTTGATAAACTTTTTGATTGTCTCAACAGTGAATCAATATTCTTATAATAAATATTGATCTCATATTAAGATAAATAGCTTGTAGTTTGAATTTTTAAAATATTGTCAGATTGACTAAAAAGAAAAAAATATATTTTTAGAGGGAACGAAAATAACTTTAAATTTATATTAATATATAAATTTTTTCATATTTTATACTTTTACAATAATAATTCTTGTACCTATAGTTGGTTTATGAAAACAACTAAAATTAATTGATAAAAAATCGAGGTAGAATCGAGGTTTTTTCTTTTTTTAAGAAGTCGAAAAAGTTATATGAAGAAATATATACAAATGTACATACATACATCAATTGACATACAAACAAAAAAGAAAACTAAAATAAAAATAAACTAAAATACGATCTAGTTGATTTTACGAAATTAAAAAAACTGTCTAACTTTTATCTTCCATGTGAATACTCTATGTATATAGTTACTTTATGCTAGTATACACAATTTATATTATAACAATATAAATGTATTGTATACATATTAAACTGGGGTGGCAGCACGTAACTTGTTTCGAATGTGTTGTTTTTAGTTTTTCAAAAAATTGCAGCACGTACTTTTTTTCGAATACTTTTCATTTGTTTCGAAATTTTTATTTTGTTTCAAAAGTTTTACACATAAGCTTTGTTTCGAATATATTTTTTAGTCGTTTCAAAATAATTTGTACGATAGAGATATTAACGCGAAAAAGTATAATAAAGATAAATATTTATAACTCTTAATTTTAAACAATATATTTGAAATTTTGCAGGTAAATATTAAAAAATTAATACAATTTTAACTTTGTTATAAAATAAAATAAGATTTTAGATAGAATTATTATTTTTGACTTTAATACTTATATTTTTTAATATCTATTTTAAAAAAAATTTTAATTTTTGAAACTATTAAACAAAATTAAAAATTGGGTAGTAACCAAATTTTTGTACAACATATAAAAAAACCAAATAAAAACAATTTTAATTTGAAAGATAAAAAAAGATACATAATTTGAATTTGAAACGGAATTTTTTGAAGAAAAATTTCCATTCTTTTATTGCTCCCTTTTTCATATAGATGTCCGCAAAAAGAAGCAACGCGTTCGTACTTTTACTTCGTAAGCTTCCCTTTGATTGATTCAGAATGCATGAATGGGAAGGCATCTAGTATGTATGATTGGGAACGCATGTAGAAGGCATGGCTGTGAAGGCACCTGGATTGCATGACTGAGAAGGCATGTAGAATGCATGATTAAGAAGGCAGGTAGAATGCATGACTTTGATGGTATGTAGAATGCTATGCATTAATAAACTATAGAAGATATATTTTAATCTTATAAGTTTACAAATTAAACAACAAAAATAAGTTTTCCTTTTAATATATAAGAGTTCCTTTATTTTATACTTTTTTATGAAGCTTTTTAAATAAAACTAGTTTAATTGGATTAAAATTGTATAACATTAAATAATTTTATCAACATACATATTACATAAATAAAAAAAGTAAATAAAAAAATGGTTACATTAATATTATTAATTTAAAAAGTTTAAACATTTTTACATCAATTGAATGTATTTGCACTAAATTTATTTTTCTGCACGAAATCCAGCTCTCATATTCTCTCCAAATTGGACGAATCCGAAATTTTCATTTAGAGTTTTGCATCGTCTGAATTACAAAATTATATATTATATACATACATATAATAGATGATACTGGTAAATTGCAATATGAAAAAACTTACTAAAAAGATCAATTATAACCTTGCACTAGCGTAAATCACAGTACAATGAATGAATCATCTAATAATTTTTTTCTAACAATTATTATTTAAACATAAAACTAGCAGAAACATATTCGTAACGATATTATCGAAAACAAACAAAATTCATAACCATGATAATAATATGTATATATGCATTTCAGAGGTATACAAAAAGATATTTCTTTCGCTTCGGTTTAAAAACAAAACAAAAAACGATCTCATTTGCTTCGGAAACTCATCTTCAGAAGCGTTCTAGAATGCATGATTTATTGCTTCTCATTCATGACACGATTTTTTTGTTTTAAATGCTTTAAGTGCTTCTAAATACCTTCCACAGCAAGTGCTTCTCTTTTGCCCGTTGGGATACTACAAAAAACCATATTTGTTTATTTCAAAATATGCAAACGTGGTATGTGCTCCAAAAAAAATGGCATACAACAATCATTTACTGAAACACTTTTCTCATGTTTTTATATGAAAATTTGTTGTATGTAACAACATTTTTTCACATGCAAGAAAAAGCATACCTACTCATATTGATCAGAAACTGATACATACAACAAAAGTCATATACCAGATATCTTTATAACGGTAATGTAGCCTAATTTTTATTATTTTTAAAATGAATAAAGCAATTTGCGTGATAGCTATCTCCTTTGTACAATGATTCGGAGCATTTTCAGTGATTTTGTTGTTATTATTATTGCATGAAAAAATTTTAAAATTGAAATTAATTTTTATAGTTTTATTATTTAAATTTATATCCCATAAGTATGAAAATTGAAGATTTTAATTTAACATTTTTTCTTAAAAGATACATATGTATATACATTCAAACAATTTGAAACTAAACAGCACATTTGAAACTATTAAGACAATTATATAAGTGTGTAAGTGTATAAGACAATTTGATTTAGAATTATCAATATTTTGTAATGATGGCAACTCTGTTGGGATGCTCTATTTTAACACTTTCAAAGCAAACGGTTTTTTGTTTTCTTTTAAAATAACTTTTTTCAGCTGGCTCTAAATATTGTTTCAATATAGGTTTAACATCCAAATAATCAATTAGCCCTTTAGCCTATTTAAGTCCATTTATTTTATTTTCATAATAATGATTATTAAATTTCACCTTGACTAAGTTCTTCTGTGTGGAATGGTGGTTGAAAGTGGTACACAATTAAAATTAAATTTCCTTTTCCAAGTATAGCTAGTTAACTAATACAATTACACTGTTTCATCCATTTATAATGATGATGGCTGCGTCATCCCGTTGTGGTAAAACCACTTTTATTCAAAATTTAATAAAATATTATAAGGATAATATATTACCACACATTAATTTAGACAAAATTGGTGCAATTTAGACAAAAATGTGGTTCCACTATATATCAAAGATGTTCAATATAGTAATACAATATCAGATTTTAATGATAATCAAGAACCTTTGTAGATTATTATCAACGATATGATGCTAAATCCTGATGGTAAGTATGTGTGTAAAGATTTACCAGAGGTCAGCATAATAAAAATTTGTCTGCAATATTGTTACTTGAAATATTTTTTATCAGGATAAGTAATTTGGCGATTAGTTGTGGCGAGACGTGTGTTTTTATTAGCGGAAAGAATTTTTTTTCTTATTTAATTCTAAATTCTAAATCTATTACAAAATAAAACCCATACGAATAAAACAAAATAAAAAGAAAAAAAAACGCAATATGTTAGCAAGCAATAAAAAGATTTGCAACAAAACTAAAAACCACTTTAAAGGCCAAGTTAGGAAAATTCAATGTGATGGCAGCTGTAAGAATTGGTATCATACAGCCTGCGTGTATATAAATAATGAGGAGCACAAAAAGTACCTAGAAGAAAAAGAACACTATTCGTTTTGGTTTTGTAGGTAGTAAAAAAAAGAACGTATACAAAGAAAAACATCAGTACTAACCGAAATTATTAACAATTTAAATGAAGAAAATCTGGTGCTTAATTTAGAAAACGAAGCATTGAGATAACAAGTCGACAAAAACAAAAACGATATTGTTAAACTGCAACATACGAAGGCACAACACATCCTAGATCTGAAAAACAAGTTTAATCTATTGGAACTTAGGCTGGACGAAGAGGAAATCACAAATCAAAAGAATATAATTATTTCTGGTTTACCGAAGACGAACAACAACACCAACAATTTAATTTAAAAAAATTTTAAAAGTATCGATAAAGAGTTTGATGATAGGGAAATTGCAAAAATTGCATCCAGTAATGATAAATCAATAGAAACGAAAAAAAACTTGTGTAGATTTATCATTCGCTTTCACGATGAAGCTAAAAGAAATAAAATGTCTTCCGCAAAAAAAGAAGGTTCATTTATTATACCCGTACGATAGGATCGGGTATAATAAAATTACTCCTCCGTTTGTAACACCTCGAAATAAGCGAGCTAGATATACCTTCAAAGGTATGGATCGGATCAGAAAAAAATTCTAAGACTTTTGAGCCATGTCCGTCCGTCCGTCCGTCAGCACGCTAACTCAAAAACTAAGAAAGCTAGAATCTTGAAATTTACACAAAATATTCTGGGAGTAATTTGTAGGTTCCCTATTTTTTTTGGTTGAGTTTGGACCAAGCCTTAGGGTAGCTCTCGAACACCTAACTTTTAGATCCTCACATTTTTTTGCAATAGAGCTATGAAATTTTAACTACTGATAGATCTTACAAAAATATTAATTTTATTTTTAATAACTTTTTTTTGTAGCCTCACCCGTTACGGAGCTACAGCTCCCCAAAGGTTCAAAAAAGCTCTATATTAATATTGTTATAGCAAAAGTTGTTTAAGGTATATCTTCATTTTGAAAACACCTAACGATTACTACTTTTATTAGCTTTAAAAATATATGTACAATAAATATATATTTGTGGCATACGGTGCCGTAATTTACCGTTATGTGAAACTCAAATTTTGCAAAATCCTTCAACCCTTCTATCTTCTAAACGGCTTAAGTTGGAAACTTGAAATTTCGACAGATGTTAGATCTTTGAATATAAATATGAGTCATTTCAGAAATTTTTTTTGTATCACCCCCCGTTTAGGAGCTGTAAGGGGTCAAAAACTTAAAATTTCCTATTTTTAAACACCTGTAACTTGAACACCTGTTAAAATTTCTTTGAAGTAATACATAAAAATTAAAGCTTCAACATTATACTCTTATTTCAGTTAATAACTTTTTTTAATAATATAGGGTTACTTTATAATTGACGAAAGTGTTACTTGATTTTTTCAAATTTTCTAACAAATTTCTTTAACCAATTTTTTGCATTTTGTTTTACTCAATAATTTTAAATTGTTGAGGATATAATGCGTAGTACATAAAAATGTAAATAAATAAACAACATAACTGTTGCTTGAAGAATTTTTTATTTATATGATATTAATATATATACATACTTATATAATATCATGTTTATTTACATATCGTATATGTCACTAGTGAATGAATGATAAGAGTATAGATGTATATTATATAGCGCCGTATTTACATATACATATATGTATTTTATTGTACTTATAAGAAATTATTCTGTCAATGGAATATTTAAATATAATATAATAAAATATTTAAAATTATATTTACTATTTTGTACTAAGTAAATTTAATATACATTTACCGCTTAGTATTAAATGGTACTATAGAATATTTGAAAAAGTTTTGGATTGATAATCGTTATGTGAAAGGTTAGAATCTGCTTTTGAAGAATGTACATATAAACATATAGTTTGAATATATGTACAACCCATAGTTCTAGAAATTATAAAATTCACCCAAATTATTTTAAAATACTAAAATATTAAAAAAATAATATTGTGAGCAGAGTAACAGGCTGTGAACATACTAACGGTTCGTACGGGTATCTAAGAGTTGACAAAGGCAACTGTATTCTTCCTCGTTTCCTTTACAATTTGAAATCGGAACTGAGCAAGTTGAAGGTAGTAATGAAATATTTTTTCAAAATCATCTATCGAGGTTGCAGAACTAATTGTATTTCGAAGACTAAAAAATTTAAAAAAACTTATAATTATCAGTTTCTTTGCTACAAGAACAACACAATGCGAGGAAATGAAAATAGTAGAATTTATGATATCAAAAATTTTAATGATATTAACAAAATTTTACAAATTCATATTATTTAATTTTATTAATTTAATTTTTATTAATTCATAAATTTTAATAATATTAACAAAATTTTACAAATTCATATTACTTAATAAAAAAACCATTATTAGCCCATCTTCTATCTCGTTCTTGTACATTCATTTAAATCGCACTAATTTAGACACTATAAATTTAAAGCACTTTTTTGTCGTTTTGATCTTTTTTTTTCATTTTGCTCGATTCGTTCTTAAACCACGCTTTGAAGATTACTAATCAAAATATTATATTTTTCTTCTTTTGTTGTTCAAAAATGGAGAAAAATATTCTCTTTTTCTTCTTTCTCTGTGCATAAGAAAGACAAAAAAAAAATTAGAAAACAAACACAAAAAATTTGTTATTCTAATAATTTAATAAACTTAGGGCGCCCATATGGCCATAATGTGCTTTAGTTCCTAAATGTTTTGTGGTTTATTAACGTAAACCTATTCCTTCAAGAAACCCCACAAAAAAACCTTTTAACGTCCGAAATCTATAAAATTTTATGTACACACATTGTTTTTACAATACTTTTATAATTATTTGCAGCACAACGACGTCGTTTATTATCTGGTACAATTATAAAATGAGAAACGCCGTCATATCGAAAAGTTGTATACTTATTATCGGATGATAATAACCACCTGGAGGTTTTGGTATACCAAGCGTTTTACAATAATATCTAGAAATTACTCGTTGAAATTGCAGTTGTGTTAAATTCGATTCACCTTTACGATGAAGGAAACAGGTATTTTGAACCGAAACGTCAATTAGCCATGTAAAAATAGAGCACGGCCATTTCTCACCTCTTGCTCCAATTCTATTAGCACTAACATTCTGGTCCAATCGATCAGTACCTTCAAACTAAGTAAAATAGGAACTGAAGTGAACACATTGTTAAAGTAGATGCTGAATCGGTATAGTTTTATTTCGTTGTCAAAATGATCCGTAAAATTTAACCAAGAAGAAGCATATTTCCCAATCTTCATTTAATACTGAGGATTCAATCTTCGGTTTAATTTTTGGACTTTGTTTGTATAAATTACTTGCATCCGTGCCTCCCACAATATCCTATCATTGACTCATCATATAATATTGCTGAAGTTCGACAAAGTTTGCCAGAAATCTTTTTTTCAATGCTTCGGTGAAAGGACGAAGCTTCCAGATTTTGTCTTTTTCATTTTGTTGCCACCTATCTGTAAAGTACATTTTTTTTTTTTTTACGAGGGTTGGTGGAAAACTCGAAAGTCACCAAGAGGAACTGCACGTGCTTCCTCAGAGTAGTGTTGGACTTTAACCAACCAAAACCACCCCCCTTTTAAAATCAAACTTTAGGATGGAACCTTTAACACAAATGTATAGTTTGGTTTTGGGGATAGGTATGTGGGAAGGATAATTGGGAAAATTGGAATTTGGTAATTTGGATTATGGGGAATAGGTAGGAAAATTTGGAGGGACATTTTGAAGAAAGATGCTAATGTTCTTCTTAAACTTAAGTAAATCGTACACATAAGAATTACCATCTTTAGGGAACACATGCGATGGTATATGGTTCCACAAACGGGACGTGCGCACAACAAACGAATTTCCATAGGCTGTATTTCGCCATCTTGATAACTCAACATGGTAGGGATGAGCATCTGTTCTCATTGGAAAACTTTGAGTGGAGACATTAGTTGTTTTAGTTCTTTAGAACAAGTATTAATTTCTACGAGATACCTATAAAACAAGGTCAGTGACCCAACTGTGCGACGAAGGCTGAGTGGAGTGAGCATTGAAGTTACACTGGGGTCGTTGATCAAACGAATAGCTCTGTTTTGCACATTATCTAAATAACCCAGTGCTGTTTGAGGCTCTGCAGCCCAAATGTGTGCATTATACTCCATTTTCGGCCTAATGTACGATATACGATTTATAGATATTGAGAAGATCAGATACGGAGAAGTAAGTTTTGCAGCGATACAAAAAATCCAAACATTTAGCTGCATCCTTAGCTATACCAAAAATGCGATTTGACCAAGTCAGTTTTTGGTTTAACCCAATGCCCAGCATGTTTAAGTCCGTTGAATGCTGCAAAACCTCTCCCTGAAATAGTAGGGTAGGAATAGTAGTAGCAATTTTTCGCGAGATCAGACAGCATTGTGTTTTTTTGGTGTTAAACTCAACTTTATTGACTTCACCCCATTTTTGAATTTTTGGTAAATCGTTATTTAGCTCACTAATAGTGAAATTTTTTGCTGTTGTATTAATCTGGTGATTAATGGTACAGCGGCTATGAAACTCATAGGAAGCTACAAGGGTGCTGTCGTCTGCGAAACTATGGATCGGATTGGAGGTTAATGAGAACAGGTCATTGATAAATATTAAGAAGAGAATTGGGGATAAAACCGATCCCTGGGGGACACCAACATTTATTTTGAATTTATCAGATGAATATAAATCGATCAGTACACGAATCGTGCGATTCGAAAGGAAATCTCCAATCCATTTTAGAAAGACCCTACCTAGACCTAATGCTTTGCATTTTACCAATAGAGCATCGTGCCAAACTCGATCGAAAGCCTTAAAAATATCAAGAGCCACAACATCAGACTCACCAGAATGATGAAGATTGATGCTTAGCTTCCCACAAAGGTAAGTCATGAGATCACCGGTTGAACGACGGGCTCTGAACCCGTATTGACGATCATGAAGCAAACCTTTGTGGTCCAGGTATTTCAGAAGCTTTTCGTTCACTATTTTCTCCATTATCTTGGAGAGGACCGAAGTTATAGCAATAGGGCGGTAGTTGGAGGGATCGCTTTTATTACCACTTTTGGGAATTGGGAAAACATGTGCAACCTTCCCTTGGGTAGGATGAATACCCGAAGTGAAGGAGAGGTAGAAAAGGTTGCGCAGAGGTTTTGAAATAGTGAAGTAGGTATTTTTAAGCACCATGGTGGTTATACCATCTGGACCGGCTGATTTGCTTGTATCAAGATTTTTTAAGATTTTAAACACCGCTGGCGTCCTAAAGTAAATTTTACCGAAGGAGCAGCCAGCTTCTGGAACAGAAGGTGGCATCTGAGCTGACTGTGTCGAATGCAAAGCGAACTGCTTGCCAAATAAGTTCCCTTTCTCTTTAGAATCTGATACGGTTCTGTTATTATTATCAATAAGTGGTGGAAAGGAAGACCCTCTAAAGGTCTTCCTTTAAACTTTTAGAAAATGACCAAAAAGATTTGCTATTCTTTGGCATATGGATGATTTTACGTTTCAACCTTTGGTTGAACAAGAATTTTTGTTTATTGAACTCCCTTGCACCTGTTTCTCACCACTATATAATTGGCCCTGTGCGCCTCCGATCTATTGTTTTGGTACAGTTTAAAAGCCTCCACTTTGCTAGAAATGGCTTCTTTGCAAATACGATTAAACCAAGATTTGGTACTCCTTTTAACAAATTTCATGAAATGAGGGATGAATAACCTCATTCCAAGAAAAATAGTTTCACTAATCGCATTTGCAGCAAAGTTAACATTTCGGTTGCGGAAGCAGAATGACCAATCAAAGGCTCTAAAAAAGTTGTTAAGGCCGTCCGAGTCAGCATGGCTGTAACGCCAAACTAGTTTTTGGGAGGGAACCTCTGGTTGGAGATTGGGCTTACCCGGAAACTTATGTTAACCAAGCAATGATCGGAATTACCCAGGGGGCAACCAACTGAAACCACATATTTTTCAGGGTGTGTGGTGAAAAACAGATCCAAGAGGTGACCTTCATGATCAGCACGGTCCGGGATCCTATTGGGATTTTGGACAAGTTGAGAAAGGTGGAACAATGTGGAGAATAGTTCAACTTGTTTCCCAATTGAGTTTTGACTCGAGGAGATTTGCTAGAAAAATGAAGCCAGTCCCTGTTATGAATGTTGAAATCTCCCGCCAGAACAATTTCAGTTTCTGGAGATGCGTCCAAAATTTCATTGATCTGGTTCGATAGATTTTCAATTTCCATAGCAGTTTCTTGTTCATTTGAGTTGGGTGATCTGTATAGAAAACAGAAATGTATGACATTTCAACGAGAATTTTGACCCAAATGTAATGAAAGGTTGGGCTAGAACATTTATATTTTAGAAGTGTGTTGAAAGCGATGTTTTTTTTTATTATAGCGATACCTCTTTTGGGTACGAAGTGTGAAATAGGTGACTAGCCGGTAACATTAAAGTTATCATTGTGGTTACTGACTTGTGTTTCACAAAGGACTGCTGGTTTAATTAAACTAAGATGGCAATCGACGGCATGAAAATTCGTTTGCAACCCGCGTATTTTACAGAAATTAACATTAAAATTGGTAATTTTGATGCAAAAGAAATTAATATAAAAGAGTTAAAATAATAAATAATAATATTAAAATTGAAATCTAGTTTAAAATAAAAATCAAACGCAAAATTAAAAAAAAGTCAGAGTTGAAATTGTAATTAAAGTCAAAATTAGACTTAAAATCAATTTCAAAATTAACCAAGATCAAAATCTGACTGATAAATTAAAGTATGTAAATTAAGATTAAAGTAAAAATTAAAATTTATTCAAAATTAAAATCAAAAGTAAAAGTGCACGATTTAAATAACCCGAACTTGACAACACTATAAAATAAATTACTATCAATGTCAATATCAATACTTTATATCAACATTAATACTTTTCAATATTTTGCCTTGAGTGAGCAAATGGTTTATAACAATGTTCAACAGTTTTTAACATACTTTTTTAAAAGACCTTATTGAACGCAGGTAATTGAGAGTCAAAGAAGAACACCAGCATCCAACGTACGTGTGGGAGGGAGATGGATATATAATTGTTTTGTTTACAACAAGCTGATATTGAAATGAAATAAATAAAAAAGACGAGGAAGAATACAGTTGCCTTTGTCAACTCTTAGATACCCGTACGAACCATTAGTATGTTCACATTAGTATGCTCACAATATTATTTTTTTAATATTTTAGTATTTTAAAATAATTTGGGTGACTTTTATAATTTCTAGAACTATGGGTTGTACATATATTCAAACTATATGTTTATATGTACATTCTTCAAAAGCAGATTCTAACCTTTCACATAACGATTATCAATCCAAAACTTTTTCAAATATTCTATAGTACCATTTAATACTAAGCGGTAAATGTATATTAAATTTACTTAGTACAAAATAGTAAATATAATTTTAAATATTATATTATATTATATTTAAATATTCCATTGACAGAATAATTTCTTATAAGTACAATAAAATACATATATATATGTAAATACGGCGCAATATAATATACATATATGCTCTTATCATTCATTCACTAGTGACATATACGATATGTAAATAAACATGATATTATATAAGTATGTATGTATATCAATATCATATAAATAAAAATTCTTCAAGCAACCGTTATGTTGTACATTTATTTACATTTTTATGTACTACGCATTATATCCTCAACAATTTCAAATTATCGAGTAAAACAAATGCAAGAAATTTGTTAGAAAATTTGAAAAAATCAAGTAACACTTTCGTCAATTATAAAGTAACCCTATATTATTAAAAAAAATTATTAACAGAAATAAGAGTATAATATTGAAGCTTTAATTTTTTTGTATTACTTCAAAAAAATTTTAACAGGCGTTCAAGTTACAGGTGTTTAAAAATAGGAAATTTTCAGTTTTTGACCCCTTACAGCTCCTAAACGGGAGGTGATACAAAAAAAATTTCTGAAATGACTCATACTTATTTTCAAAGATCTAACTTCTGTCAATTTCAAGTTTCCAACTTAAACGGTTTAGAAGATAGAAGGGTTGAAGGATTTTGCAAAATTTGAGTTTCACATAACGGTAAATTAAGACACCGTATGCCACAAATATATATTTATTGTATATATACTTTTAAAGCTAATAAAAGTAATAATCGTTTGGCGTTTTCAAAATGAAGATATACCTTATACAACTTGTGCTATAACAATTTAAATATAGAGCTTTTTTGAACCTTTGGGGAGCTGTAGCTCCATAACGGGTGGGGCTACAAAAAAAGTTATTAAAAATAAAATTAATATTTTTGTGACATCTATCAGCAGTAAAAATTTCACAGCTCTATTTCAAAAAAAATGTGGGGATCTAAAAGTTAGGTGTTCGAGAGCTACCCTAAGGTTTGGTCCAAACTCAACCAAAAAAAATAGGGAACCTACAAATTACTCCTAAAATATTTTGTGTAAATTTCAAGATTCTAGCTTTCTTAGTTTTTGAGTTAGCGTGCTGACGGACGGACGGACGGACATGGCTCAAAAGTCTTAGAATTTTTTTCTGATCCGATCCATACCTTTGAAGGTATATCTAGCTCGCTTATTTCGAGGTGTTACAAACGGAGGAGTAATTTTATTATACCCGATCCTATCGTACGGGTATAAAAAGTAAATTAATGTAAACAAAACCAACAGAGCGCGTTTAATTATAAATTATAATTTGAATCAAAAAAAAAAATTAAAAAATTATTTAAATTTAATATAGTTCAAAAAAAAGAATAAATCAAAAATAAAAAAAAACAAAAAGGTTAGTGTGTATGTTAGGATTAATTGCACCATTTAAAACTGCATAATTGTTTGTTTGATCACAAAGCAACTGTACAACATCATCATAAAAAAATTTCTGGAACACTTTATGTAGTTGCCTTTTTAGTTTATTTTTTGGTTATACACCTCACTATTTTTATGGTTTTATTGAAATCGTTTTTAAAGAAGATATAAAATTAAGAAAATGTCTAATATTTTTAAGTGAACGAATATTTTTGGCTCCGACAATGATTGTACTTTTTTTATATTTTTTTAATCAAATTTACCAATAAAGAAGATAAATTGATTAAATTATTTGTATAAGGATCAAATCATGGGACATTTGAAGAAAAAACAAAAAAAATAGTTTTTATTGTTTTACGAGCAAATTGAATTATATTGTCCATTCCTTCGTTTTTAAATATTTATTTTGTTCCTCTAATGGTGAATTTCATAATTTAATATTTTGAAATTATTATTAAAAATTCTTTTTTTATTTTAGTTAGGAGTTTTGACAACTAACATTATAGCATTCTTTTGGATAATTTTTGTGTCGCGAATTCGAACTATAAAATCGCATTAAAGGGAAATACATACATATATATATATACTTAGTTCTTAATAATTATTAAACCTAATAAACTCAAAATATATTAATTGTAAAATTTGTGTACTACGTTATGTTTTGAAAATGGTATTAGTACGATTTTCTTCTTTTAAAACTGATTAATAAAAATTTAAAAAAAAAAGTTATTTATTTAGTGTGTGAACAAAAAAGCTAGAAGAGGTATTCTTTTATTTCTTATTAATTTATTTTTGGTATTTATTTTAGTTTTTGAATGAAATTAAGTATAAGACTGCATTTTAATTAAAAATAGTAACATTTCAAATATTTTTTTTCTACATTGGAAGTATCAGACACTTAACGCGAATTTTCTCTTTTATGTTTTTTGTATATGCGTGGCTAATGCGTTAAATTTGTTAAAAATGCATAAGGTAAATACTTTTAGCTATAAAGTGCTTAAAAAAAAATTCAATTGTATGATTGGTTAAGAATTTTGACACCTTTTAAATTTAAAATATTCAAAATTGTTTTCTTTTAATGGTATTAATACTGTGTTAACATAACAGTAAATGTATGATTTTGAGTTTTATTAAAGACAAAAGATATAATGTAAGTTTGTTAAAATCTTTAAGTTGAGTTGATTTAGAAATGTAGTCATAAATTACTAATTTTTATTATTTTTAAAATGAATGAAACAATTTGTACGACAGCTATCTAAAGCCTTTGTATAATGATTCCGAGCATTTTCAGTGGTTTTATTCTTATTATTGTTGCATGAAAAAATTTTGAAATTGAAATTAATTTTTATAGTTTTATTATTTAAATTAATATTCCATAAGTATGAAAATTGAAGATTTAAATTTAACATTTTTTTTAAAAAGATACGTAAGTACATATATACATTCTAACAATTTTTAACAATTTGAAACTATTGTCTGATAAGTGTATAAGACAATTTGATTTAGAGTTATCAATCTTTTGTAATGATGGCAAGTCTCTGCTGAGATCTTCTATTTTAACACTGTCAAAGCAAAAGTTTTTTTGTTTTCTTTTAAAATAACTTTTTTCAGCTCGCTCTAAATAGTGTTTTAATATAGGTTTAACATCCAAATAATCAATTAGCCCTTTAGCCTATTTAAGTCCATTTATTTTATTCTCACAATAATGATTAATAAGTTTTACCTTGACTAAGTTCTTCTGCGTGGTATGGTGGTTTAAAGTGATACACAATTGGAATTAAATTTCCTTTTTCAAGTATAGGTAGCTCTTTTAAGAAACATTGCTTTTCATTGCCTGGTGGAAATTATAATCTTCTATGAACATTTGTTTATCCATGTCGAAGGTTCTTAGAAGAATGTTCAATAGAATAACTTAATTGTATTTAAATTCATTTCAGAAAAAGAGCTTTTTATATAAATATAGATTAGCAATGCTAGTTTTTAACTAATATACAATTACACTGTTTTATCCATTTATAATGATGATGGCTGGGTCATCCTGCTGCGGAAAATCACTCTTATTCAAAATTTAATAAAATATAAAAAGGAAAATATACTACCACACATTAACTTCTTGTAATTTAGACAAAAATGCGGTTCCACTGTATATCAAAGATGGGTTTATTACATTATCTTTTACATCAAAATCTAATTCGACAAAATCTTGCTTTCGAAAATGTTTTAAAACAAAATCGTTTTTCCAAATTCTACTAAAACAAAATCTTGTATGTAATTCAGAATGTCACATATTATATATTAATATTCTAGGAGAAGCGCAAACCTGCTTTTGAATTCGTTACATATAAATAAATATTCTGAAAAAAGCGTATAACCCTGCTTTTGAATCCAATTCGAAAAGCCCTTCTAATTCAGAATCTCACATATACATATATATAAATATTCTGAAAAAAACGTATTAACCCTGCTTTTGAATGCAACTCTAAAATCGTTCTTAACTATTTGTTTATACATACTTTAAAAATAAAGCCACAATCTATTCCTTTAAAAATATTTTGCAAGATTTTGTCCGTGAAAAATTTTGTAATGCAAGATTTTAGAAAGATTGATTTTGTAATGCAAGATAAAATAAAAAACGCAAGATTTTGTCGCAGCTTGATTTTGGTGTGCAGGATTATGACCCGTTCCCGTTCAATATAGTAATACAATATCAGATTTTAATGATAATCAAGAACCTTTCTTGATTGTTATCAACTAAAACATTCAAAATTGTTTCTTTTAATGTTATTAATACTGTATCAACATAACATTAAATGTATAAATTTGGAGTTTTATTAAAGACAAAATACAAACAAACTTATGTTAAAATCTTTGATTTGAGTTGATTTACGAATCGTCGCCTTAGTTGTATGTAGCAAAACATAGTTTGTGGTAAATCAGCTTTAAAGTTTTAAAGAGCCATTGTGCTAAAACCGTACGGTAGAATTTTTTTAAACTTAATACCTCTATTATTATGGGGATTAAGAAACCAAGTGCAAATTTTCTAATTCGTATCGCAAACTTTGGTGAAATTAGGAGAGTTTTTACTCAAACAACAATTGTTATATGTAACAATTTTTATAAATTTGGTTCGGCTGTGTATAACATACAACAATTGTCGTATTAAATGTGAAAAACTAAAAGATACTAAAGCAAATTCTGTTTTTGTTTTTTCAAATGTATATCTATAATATAATACACAAGATGTTAGCGAGACCTTGCCAACATGTAAAAAAATATATTTTATATCTATAATAAAACACTCACACTGAATGTAAACTAAACTGGCAATGATGATATTTCTGTATATTTATTTAATAATTTCAAATTTTATTACCAGAGACACAAATTTTTGACTCAAAGTATATCAAGAGACACAAACCGTTCATTAAAAATATAAATAAATTTAGTAAATATTATTATCCGAGACCAAATTTTCCACTTGAAGTATTATCAGTTACACAAACCGTTCATTAAAAGTGAGTACAGTCAAGAAAGGAAAAGTACATACTTAAAAAACACATTTTCAATCAAAATAAATTCAGCAAATTTTTAATTTTTAAATTTGACCGCCACGTCCATTATGAACTGGTCGCAGAGGTAAATCTATAATAAAATACACAAGATGTTGGCGAGACCTTGCCAACATGTAAAAAAATATATTTTATATCTATAATAAAACACTCACACTGAATGTAAACTAAACTGGCAATGATGATATTTCTGTATATTTATTTAATAATTTCAAATTTTATTACCAGAGACACAAATTTTTGACTCAAAGTATTATCAAGAGACACAAACCGTTCATTAAAAATATAAATAAATTTAGTAAATATTATTACCAGAGACCAAATTTTTCACTAGAAGTATTATCAGAGACACAAACCGTTCATTAAAAATATAAATAAATTTAGTAAATATTATTATCCGAGACCAAATTTTCCGCTAGAAGTATTATCAGTTACACAAACCGTTCATTAAAAGTGAGTACAGTCAAAAAAGGAAAAGTACATACTTAAAAAACACATTTTCAATCAAAATAAATTCAGCAAATTTTTAATTTTTAAATTTGACCGCCACGTCCATTATGAACTGGTCGCAGCGGTAAATTAAAAATAAATTATTAATCTTCTGTTGGCATTTTGAATCTTTGTTTTGGAAAAAAAAAATAAAAATATTTACTCTTAATAAAATTAAAACGCCTGAAAGTGAAAAAGTGAGAGTGAGCAAAGTTTATAGTAAACCTCATATTTATAAGAAAAAAATTATAGGCCGATTTTATTCTTGATTTTGTTTTCATTAGTATAAAAGCTGGTAAAAGCTTCGTAACATACTTTAAAATAGTTTTGTTTATTTAGGTTGAAATTTAGATTTTTAAGCTAAATTTTCGGTAGAACTGGTATAATATAAAATATTCGAAATTTTTTTATTAATATAAAATTCGGCAGACTTAGCTAATTATATTTCATAACAAAAATCAGAAACTTACTAAATATTATAGAAACGGATATTTTTCTTAAAAAAAAAAAAGAAAAAAATAACATAGAAAATATCATTTTAGACGCCTTCTCTCACAAAAGATTCATAATTTTGTACTAATTTATTATTAGACCATTAATAATATTGTTAGCCATGGAAAAAAATAAGATTTATTAATCAGATCAGATAATATAATACCTGAAATTAATGATTGAATTTCTGATAATATACACAATATAATGATAAGACCTTGCCAACATGTAAAAAAAAAATATTTTATTTCTATAATAAACCACTCAAACTGAATGTAAACTAAACTGGCAATGATGATATTTCTATATATTTATTTAATAATTCAAAATTTTATTATCAGAGACACAAATCTTGGACTAAAAGTCTTTTCAGAGACACAAATGTTTACTTTTTAAAAAGTACTTTCGACACAAAATTTAAAGCAAATTTTTAATTTTTAAATTTGACCGCCACATCCATTATGAACTGGTCGCAGCGGTAAATTAAAAATAAATTATTATTCTTCTGTTGGCAGGTTTCAAATGATTCTTTGTTTTGAAAAAAATAAAAATACTCTTAATAAAATTAAAAGACCTGAAAGTAAAAAAAGAGCAAAGTTTATAGTAAGCCTTATATTTATAAGAAAAAAATAATAGGCCGATTTAATTCTTGATTTTGTTTTCACTATTATAAAAGCTGGTAAAAGCTTCGCAACAGACTTTATAGTAGTTTTGTTTATTTAGGTTAGAATTTTGATTTTTTAAGCTGAATTTTTGATATAACATAAAATATTCGAATTTTTTTTATTAATATAAAATTCGGCAGACTTAGCTAATTATATTTCATAACAAAAATCAGAAACTTACTAAATATTATAGAAATGGATATTTTTCTTAAAAAAAAAAAGAAAAAATAACATAGAAAATATCATTTTAGAAGCCTTTTCTCACATAGATTCATAATTTTGTACTAATTTATTATTAGACCATTAAATTAAAAAGCTATCGAAAAAGACAGTCACAAAAAAAAAAGACCCCGAAAATTTATGAAATTACCTTATCAGAGACATGAATCTTTTATTAAATATACCAAAGACTTCTTCCAAAGTACATTTAAATAAAATAAATTCAGCAAATTTTTTTCAAGCAAAAAAAAAATAAACGCAAAAGACTTGAAAGTAGTTTTGGTAATTGAAGTAATTTCGCGGCGAAAACTGTTTTTCATCTAAATAAAAATTTTTTTTTTAAAACTAAAGAAAAATAGAGAGTAAAATTTTAACAAATATTAAAATTATTTCGATTATTGGGAGTGTTTTAAATGTAACAAAAAAAAAAATGTCGTAGCAGTTGGTTTTTCGCCGGTTTTTATTGTGCACTTTATACTTGTGTTTCAAACAATTTTTGAGATATCGGCACGAACTTTTACGACCCTGAATGTGTTTTTAGCTTGGACCATTTTTTCTCAATAATTAAAAAACTGTCAAAAATTATCGCCACGAAAACACGGCGAGAATAAATTAATAAACTGTACCTAACATTTTTAATTTTATGTGTTTAGATTTGTTTTATATTTTTTTTCTATTACAAGTAAGTAAGTGATTTCAACGTTTTTTTAATGGTGCTGATGTAAAAATGAAATTTTTAGGTAGTTTATTAAGGGAGTCAGTATGATAACGTAAATGTTTTTGAATCTATAGAATTTGTGCAATTGCACAGGGGATTTTCTAGTATATTTAAAAACTAAAAAAAAAACAATATTACACATTTTTGTTAAAAATAAAACAAAACAAAATAGCTAACTGGAAAAATTCATTACAAATTAAATATTAAATAAAAAAAACAATTAAGTACTAAATAAAAATAAATAAATTTAAACTAAAATAATATTTTCAATTCAGAATTCAGTTTTTTTGTTTAACATAACATAAATAACATAAATATTCATAAATCTTTTTTTAAAATTCAACAAAAATAAATTTAAAAAAATTAGTTTTTTAAAATTGCGAAAAAGAAATTTTTGTCAGTTTGTGCTTCCAAATAAAGGATACTACTTTCAATATCCTTTATTTTACCCTAATCTAATTTTGATTTTGGAAGGATAGTTAAATTTTCATCAAATATATTATTTGGAGTAACCTTAACAATTCTACCACGTTTTTGTATTTTAATATTATTATATTTATAATATTTTTGCTCAAATGAAGTCTTATAGCCTATTTGAAACAATTTTTCTCTATTATATTTTAAAGATATAACTTTAGTATATAGAATTTGCTTAAAACATAAATTTTTAGCGTTTTTTGTAAAATTTAAGAAATTATTTTGCTGGATTTGTAAAACTTTTAATTTAACATTTTTAAAATTCATATTAATCCAAAAGCGAATCAAAGCAAGCTGACTAGGAATTTCTAAGTGTCTCAGATATTTTTCAATAGTGCTATGCACACAATCAATTTCTTACACACTTGAATGCCCTGGCTTTGAAAATTTTTGTTCAATTTCTTCTATTACTAAGTTATTCATTCAAAATTGCAATACTGCTAGAGAAGTTTATTGCTTTCTATTTTGAGGAGTGCAAGAATCACTCCATAGAATTATTTTTCGTATTTCAGGATTATCCTTGATAACATTATTTAAAATTTTTATTGCCCGACCTACCATAGTAAGTTTCGTTGTAGGAAAAAAATGGAACAGTAAGTTATTTTAAATTTATCATACTTGATCAAGTTTCAGTTAAATTGTACACATTTAACTAACGCTTATAATAAAAGTAAGATGCAAACATGTTTGGCAGCGAAAAAATAGTTTGCAAATCGTAACATATAATTGCTACTCTTTAATCAATAATTTCATGACCCAAATCACGTTCTGCTTTGGTAAAACGTTTTTCGTTTATATTTTTTTATTTATTTATATACAGTTACAGTGGTACATAAATGTGCCAGGTAGCTATAACGCCTGTTTCCTACTAGGAATGTGGGGTGTACATGTATCTTTAAAAAAATGTTAAATTAAAATCTTCAATTTTCATACTTATTTAAATAATAAAACTATAACAATTCATTTCATCATAAAACAAGAAATTAATTTTATGCACGTATGGGACTATGCTTACAGATGCACGAAAAGTCATTGGAAGGAATACTTGATAGTTGATTTCAAAATTTTATAGGTATATACTATTTCGAGAATCATAACGTTTGATCATCGAAATATTGTAAAACCTTTTTAGTTAAATAAAAATGTTTCTAAATACATATATAACTTGATATGCTTTATTTGCTATTTGTTATGCATCGAAAAATTGTAAAACCTTTTTAGTTAAATAAAAAATGTTTCTAAATACATATATAACTTGATATGCTTTATTTGTATAATTATGTCAATATACTATTGCCAAAAGCAATTAACTTGACTTTTAATTTTTTCATGCAACAACAATAACAATCAAATCACTGAAAATCCTCGGAATCATTGTACCAAGGCTTTAGATAGTTATCATGCAAATTGCTTCATTCATTTTAAAAATTATAAAAATTTTATTATTTTTATTTATTCATTAATTTCATTGCTCAAAAGATCTTTTAGCTCGTACAGAGCCTACATACATATATGTATATTATTTTGTGTTATTTTATTTTATATGCGAATTCAAATTATTTAAGTTTATATCAAAATTTAGTACATTTATATATTGAAGAAATAATATTTTATAAGTAAAATATTGCTAATTAAAAAAAGAAACGAAAAAAAAACAACGAAAAGAAAAAGCAAAACGTGCTATAAAATATAATAATAACAAGACAATTACACGAAAAATAAAACAAAAATATAATCAGAAAAACGAAGAAATAAAAATTTTGTTTATTTATTTCATTTATTTGGCAATTTAACCATTTACAATTACAAAATATTGTTATTTTAAACTACAAATTTCCTTATATTGTTTTTTCTTTCATTTTTGATCTAAATAAACTTGTTTTTAACATAATTCATTATCTTTTTTTTAAATTTATCAACATTATTTACATTTGTTATCTCATTAGGAATTTCATTATATAATTTAACTCCTTTGTACACTAACATATTTTTTGTTCTTTCATTCCTATATAAATTGAGCCTAAAATTATTGGTATTTCTTAAATTATAATTATGTATCTCATAGACATATACTAACCTATCACTTAAATAACTAAGATACTTTTGATTTTTAATTTTATGTATAATAATTAAAACATTCATTACTATTCTTTGGTTTACACTTCACCATTTTAATGTTGATAATATAAAATTTACCGATATAAATCTATTAAACTTTAAAATTATTCTCATTGCCCTATTCTGCAATTTCTGTTATCTATTTTTATATTCAACATTTGACATAAATAGTACGAGTACAGAAGAACAATATCCAAAATTACTTTTAATAATAGTATTATATACATTAATTGCACTCGCTTACGATAACTTATTTCTAATTTTTGAAAAAAAAATATAACTTTTTTGATATTTTTTTACATACATAATCTATATGTGATTTTTCTTTTTTTTTTGTTTTATGAGGGTTGGTGGAAAACTCGAAAGTTACTAAGAGGAACTACACGTGCTTCCTCAGGGAAGTGTTGGACTTTAACCAACCAAAACCATCCCCCTTTCAAAACCAAACTTTAGGATGGAACCTTTAATGCAAATGTACAGTTTGGTTTTGGGGATAGGGATGTGGGAAGGATAATTGGGGAAATTTGGATTATGGGGGATAGGTAGGAAAATTTGGAGGGACATTTTAAAGAAAGATGTTAATGTTCTTCTTAAACTTAAGTTCTTCTTAAACCTCCTTGTTTCTCGTTGGAAAATAATTTTACTAATTTTAAATAATGGCACTAATTTTTTTATGTCTTTGGAACAAGTGTTAATCCCTACGAAATACCTGTAAAACAAGGTCAGTGACCCAACTGTGCGACGATGGCTGAGTGGAGTGAGCATTGAAATTATACTAGGGTCGTTGATCAAACGAATAGCTCTGTTTTGCACATTATCTAAATAACCCAGTGCTGTTTGAGGTTCTGCAGCCCAAATGTGTGGATCATACTCCATTTTCGGCCTAATGTACATTTTACAGATATTGAGAAGATCAGATGCGGAAAAGTAAGTTTTGCAGCGATACAAAAAACCCAAACATTTAGCTGCATCCTTAGCTACACCAAAAATGTGATTTGACCAATCAATTTCTGGTTTAACCCGATGCCCAGCATGTTTAAATCCGTTGAATGCTGCAAGACTTCTCCCTGAAATAGTAGGTTAGGAACAGTAATGGCAATTTTTCACGAGATCAGACAGCATTGTGTTTTTTTGGTGTTGAACTCAACTCTGTTGACTTCACCCCATTTTTGAATTTTTGCTAAATCGTTATTTAGCTCACTAATATTGAATTTTTTTGTTGTTGTATTAATCTGGTGATTAATGTTACAGCGGCTATGAAACTCATAGGAATCTAAAAGGGAGCTGTCGTCTGGAACGGATTGGAAACTATGGATCGGATTGGAGCTTAATGAGAGAAGGTCATTGATAAATATTAAGAAGAGAGTTGAGAATACTGATCCCTGGGCGACACCAGCATTTATTTTGAATTTGTCAGATGAACATCCATCGACCAGTACACGAATCGTGCGATTCAAAAGGAAATCTTCAATCCATTTTAAAAAGACCCTACCTAGACCTATTGCTTTGCATTTTGCCAATAGACCATCGTGCCAAACTCGATCGAAAGCCTTAGAAATATCAAGAGCCACAACATCAGACTCACCAGAGTAATGGAGGTTGATGCTTAGTTTCTCACAAAGGTAAGTCATGAGATCACCGGTTGAACGACGGGCCCTGAACCCGTATTGACAATCATGAGGCAAACCTTTGGGGTCCAGGTATTTCAGAATCTTTTGTTCACTATTTTCTCCATTGGAGAGGTCCTTGGAGAGGTCCGAAGTTATAGCAATAGGGCGATAGTTGGAGGGATCGCTTTTATTACCTCTTTTGGGAATTGGTAAAACATGTGCAACCTTCCATTGGGTAGGATGAATATCCGAAGTAAAGGAGAGGTAGAAAAGTTTGCGCAGAGGTTTTGAAATAGTGGAGTAGGTATTTCTAAGGACCATGGTGGTTATACCATCTGGACGGGCTGATTTATTTGTATCAAGATTTTTTAAGATTTTCATCACCGCCCGCGTCCTAAAGTAAATTTTACCAAAGGAGTAGCCAGCTTTTGGAACAGAAGGTGGCATCTGAGCTGACTGTGACAGTGTTGAATTGAAAGTGAACTGCTTGCCAAATACGTTTGCCTTCTCTTTCGAATCTGATACGGTTCTGTTATTATTCTCAATAACTGGTGAAAAGGCAGACCCTCTAACATCTTCCTTTAGACTTTTGGCAAATGACCAAAAAGATTTGCTATTCTTTAGCATGCGGATGATTTTACGTTTCAACTTTTGGTTGAACAAGAATTTTTGCTTATTGATAACTCTCTTGCAACTGTTTCTCACCACTATATAGTTGGCCCTGCGAGCCTCCAATCTTATGTTTTGATACAGTTTAAAAGCCTCCTCTTTTCTAGAAATGGCTGCTTTGCAAATACAATTAAACCAAGATTTGGGACTCGTCTTAACAGATTTCATGAAATGAGAGATGAATAACCTCTTTCCAAGTAAAATAGTTTCACTAATCGTATTTACAGCGAAGTTTACATTTCTGTTGCGGAAGCAGAATGACCAATCAAAGGCTCTAACAAAGTTGTTAAGGCCCTTCCGGTCAGCATGGCTGTAACGCCAAACTAAATTATTGGGAGGGGACCTCTGGTTGGCGATTGGGCTTACCCCGAAACTTGTGTTAACAAAACAATGGTCGGAATTACCCAGGGGGCAACCAACTGAAATCACATATTTTTCAGGGTGTGTGGTGAGAAACAGATCCAAGAGGTGACCTTCATGATCAGCACGGTCCGGGATCCTAGTGGAATTTGGGACAACTTTATACAATTATATAAAATTATATACAATACGATTATATACAATTTTTTCTATAATTTTGGCTTTGATGGCATGTATATCATGTTGAAACACATTCGCTCATAAATGAAAGTTTTTTCTTTTATTCATATTTTATGTAAAACCTTAAAGGTGTTATCAAACTTTTTGTTATATTCAAAAAGTTACATACTTAACTTATAAAATATATGTTGTTTAAATTTAAAAATATTGCCGTGTTAAACTTATTCTACAATAAAACAAAAATTGAAAAAGTACAAAATTATAAATATCTTGGTTTAATAATTGACGACAAAATCAACTGGAATACACATGTCCATAAACTAATACGATAAACACGAAGAATAGCCGGATTATTCAAAAAAATAGGAAAAAGACTTCCACAAAAAAATCAAATTTCTACATATTATAATCTTTTTCATAGTACAATAAAATAAAATAATTGAAAACATCTATATGTTTAAAAAAAGATTACGGAAAGAATTCTCACTAATTATAGATAATACTTCTCAATTGAAAAATCGGAAAACTTCCTAATTTAAAAATTCACCGTTACAATTTTTGCACACTCGTCTGTTGGTAGTTCAAACATATATATATGTATATTTTTTTATTATTTTATTATTTAAATTTTGTTATTTAAAATTTTCAATAGAAAATATATGTAAATATGTAGATTTGTACAGTAAAACGAAAAAATTTTACAAATGATGAAATTGATTAGTTAGCTGATGTATTATAATTGTGTGATTATTATGATTTTCAGGCAACATTATTGACTTGATAAGCAATTGCAATAATAGTAATAGCATCAGAATATGAACTTATAATATATACAATCTTGTTTCTTCTTTTTTTTTTTTTTGATTATATTTCTTTTATATTTCTTTTAATTATAATTCTTTTTGGCTTTTTTTTTTGATATTTGTAATTTTTAATTTCTTTCTTTTAATTTTTTAATCAAATTTTTTATTTTATTGTTTTGTAATTTTGAAATCGAATATTGAATTTAAATATGTGTAACACAATGTCACAATCTTATAAGATCAGACGGTTTAGGCTAAGATCTATAAAAAAATACAAATAATTGTTAATTTTCTATTTTTTTCATCATGAAATTAAATAAAATAAAGAAACAAAAAAAAAAAAAAACGGACTTTGCGGAAACACGTATGCTAAAAATATCAACGCTCTAAAAAAAATTCAAAACAAACCTTTGAAAAATCTTTTCGTTTTGCACAATAGAACAAATAGATATACATAAAAAACTAAAAATATTAAAACTAAATGATTATAAAAATTTAATACGAACTTCACATATACATAATATCAACACAACCTCATTAAAAACAAACACCACAATAGAAAGAAATAATCAAATTCATGAATACAACACTAGAAACGCAACTAACCTGCGATGTACATTTGATCTACAAAAAAGTAGCATCAAATCTATTATAAATTCAGCCCAAACTTCGTATAACATCCTATCAAACAATTTGAAAAATCTACCTAGCAAAAGATTTAAAACAGAATATAAAAATTTTTATTTATCAAAATATTAAAGTAAAAACATCTGCTAATTTAAAATTAATTCATTGCAAAGTAAGTACATCATGCATTTATCCTATGGAGATACATAGGAGACTGCGTGCTGTTTGTATTTTCTTTACTCCGTATTTTTTAAATTATTTAAAAATATTTCTAGTGAAATAAATATTTAAAAACTTTAATCGAACAAAAATTGGAAAAATAAATTATATATTTTGATTTTAAATTAAATGAAAAAAAAAATTTAAGCATTTTATATTCTTAAATCTTAATATAGTTTTTATTTTATAAATTACTTTTATTTATACATATATGTCTTAAGATAATGGGAGATCAATGCAAAAAAATGTGGTAAAATATTCTCTCGCATTAAAAGAGAGTAAAATATTTTATGTCATGCAGGTTGGGATGTTTTTTCACAGGAGTTGTGTTGGTTTGGCTGCATATGATATTGAACTAATTAGCAGCAATGAAAATATTATATTTATGTGTGGTGATTGTTGAGATAAAACCAAATTATTAAGCGAAATAAAAGATGTATTAGTAGAACAAAAAAAAAATGAATTATTGTGTAAGAATGTGGGGAATATCATGTTGAATGATACACAAATAAACAAATTAAGTGATGTTAAAAATAAATCGTTGTATGCAGATAAACTAAAACTACCAATAATAGTGAAACCAAAAATAGGAAACCAAGACAGTAAAGTAACTAAGTCAGCTTTAAAAAAATATAGATATTTTGCCTATTAAAATAAATAACATATATAAAAGAACAAATGGCTCAATATCAATATGTTGTTCTAATAATGAGTCAGTTAAAAAGATAGAAAATGAAATAAAAACTAAAATGAGTGAAAATTATGAAGTGTATATCCCAAAAATATATAATTCTAAAATATTACTGAGTGGAATGGATGAAAAGTTAAGTGCAGAGTATTTTATAAATGCTATTAAACAACAAAATAATATAGAGTGTAAACAAATAGAATGTCTAAAGATATATAATTCTTATAAAAATAAAAATATTTATAACTCCATATTGAAGTAGATGGTGATTCGTTTAGGAAAATAATGGACTTAAAAAAAATTAGAATTGGTTGAAGTAAATGTATAACATATGAAAAGATTAGTGTTTTAAGGTGTTTTAAATGTCTTGGGTTTAACCATACTGCTAATAGATGTAAAGAAGATAAAGAAAGGTATCATAATTGTGGTGAATGTAGACATAGTAAAAAAAATTGTAAAAAAGCAATTGAAGAAATAAAGTGTGTAAACTGTTGTAAAATAAAACAAAAATTAAATTTAACTAATGCTGAGTGTGATACTTCTCACTTACCATTAAGTTCGGAGTGCAAAATTTACCAAAGAATGTTAAAACAACAATCAAATAGAATAAATTATTAGCAATTAAACATTCTGTTTTTTTACCTCAATATTCAAGGATTAATAAATAATTTTGATGAGTTTGAAAATTTAATAAATAAAAGTAATATTGATTTTGCATGCCTAACAGAAACCCATTTAGTTAATGATGATGAAGAAACATTAATTGAAATAAGTGATTTTAATATTGTAAGAGTAAATTATGATTCTGGACACACGATAGGTGTTTCACTTTATGTAAGAAAGATTGGAAATTTGACCATTGAATATGGAGTCAGAATTTTTTATATATTTTAGTCATTTAATTGAAGAACTTAGTGAATTAAATAATGTTATAATAATGGGTGACATTAATATTAATTGGTTAGTGGATAATAGTTATAAAAATAAGATGCTTCAGATAACCCAGGACAGTTCATTTAAACAGATTGTCACTGAATATACAAGAATAACCAATAACACAAGAACGCTAATTGATTGGATTATTACTAATGACTATGATAAAATAAACGTAAAAGTAGATAAAAATTATAAAATATCAGATCATGAAACTTTGAAAATCTCAGTAAAAGTGAATGAAACTATTAGTAAATTAAATAAAAAAATAAAAGTAATAAAATATGAAAAAAATAGGTTAAGAGAAACAGTGATTTTTAATGATATTATGATTGTATACTTTACTGAATGCAATACCAATAAAAAGCTGAAACTTTTAGCAATAATTTACATAATATTACTAGTCATTTTATTAAAGAAATCAGTTTGAATAATAATAAAAATGAATGGTATTCAAGTGAGTTAGAATTATTAAAAAGACAAAAAATTAATTTATATGAAAAAGCAATTTGGACAAATAGTGTCAGAGATTGGGAAAAATATAGAGACATTAGAAATGCATATAAAAAAAAATTAAATGTAACAAAAAATAATTATATATCAAATATAATAAAAAATGCTAGTGATCAATGAACAATGTGGAATAATATTATAAAATATGTTCTTAAGCGTAATTTTGATGAGATAAATGAATTGATTATTGATAATAATAAAATAGATAACCCTTTAATTATTGCTAATGAATTAAATAATTTTTTTATAAGTAGTATAAATAAGAGAAACAATAGCATAGAAAAAATAAACTTTATAAACACAATACCTAATAACTCTATTAAATTTAAATTCAAAAAATAACAATTTATTAATGAATTGAAAAATGTTATTAAAAGTATACAAAATAAAAAATAAAAAAGCTAATTATTTAATAAGCCCACAATTATTATTAGATATAATCGGCTTAATTGGGTAAAATTTGTTATCAATTATAAACAATTCGCTTGAAACAGGAATTTTCCCTGATATATGGAAAAAGACAGTGATTACACTGATTAAAAAAATAAAAAATACAAAGAAATCCGATGAATTTAGGTCAATAAATACTATGCAAACTGAAGCCAAAATTATAGAAAAAATTGGAGAGTTATTTTGAAAGAAATAAGTTTATTTCAGCATTTCAATCAGGTTTTCGTAAAAATCACAGTTGTGAAGCGTTGATCAATCTAATAGTCACAGACTGGAAAATAGCACAGCATGAAAAAAAGATTATAGTTGCTAGTTTTATAGATTTAAAAAGAGCATTCGAAAGAGTTAATATAGAAATCCTACTCTTAAAGCTAAAACAATATGGTGTATGTGATAATGAGATTAATTGGTTTTGCTCATATTTGTCGAATAGTCAACAACAAACGAGAATTAAAGGAGTACTATCATATTCGTTTAATATGCCTAATGTGTTTTATTGTCCCTTATTTATATTAATGACATCGAAAAATCACCCATGCGGTCAAAACTTGTATTATTTGCTGATGCCGCACTGTTGTATACTGTAGGGGATGAATTTGAGGAATGCATGGTAAATATTAAACATGATTTGTAGAGGTTAAATAGATGGTGTAAAATGAATAGGTGTAAAATGAAATGGTGAATGAATAAAATTGAATAAAGAAAAAACAAAATGTATGATTATAAATAGTGAACAAAATATAAAAATAAAAATGGAAAATGAAGAAATAGAAAATGTAAATGAAATTAAGTACTTAGGTGTAATTATAAATAAAATTTTCGAGTCAAAACTGTGGAAAAACAACTTGAACTATTCTCCACACTGTTCCACCTTTCTCAACTTGTCCAAAATCCCACTAGGATTCCGGACCGTGCTGATCGTGAAGGCCACATCTTGGTTCTGTTGCTCGCCACACAACCTGAAAAATATGTGGTTTCAGTTGGATGCCCCCTGGGTAATTCCGACCATTGTTTTGTTAACACAAGTTTCGGGGTAAGCCCAATCTCCAACCAGAGGTCCCCTCGCAATAATTTAGTTTGGTGTTAAAGCCATGCTGACTGGCAGAGTCTTAACAACTTTTTTAGAGCATTTGATTGGTCATTCCGCTTCCGCAACAGAAATGTAAACTTTGTTGCAAATGCGATTAGTGAAACTATTTTACTTGGAATGAGGTTATTGATCCCTCATTTCATGAAATCTGTTAAGAGGAGTCCCAAATCTTGGTTTAATTGTATTTGCAAAGAAGCCATTTCTAGAAAAGAGGAGGCTTTTAAACTGTACCAAAACATAAGGTCGGAGGCTCGTAGGGCCAACTATATAGTGGTGAGAAACAGTTGCAAGAGAGTTATCAATAAGCAAAAATTCTTGTTCAACCAAAAGTTAAAACGTACAACCATCCACATGCCAAAGAATAGCAAATCTTTTTGGTCATTTGCCAAAAGTCTAAAGGAAGATATTAGAGGGTCTTCCTTTTCACCAGTTGTTGATAATAATAACAGAACCGTATCAGATTCGAAAGAGAAGGCAAACTTATTTGGCAAGCAGTTCGCTTTCAATTCGACATTGTCACAGTCAGATCAGATGCCACCTTCTGTTCCAGAAGCTGGCTGCTCGTTCGGTAAAATTTACTTTAGGACGCGGGCGGTGAATCTGAAAAATTCTTGATACAAATAAATCAACCGGTCCAGATGAACAAAAAAGCTAGAAGAAGTATTTTTTTATTTATTATTAATTTATTATTTGCATTTATTTTAGTTTTTGAATGAAATTAAGTGTAATAAGACTACATTTTAATTAAAAATAGTCACATTACAAATATTTTTTTTCTACATTGGAAGTATCAGACACTTAACGCGAATTTTCTCTTTCGTGTTTTTTTTATATGCGTCTTTCAATGTGTTAAATTTGTTAAAAATGCATAAGGTAAAGACTTTTAGATACGAAGTGCTTGAAAAAGATTTCAACTGTATGATTAGTTAAGAATTTTGACATATTTAAAATTTAAAATATTCAAAATTGTTTTCTTTTAATGTTATTAATACTATGTCAACATAACATTAAATGTAGGAATTTGGAGTTTTATTAAAGACAAAAGAGGTAGATTTGTTAAAATCTTTAATTTGAATTGATTCACAAATGTAGCCTATATAGTATTAGTCATTAGCTACTAAGCTTTCGACTCTCTTGATAGAAAAATTTTAATGAAAAATTTGTTTAAATGTGGAATTACCGGTCTCAGTTTGAAATGGTTCGAAAGCTATTTCGAAAAAAGGGTGCAATATGCAGAGAGCGATGGTGTCGAAGGCGAATATAAAAATGTTGATTATGGTGTAATCCAAGGAAACTAGGACCAAACCTTTTTTCCTGCTATATGTATAGCTTCTCAAACCTACAACTAAATGGTAAAGCATTCCTCTATGCGGATGATATAGCAATCACATACGGTGAAAATAGTCATGAAAATCTAGAAGAAAAAATTAATCAAGATATACAACAAATTCACAAGTGGATGTGTCGTCATAAGGTAACAATGACCGTCAGCAAAACAAAATATATGTTATAAAAAAATTTTTAATTATAAAAATGAAAAAATATGAAATATTGAAATAAAATTATTAATTATTTTTTGAAAACCGTAAAACCCACTTTTTTAAGTTAAGTATGTAATTTTTTGAATATACCAAAAAAATTTTTAACACCTTTAAAATTTTACACAAAATATAAATAAAAGAAAAAACTTTCATTTATGAGGGAATGCTTATTTTATTATTATTTTTTAACTTCAACATGATATACATGCCATCATTAACATTTTTTTTTTTTTAACTTCAAAATGACGTTAATTTTGGAGTGTTTCGTCCATCCAAACACTACTGGACTCCTCAGTTTTTTCTTTTATTCATATTTTATGTAAAACCTTAAAGGTGTTAACAAACTTTTTGGTATATTCAAAAAATTACATACTTAACTTATAAAATATATGTTGTTTAAATTTAAAAATATTGCCGTGTTAAACTTATTCTACAACAAAACAAAAATTGAAAAAGTACAAAATTATAAATATCTTGGTTTAATAATTGACGACGAAATAAACTGGAATACACATGTGCATAAACTAATATGAAAAACACGAAGAATAGCCGGATTATTCAAAAAAATAGGAAAAAGACTTCCACAAAAAAATCAAATTTCTACATATTATAATGTTTTTCATATTATAATATTTTTCATATTACAATGGCCTTGCGCAAACACGTATGCTAAAAATATCAACACTCCAAAAACAATGCAAAACAAACCTTTGAAAAATCTTTTCGTTTTGCACAATAGAACACCCACAATAGATATACATAAAAAACTAAAAATATTAAAACTAAATGATTATAAAAATTTAATACAAACTTCACATATACTTAATATCAACACAACCTTATTAAAAACAAACCACCAATAATCAAATTCATGAATACAACACTAGAAACGCAACTAACCTGCAATGTATATTTGATCTACAAAAAAGTAGCATCAAATCTATTATAAACTCAGCCCAAACTTCATATAACATCCTATCAAACAATTTGAAAAATCTACCTAGCAAAAGATTTAAAACAGAATATAAAAATTTTTATTTATCAAAATATTAAAGTAAAAACATCTGCTAATCTAAAATTAATTCATTGCAAAGTGGGTAGATCATGCATTTATCCTATGGAGATACATTGGAGACTGCGTGCTGTTTGTATTTTCTTTACTCCGTATTTTTTAAATTATTTAAAAATATTTCTAGTGAAATAAATATTTAAAAACTTTAATCGAACAAAAATTGGAAAAATAAATTATATATTTTGATTTTAAATTAAATGAAAAAAAAAATTTAAGCATTTTATATTCTTAAATCTTAATATAGTTTTTATTTTATAAATTACTTTTGTTTATACATATATGTCTTAAGATAATGGGAGATCAATGCAAAAAAATGTGGTAAAATATTCTCTCGCACTAAAAGAGAGTAAAATATTTTATGTTATGCAGGTTGGGATGTTTTTTCACAGGAGTTGTGTTGGTTTGGCTGCATATGATATTGAACTAATTAGCAGCAATGAAAATATTATATTTATGTGTGGTGATTGTTGAGATAAAACCAAATTATTAAGCGAAATAAAAGATGTATTAGTAGAACAAAAAAAAAATGAATTATTGTGTAAGAATGTGGGGAATATCATGTTGAATGATACACAAATAAACAAATTAAGTGATGTTAAATTTAAAAATAAATCGTTGTATGCAGATAAACTAAAACTACCAATAATAGTGAAACCAAAAATAGGAAACCAAGACAGTAAAGTAACTAAGTCAGCTTTAAAAAAATATAGATATTTTGCCTATTAAAATAAATAACATATATGAAAGAACAAATGGCTCAATATCAATATGTTGTTCTAATAATGAGTCAGTTAAAAAGATAGAAAATGAAATAAAAACTAAAATGAGTGAAAATTATGAAGTGTATATCCCAAAAATATATAATTCTAAAATATTACTGAGTGGAATGTATGAAAAGTTAAGTGCAGAGTATATTATAAATGCTATTAAACAACAAAATAATATAGAGAGTAAACAAATAGAATGTCTAAAGATACATAATTCTTATAAAAATAAAAATATTTATAACTCCATATTGAAGTAGATGGTGATTCGTTTAGGAAAATAATGGACTTAAAAAAAATTAGAATTGGTTGAAATAAATGTATAACATATGAAAAGATCAGTGTTTTAAGGTGTTTTAAATGTCTTGGGTTTAACCATACTGCTAACAGATGTAAAGAAGATAAAGAAAAGTATCGTAATTGTGGTAAATGTAGACATAGTAAAAAAAATTGTAAAAAAACAATTGAAGAAATAAAGTGTGTAAACTGTTGTAAAATAAAACAAAAATTAAATTTAACTAATGCTGAGTGTGATACTTCTCACTTACCATTAAGTTCGGAGTGCAAAATTTACCAAAGAATGTTAAAAAAACAATCAAATAGAATAAATTATTAGCAATTAAACATTCAGTGTTTGTACCTCAATATTCAAGGATTAATAAATAATTTTGATGAGTTTGAAAATTTAATAAATAAAAGTAATATTGATTTTGCATGCCTAACAGAAACCCATTTAGTTAATGATGATGAAGAAACATTAATTGAAATAAGTGATTTTAATATTGTAAGAGTAAATTATGATTCTGGACACACGATAGGTGTTCCACTTTATGTAAGAAAGATTGGAAATTTGACCATTGAATATGGAGTCAGAATTTTTTATATATTTTAGTCATTTAATTGAAGAACTTAGTGAATTAAATAATGTTATAATAATGGGTGACATTAATATTAATTGGTTAGTGGATAATAGTTATAAAAATAAGATACTTCAGATAAATCAGGACAGTTCATTTAAACAGATTGTCACTGAATATACAAGAATAACCAATAACACAAGAACGCTAATTGATTGGGTTATTACTAATGACTATGATAAAATAAACGTAAAAGTAGATAAAAATTATAAAATATCAGATCATGAAACTTTGAAAATCTCAATAAAAGTGAATGAAACTATTAGTAAATTGAATAAAAAAATAAAAGTAATAAAATATGAAAAAAATAGGTTAAGAGAAACAGTGATTTTTAATGATATTATGACTGTATACTTTACTGAATGCTATACCAATAAAAAGCTGAAACTTTTAGCAATAATTTACATAATATTACTAGTCATTTTATTAAAGAAATTAGTTTGAATAATAATAAAAATGAATGGTATTCAAGTCAGTTAGAATTATTAAAAAGACAAAAAATTAATTTATATGAAAAAGCAATTTGGACAAATAGTGTCAGAGATTGGGAAACATATAGCGACATTAGAAATGTATATAAAAAAAAATTAAATGTAACAAAAATAATTATATATCAAATATAATAAAAAATGCTAGTGATCAATGAACAATGTGAAATAATATTATAAAATATCTTCTTAAGCGTAATTTTGATGAGGTAAATGAATTGATTATTGATAATAATAAAATAGATAACCCTTTGCTAATGAATTAAATAATTTTTTTATAAGTAGTATAAATAAAAGAAACAATAGTATAGAAAAAATAGACTTTATAAACACAATACCTAATAACTCTATTAAATTTAAATTCAAAAAATAACAATTTATTAATAAATTGAAAAATGTTATTAAAAGTATAAAAAATAAAAAAGATAATTATTTAATAAGGCCACAATTATTATTAGATATAATCGGCTTAATTTGGTAAAATTTGTTATCAATTATAAACAATTCGCTTAAAACAGGAATTTTCCCAGATATATGGAAAAAGACAGTGAGTACACTGATTAAAAAAACAAAAAATACAAGGAAACCCAAATACAAAGATGAATTTAGGTCAATAAGTACTATGCAAACTGAAGCCAAAATTATAGAAAAAATTGTATATAATCAACTGGAGAGTTATTTTGAAAGAAATAAGTTTATTTCAGAATTTCAATCAGGTTTTCGTAAAAATCACAGTTGTGAAGCGTTGATCAATCTAATAGTCACAGACTAGAAAATAGCACAGCATGAAAAAAAGATTATAGTTGCTAGTTTTATAGATTTAAAAAGAGCATTCGAAACAGTCAATCAAGAAATCCTACTCTTAAAGCTAAAACAATATGGTGTATGTGATAATTAAAGGAATACTATCATATTCGATTAATATGCCTAATGTGTTTTATTGTCCCTTATTTATATTAATGACATCGAAAAATCACCAATGCGGTCAAAACTTGTATTATTTGCTGCTGTCGCACTGCTGTATACTGTAGGGGATGAATTTGAAGAATGCATGGTAAATATTAAACATGATTTGGAGAGGTTAAATAGATGGTGTAAAATGAATAGGTGTAAAATGAAATGGTGAATGAATAAAATTAAATAAACACAAAACAAAATGTATGATTATAAATAGTGAACAAAATATAAAAATAAAAATGGAAAATGAATTATTGGGAGGGGACCTCTGGTTGGAGATTGAGCTTTACCCCGAAACTTGTGTTAACAAAACAATGGTCGGAATTACCCAGGGGGCAACCAACTGAAATCACATATTTTTCAGGGTGTGTGGTGAGAAACAGATCCAAGAGGTGACCTTCATGATCAGCACGGTCCGGGATCCTAGTGGAATTTGGGCAACTTGAGAAAGGTGGAACAGTGTGGAGAATAGTTCAACTTGTTTCCCAATTGAATTTTGACTCGAAAATTTTTATTTGTAATTATGCGTAAGTTTTTAATTTCATTTACATTTTCTATTTCTTCATGTTCCATTTTTATTTTTATATTTTGTTCACTATTTATAATCATACATTTTGTTTTGTGTTTACTTAATTTTATTCATTAACCATTTCATTTTACACCATCTATTTAACCTCATTAATATAAATAAGGGACAACAAAACACATTAGGCATATTAATCGAATATGATAGTATTCCTTTAATTATCACATACACCATATTGTTTTAGCTTTAAGAGTAGGATTTCTTGATTGACTGTTTCGAATGCTCTTTTTAAATCTATAAAACTAGCAACTATAATCTTTTTTTCATGCTGTGCTATTTTCCAGTCTGTGACTATTAGATTGATCAACGCTTCACAACTGTGATTTTTACGAAAACCTGATTGAAATTTTGAAATAAACTTCTTTCTTTCAAAATAACTCTCCAGTTGATTATATACACTTTTTTCTATAATTTTGGCTTCAGTTTGCATAGTATTTATTGACCTAAATTCATCGGGTTTCTTTGTATTTTTAATTTTGTTAATTAGTGTAATCACTGTCTTTTTCCATATATCAGCGAAAATTCCTGTTTCAAGCGAATTGTTTATAATTGATAACAAATTTTACCCAATTAAGCCGATTATATCTAATAATAATTGTGGGCTTATTAAATAATTATCTTTTTTATTTTTTATTTTTTATACTTTTAATAACATTTTTCAATTTATTAATAAATTGTTATTTTTTGAATTTAAATTTAATAGAGTTATTAGGTATTGTGTTTATAAAGTCTATTTTTTCTATACTATTGTTTCTTTTATTTATACTACTTATAAAAAAATTATTTAATTCATTAGCAATAATTAAAAGGTTATCTATTTTATTATTATCAATAATCAATTCATTTATATCATCAAAATTACGCTTAAGAACATATTTTATAATATTATTCCACAGTGTTCATTGATCACTAGCATTTTTTATTATATTTGATATATAATTATTTTTTTGTTACATTTAATTTTTTTTTATATACATATCTAATGTCTCTTTATTTTTCCCAATCTGTGACACTATTTGTCCAAATTGCTTTTTCATATAAATTAATTTTTTGTCTTTTTAATAATTCTAACTCACTTGAATACCATTCATTTTTATTATTATTCAAACTGATTTCTTTAATAAAATGACTAGTAATATTATGTAAATTATTGCTAAAAGTTTCAGCTTTTTATTGGTATTGCATTCAGTAAAGTATACAATCATAATATCATTAAAAATCACTGTTTCTCTTAACCTATTTTTTTCATATTTTATTACTTTTATTTTTTTATTCAATTTACTAATAGTTTCATTCACTTTTATTGAGATTTTCAAAGTTTCATGATCTGATATTTTATAATTTTTATCTACTTTTACGTTTATTTTATCATAGTCATTAGTAATAACCCAATCAATTAGCGTTCTTGTGTTATTGGTTATTCTTGTATATTCAGTGACAATCTGTTTAAATGAACTGTCCTGAGTTATCTGAACCATCTTATTTTTATAACTATTATCCACTAACCAATTAATATTAATGTCACCCATTATTATAACATTATTTAATTCACTAAGTTCTTCAATTAAATGACTAAAATATATAAAAAATTCTGACTCCATATTCAATGGTCAAATTTCCAATCTTTCTTACATAAAGTGAAACACCTGTCGTGTGTCCAGAATCATAATTTACTCTTACAATATTAAAATCACTTATTTCAATTAATGTTTCTTCATCATCATTAACTAAATGGGTTTCTGTTAGGCATGCAAAATCAATATTACTTTTATTTATTAAATTTTCAAACTCATTAAAGTTTAATTTTCAAAAAAATTATTTATTAATCCTTGAATATTGAGGTACAAACACTGAATAATGTTTAATTGCTAATAATTTATTCTATTTGATTGTTGTTTTAACATTCTTTGGTAAATTTTGCACTCCGAACTTAATGGTAAGTGAGAAGTATCACACTCAGCATTAGTTAAATTTAATTTTTGTTTTATTTTACAACAGTTTACACACTTTATTTCTTCAATTGTTTTTTTACAATTTTTTTAACTATGTCTACATTCACCACAATTACGATACCTTTCTTTATCTTCTTTACATCTGTTAACAGTGTGGTTAAACCCAAGACATTTAAAACACCTTAAAACACTGATCTTTTCATATGTTATACATTTATTTCATCCAATTCTAATTTTTTTTAAGTCCATTATTTTCCTAAACGAATCACCATCTACTTCAATATGGAGTTATAAACATTTTTATTTTTATAAGTATTATATATCTTTTGTTTACACTCTATATTATTTTGTTGTTTAATAGCATTTATAAAATACTCTACACTTAACTTTTCATCCATTCCACTCAGTAATATTTTAGAATTATATATTTTTGGGATATACACTTCATAATTTTAACTCATTTTAGATTTTATTTCAGTTTCTATCTTTTTAACTGACTCATTATTGGAACAACATATTGATATTGAGCCATTTTTTCTTTCATATAATATGTTATTTATTTTAATAGGCAAAACATCTACATTTTTTTAAGGCTGACTTAGTTACTTTACTGTCTTGGTTTACTATTTTTGGTTTAACTATTATTGGTAATTCTAGTTTATCTGCATGCAACGATTTATTTTTAAGATCACTTAATTTGTTTATTTATGTATCATTCAGCATGATATTCCCCACATTCTTACACAGTAATTCAATTTTTTTTTTTTGTTCTACTAATACATCTTTTATTTCACTTAATAATTTGGTTTTATCTGAACAATCACCACACATAAATATAATATTTTCATTGCTGCTAATTAGTTCAATATCATATGCAGCCAAACCAACACAACTCCTGTGAAAAAAACCTCCCAACCTGCATAACATAAAATATTTTAATCTCTTTTAGTGCGAGAGAATATTTTACCACATTTTTTGCATCTCCCATTATCATAAGACAATGAGAGTCAATAACTGTATATGTATAAACAAAAGTGATTTATAAAATAAAAAATAAATCAAAAAAATTTTTAAAAAACAGCTTTTTTGAACTAAAGAGTAGAAAATAAATTTTTAATAGCAAATTTTTCTGTAATTTTCTAAACTATATTGTTACAATCGAGATTTCTTTGAAAAAGTTTATTTCAATATGTCAAATATATATATAAATATAAGTACCTATATTTAAGTTTTAAAGTCTGTGAAATTAATATAAAAGCTGGAGGCAAAATTTAAAAATATAAGTTTATAGTTATGCGTTTGTTGCCTCCAGCTTTTATTTTAATTTCACAGACTTTAAAACTTATATATACTTATATTTATATATATATTTGACATATTGAAATAAACTTTTTCAAAGAAATCTCGATTGTAACAATATAGTTTAGAAAATTACAGAAAAATTTGCTATTAAAAATTTATTTTCTACTTTTTAGTTCAAAAAACTGTTTTTTTAAAAATTTTTTTTATTTATTTTATTTTATTCTTTTTAGTAACGACAAATATAAGTATTAAATTGATATTTTTTTTTTTCCTTGTTTAATTTTGAATTTTTACAGTTGCCCTTACAGTCTATAATTATATTATTACCTGTTATAATATAGAATATATTGAATTTTTTTATTATTAATTTATTGTGGCAAAATTTTTAAAAAATTAAGAAAACGTTGCATAGCTAAATTCAAAATTTAAATAAAAATATTGCAATTTTATAATGTTTATTTCCACTTAAAAATGCAACCCTTTGAAAACTTTGATTCATACACTGCCTTGTTTTTTCTTTCTTTTCATAACATAACATTTTAATATTTTTTTTTTATCTGTTATGTACGGAAATATCAAACGTATGCTTCTTTCTTTTAAAATCATAACATTTCAATAGTTCTTTTTTTCTATCTGTTATGTGGGTAAATATCAGATCTGCACATATACATAAGAAATAGCCTTTAAAAATATTTAAAAACCATCAAAGTAACATTTTTTGTTCTCTTTTTTTTCTATTCGTTTTTATTTTTCTTCCAGTATTACATTTTACTTTTTTTTCTGTTATTTAGGTACGCTAAGAACTTATTTTTATACCCGTACGATAGGATCGGGTATAATAAAATTACTCCTCCGTTTGTAACACCTCGAAATAAGCGAGCTAGTTATACTTTCAAAGGTATGGATCGGATCAGAAAAAAATTCTAAGACTTTTGAGCCATGTCCGTCCGTCCGTCCGTCAGCACGCTAACTCAAAAACTAAGAAAGCCAGAATCTTGAAATTTACACAAAATATTCTGGGAGTAATTTGTAGGTTCCCTATTTTTTTTGGTTGAGTTTGGACCAAGCCTTAGGGTAGCTCTCGAACACCTAACTGTTAGATCCCAAATTTTTTTTTGAAATAGAGCTATGAAATTTTAACTGCTGATAGATCTCACAAAAATATTAATTTTATTTTTAATAACTTTTTTTTGTAGCCCCACCCGTTACGGAGCTACAGCTCCTCAAAAGTTCAAAAAAGCTCTATATTTAAATTGTTATAGCACAAGTTGTATAATGTATATCTTCATTTTGAAAACGCCAAACGATTACTACTTTTATTAGCTTTAAAAGTATATATAAATATATATTTGTGACATATGGTGTCTTAATTTACCGTTATGCGAAACTCAAATTTTGCAAAATCCTTCAACCCTTCTATCTTCTAAACAGTTTAAGTTGGAAACTTGAAATTTTTACAGAAGTTAGATCTTTAAAAATAAGTATGAGTCATTTCAGAAATTTTTTTTGTATCACCCCCCGTTTAGGAGCTGTAAGGGGTCAAAAACTGAAAATTTCCTATTTTTAAACACCTGTAACTTGAACACCTGTTAAAATTTTTTTGAAGTAATACACAAAAATTAAAGCTTCAACATTATACTCTTATTTCTGTTAACAACTTTTTTTAATAATATAGGGTTACTTTATAATTGACGAAAGTGTTACTTGATTTGTTCAAATTTTCTAACAAATTTCTTTAAAACGAATTTTTTCCATTTTGTTTTACTCGATAATTTGAAATTGTTGAGGATATAATGCGTAGTATAAAAAAATGTAAATAAATAAACAACATAACGGTTGCTTGAAGAATTTTTATTATTATTTATATGATATTGATATACATACATACTTATATAATATCATGTTTATTTACATATCGTATATGTCACTAGTGAATGAATGATAAGAGTATATATTTATATTATATAGCGCCGTATTTACATATATATATGTATTTTATTGTACTTATAAGAAATTATTCTGTCAATGGAATATTTAAATATAATATAATATAATATAATATTTAAAATTATATTTATTATTTTGTACTAAGTAAATTTAATATACATTTACCGTTTAGTATTAAATGGTACTATAGAATATTTGAAAAAGTTTTGGATTGATAATCGTTATGTGGAAGGTTAGAATCTGCTTTAGAAGAATGTACATATAAACATATAGTTTGAATATATGTACAACCCATAGTTCTAGAAATTATAAAATTCACCCAAATTATTTTAAAATACTAAAATATTAAAAAAATAATATTGTAGGCAGAGTGGCTGTGAACATACTAACGGTTCGTACGGGTATCTAAGAGTTGACAAAGGCAACTGTATTCTTCCTCGTTTTTTTTTAATATTAAATTTATGCATACAGTCTATTTCAAAAATAGAAATTATTAGCTATAGAACATTCTGAATTTTTTTTTTTGTTCGTTTATGTTAATCGTCCATTGATATGCATACATAAAATTTTTTTTTGTTCGTTTATGTTTACCGTCCATTAATTTAAATATAACTGTTGCCTACATATTAAAAAATAATAAATCGATAAATCAACTAAATAATAATAGTTGGGAATTTGGGAATTTGGTGTGACTGTGTTAGCAGATTTTTAATAGTACAGCACACATAAAAATATGCATACCATTTTTGTATATGTTTGTACCTACATATGTAGTAAAAAAATTTGGTTTTAAAAGTATGTAATTGAGAATATATTAAATTGCTTACTTCTAAATGCTAATGTTTTTGAATTAAAAAAAAATTATTTTGCTTTTTCTAGACGATGTAGATATATATGTATGTATGTACATAACATATATTTTATGATTATGAAGAAAAATATTATTGTTATTTACTATTTTTTAAAAAGACTGGATTTCTTATTTTTAATATATTATTTTTGTTGTTTAATGTTTTTACATAATTGGAAATATACTCTTAGTTTTTATTCTTCAGAAAAAGGCATTAGTGGTGCAGATCATCATTCCCTAATAGATCTTAATTTAAAGGCAGCTCCCAATTTAGATATCAATGTTAGAGCCATAATATGCGATTTTAATATGTTAAGAGTTTCGAAAGAAAAGCCCTATTTTAATTATAATTAAGAAAGGAAAAATACATATCTATATAAATATTATAAATAAACACATTGCTTTTATAAATAAAAATGTATACTAAAAATCAATTGATTTGATGAAAAAAAACTTAAATTTAACACTAGCTTACTAAATTTTAAGTAAATGCATATTAAATTTTACACTGTGTTCTCAAGTGCGGCACATTAATTTGTTTACACATTCATATCTTTCAAATTCATCGCTTTCAAACCAAAAATATTTTCGAAGCACATATTTATTACATATTTTGAAGTATATGTACCTATTTATATGTACGCATACAATGCAATGGCTACATGAAAAACAATAGTCTTTTATAGAAAAAAAAAAACATTTATGTATTACGTATACATATTGGTATTGGTGAGTTTAGTAAATTTATATAAAATGTTTTATTTTGGTTCTGTAATAATTCTGTTAAAAATTCTGTTATATCTTTGTATGAAAATTTAATTTTGAAATTAAGCTAATTTCTCTAATGTTTTTCGACATTATTATTTTAAAATCATCTATTGTCATCGGGATCTGATCTAATGAAGAAAATTTCAAGTCTCTAGATCAACGGGAAGTGTGTTTAAAATGGCTTCTAAGATTCCATCCTTTACCCAACCAAGTTAATAAAAAGCTGTTAATAAAAACTATATTAAGATTTAAGAATATAAAATGCTTAAATTTTTTTTTTTTTATTTAATTTAAAATCAAAATATATAATTTATTTTTCCAATTTCTGTTCAAATAAAGTTCATTCTCATTTATTAAAGTTTTTAAATATTTATTTCACTAGAAATATTTTTAAATAATTTAAAAAATACGGAGTAAAGAGACTACAAACCGCACGCAGTTTCCTATGTATCTCCATAGGATAAATGCATGATGTACCTACTTTGCAATGAATTAATTTTAAATTAGCAGATGTTTTTACTTTAATATTTTGATAAATAAAAATTTTTATATTCTGTTTTAAATCTTTTGCTAGGTAGATTTTTCAAATTGTTTGATAGGATGTTATATGAAGTTTGGGCTGAGTTTATAATAGATTTGATGCTACTTTTTTGTAGATCAAATATACATCGCAGGTTACTTGCGTTTCTAGTGTTGTATTCATGAATTTGATTATTGGTGGTGTTTGTTTTTAATAAGGTTGTGTTGATATTAAGTATATGTGAAGTTTGTATTAAATTTTTATAATCATTTAGTTTTAATATTTTTAGTTTTTTATGCATATCTATTGTGGGTGTTCTATTGTGCAAAACGAAAAGATTTTTCAAAGGTTTGTTTTGCATTGTTTTTGGAGTGTTAATATTTTTAGCATACGTGTTTGCGCAAGGCCATTGTAATATGAAAAATATTATAATATGAAAAAGATTATAATATGTAGAAATTTGATTTTTTTGTGGAAGTCTTTTTCCTATTGTTTTGAATAATCCGGCTATTCTTCGTGTTTTTCATATTAGTTTATGCACATGTGTATTCCAGTTGATTTTGTCGTCAATTATTAAACCAAGATATTTATAATTTTGTACTTTTTCAATTTTTGTTTTGTTGTAGAATAAGTTTAACACGGCAATATTTTTAAATTTAAACAACATATATTTTATAAGTTAAGTATGTAATTTTTTGAATATACCAAAAAGTTTGTTAACACCTTTAAGGTTTTACATAAAATATGAATAAAAGAAAAAACTGAGGAGTCCAGTAGTGTTTGGATGGACGAAACACTCCAAAATTAACGTCATTTTGAAGTTAAACAAAAAACGAGGAAGAATACAGTTGCCTTTGTCAACTCTTAGATACCCGTACGAACCATTAGTATGTTCACAGCCTGTCACTCTGCTCACAATATTATTTTTTTAATATTTTAGTATTTTAAAATAATTTGGGTGAATTTTATAATTTCTAGAACTATGGGTTGTACATATATTCAAACTATATGTTTATATGTACATTCTTCAAAAGCAGATTCTAACCTTTCACAGAACGATTATTAATCCAAAACTTTTTCAAATATTCTATAGTACCATTTAATACTAAGCGGTAAATGTATATTAAATTTACTTAGTACAAAATAGTAAATATAATTTTAAATATTATATTATATTATATTTAAATATTCCATTTACAGAATAATTTCTTATAAGTACAATAAAATACATATATATATGTAAATACGGCGCTATATAATGTACATATATGCTCTTATCATTCATTCACTAGTGACATATACGATATGTAAATAAACATGATATTATATAAGTATGTATGTATATCAATATCATATAAATAAAAATTCTTCAAGCAATCGTTATGTTGCACATTTATTTACATTTTTATGTACTACGCATTATATCCTCAACAATTTCAAATTATCGAGTAAAACAAATGCAAAAAATTTGTTGAAGAAATTTGTAAGAAAATTTGAAAAAATCAAGTAACACTTTCGTCAATTATAAAGTAACCCTATATTATTAAAAAGATTATTAACAGAAATAAGAGTATAATATTGAAGCTTTAATTTTTTTGTATTACTTCAAAAAAATTTTAACAGGTGTTCAAGTTACAGGTGTTTAAAAATAGGAAATTTTCAGTTTTTGACCCCTTACAGCTCCTAAACGGGAGGTGATACAAAAAAAATTTCTGAAATGACTCATACTTATTTTCAAAGATCTAACTTCTGTCAAAATTTCAAGTTTCCAACTTAAACATTTTAGAAGATAGAAGGGTTGAAGGATTTTGCAAAATTTGAGTTTCACATAACGGTAAATTAAGACACCGTATGCCACAAATATATATTTATTGTATATATAATTTTAAAGCTAATAAAAGTAATAATCGTTTGGCGTTTTCAAAATGAAGATATAACTTATACAACTTGTGCTATAACAATTTAAATATAGAGCTTTTTTGAACCTTTGGGGAGCTGTAGCTCCATAACGGGTGGGGCTACAAAAAAAAGTTATTAAAAATAAAATTAATATTTTTGTGACATCTATCAACAGTAAAAATTTCACAGCTCTATTTCAAAAAAAATGTGGGGATCTAAAAGTTAGGTGTTCGAGAGCTACCCTAAGGTTTGGTCCAAACTCAACCAAAAAAAATAGGGAACCTACAAATTACTCCTACAATATTTTGTGTAAATTTCAAGATTCTAGCTTTCTTAGTTTTTGAGTTAGCGTGCTGACGGACGAACGGACGGACGGACATGGCTCAAAAGTCTTAGAATTTTTTTCTGATCCGATCCATACCTTTGAAGGTATATCTAGCTAGCTTATTTCGAGGTGTTACAAACGGAGGAGTAATTTTATTATACCCGATCCTATCGTACGGGTATAAAAATGTTAATGATGGCATGTACCTATATCATGTTGAAGTTAAAAAATAATAATAAAATAAGCATTCCCTCATAAATGAAAGTTTTTTCTTTTATTTATATTTTGTGTAAAATTTTAAAGGTGTTAAAAAAATTTTTGGTATATTCAAAAAATTACATACTTGAATTATAAAAATGGGTTTTACGGTTTTCAAAAAATAATTATAAAAATATAATTAATAACTTTATTTCAATATTTCATATTTTTTCATTTTTATAATTAAAAATTTTTTATAACATATATTTTGTTTTGCTGACGTTCATTGTTACCTTATGACGACACATCCACTTGTGAATTTGTTGTATATCTTGATTAATTTTTTCTTCTAGATTTTCACGACTATTTTCACCGTATGTGATTGCTATATCGTCCGCATAGAGGAATGCTTTACCATTTAATTGTAGGTTTGAGAAGCTATATATATAGCAGAAAAAAAGGTTTGGTCCTAGTTTCCTTGGATTACGACATAATCAACATTTTTATATTTGCTTTCGACACCATCGCTCTCTGCATATTGCACCCTTTTTTCGAAATAACTTTCGAACCATTTCAAACTGAGACCGGTAATTCCACAATTAAACAAATTTTTCATTAAAATTTTTCTATCAAGAGAGTCGAAAGCTTAAAGAGAGAGTCGATTTTAATAAATTTACCTCATTTGTCTTTAATAAAACTCCAAATTCATACATTTATTGTTATGATGACACAGTATTAATAACATTAAAAGAAAACAATTTTGAATATTTTAAATTTTAAAAATGTCAAAATTCTTAACCAATCATACAGTTGAAATCTTTTTCAAGCACTTCATATCTAAAAGTCTTTACCTTATGCATTTTTAACAAATTTAACACATTGAAAGACGCATATAAAAAAAACACGAAAGAGAAAATTCGCGTTAAGTGTCTGATACTTCCAATGTAGAAAAAAAATATTTGTAATGTGACTATTTTTAATTAAAATGTAGTCTTATTCCACTTAATTTCATTCAAAAACTAAAATAAATACAAATAATAAATTAATAATAAATAAAAAAATACTTCTTCTGGCTTTTTTGTTCATCTGGACCGGCTGATTTATTTGTATCAAGATTTTTTAAGATTTTCATCACCGCCCGCGTCCTAAAGTAAATTTTACCGAAGGCGCAGCCAGCTTCTGGCATCTGATCTGACTGTGACAATGTCGAATTGAAAGCGAACTGCTTGCCAAATAAGTTTGCCTTCTCTTTCGAATCTGATACGGTTCTGTTATTATTATCAACAACTGGTGAAAAGGAAGACCCTCTAACATCTTCCTTTAGACTTTTGGCAAATGACCAAAAAGATTTGCTATTCTTTGGCATGTGGATGGTTGTACGTTTTAACTTTTGGTTGAACAAGAATTTTTTTCCTACAAGAGTAGGATTTCTTGATTGACTGTTTCGAATGCTCTTTTTAAATCTATAAAACTAGCAACTATAATCTTTTTTTTATGCTATGCTATTTTCTCGCCTATGACTATTAGATTGATCAACGCTTCACAACTGTGATTTTTACTAAAACCTGATTGAAATTCTGAAATAAACTTATTTCTTTCAAAATAACTCTCCAGTTGATTATATACACTTTTTTCTATAATTTTGGCTTCAGTTTGCATAGTACTTATTGACCTAAATTCATCGGGTTTCTTTGTATTTTTTATTTTTTTAATCAGTGTAATCACTGTCTTTTTCCATATATCTGGGAAAATTCCTGTTTCAAGCGAATTGTTTATAATTGATAACAAATTTTACCCAATTAAGCCGATTATATCTAATAATAATTGTGGCCTTATTAAATAATTATCTTTTTTATTTTTTATTTTTTATACTTTTAATAACATTTTTCAATTCATTAATAAATTGTTATTTTTGGAATTTAAATTTAATAGAGTTATTAGGTATTGTGTTTATAAAGTCTATTTTTTCTATACTATTGTTTCTCTTATTTATACTACTTATAAAAAAATTATTTAATTCATTAGCAATAATTAAAGGGTTATCTATTTTATTATTATCAATAATCAATTCATTTATCTCATCAAAATTACGCTTAAGAACATATTTTATAATATTATTCCACATTGTTCATTGATCACTAGCAATTTTTATTATATTTGATATATAATTATTTTTTGTTACATTTAATTTTTTTTTATATACATATCTAATGTCGCTATATGTTTCCCAATCACTGACTCCAAATTGCTTTTTCATATAAATTAATTTTTTGTCTTTTTAATAATTCTAGCTGACTAGAATACCATTCATTTTTATTATTATTCAAACTAATTTCTTTAATAAAATGACTAGTAATATTGTGTAAATTATTGCTAAAAGTTTCAGCTTTTTATTGGTGTAGCATTCAGTAAAGTATACAGTCATAATATCATTAAAAATCACTGTTTCTCTTAACCTATTTTTTTCATATTTTATTACTTTTATTTTTTTATTCAATTTACTAATAGTTAGAACAACATATTGATATTGAGCAATTTTTTCTTTCATATATGTTATTTATTTTAATAGGCAAAATATCTACATTTTTTTAAAGCTGACTTAGTTATTTTACTGTCTTGGTTTCCTATTTTTGGTTTCACTATTATTGGTAGTTTTAGTTTATCTGCATACAACGATTTATTTTTAACATCACTTAATTTGTTTATTTGTGTATCATTCAACATGATATTCCCCACATTCTTACACAATAATTCATTTTTTTTTTCTTCTACTAATAGATCTTTTATTTCACTTAATAATTTGGTGTTATCTCAACAATCACCACACATAAATATAATATTTTCATTTCTGCTAATTAGTTCAATATCATATGCAGCCAAACCAACACAACTCCTGTGAAAAAAACATCCCAACCTGTATAACATAAAGTATTTTAATCTCTTTTAGTGCGAGAGAATATTTTAACACATTTTTTTGCATTGATCTCCCATTATCATAAGACAATGAGAGTCAATAACTAAACAAAAGTGATTTATAAAATAAAAACTATATTAAGATTTAAGAATATAAAATGCTTAAATTTTTTTTTTTCATTTAATTTAAAATCAAAATATATAATTAATTTTTCCAATTTCTGTTCGATTAAAGTTTTTAAATATTTATTTCACTAGAAATATTTTTAAATAATTTAAAAAATATGGAGTAAAAAAAATACAAACAGCACGCAGTCTCCTATGTATCTCCATAGGATAAATGCATGATGTACTTACTTTGCAATGAATTAATTTTAAATTAGCAGATGTTTTTACTTTAATATTTTGATAAATAAAAATTTTTATATTCTGTTTTAAATCTTTTGCTAGGTAGATTTTTCAAATTGTTTGATAGGATTTTATACGAAGTTTGGGTTGAGTTTATAATAGATTTGATGCTACTTTTTTACTATTTGATGTATATTTGATCTCGTGCGATGTATATTAACTAACTATTAACTAACTATCGATGTATATTAACTAACTAACTATTAACTATATCAACTAACGTGCGAGATCAAATATACATCGCACGTTAGTTGCGTTTCTAGTGTTGTATTCATGAATTTGATTATTTCTCTCTATTGTGGTGTTTGTTTTTAATGAGGTTGTGTTGATATTATGTATATTTGAAGTTTGTATTAAATTTTTATAATCATTTAGTTTTAATATTTTTAGTTTTTTATGTACATATAGCTATTGTGGGTGTTCTATTATGCAAAACGAAAAGATTTTTCAAAGGTTTGTTTTGAATTGTTTTTAGAGCGTTGATATTTTTAGTGTTTCCGCAAAGTCCATTGTACTACTATGAAAAAGATTAGAATATGTAGAAATTTGATTTTTTTGTGGAAGTCTTTTTCCTATTTTTTTTGAATAATCCGGCTATTCTTCGTGTTTTTCGTATTAGTTTATGCACATGTGTATTCCAGTTGATTTCGTCGTCAATTATTAAACTAAGATATTTATAATTTTGTACTTTTTCAATTTTTGCTTTGTTGTAGAATAGTTTAACACGGCAATATTTTTAAATTTAAACAACTTATATTTTATAAGTTAAGTATGTAATTTTTTGAATATACCAAAAAGTTTGTTAACACCTTTAAGGTTTTACATAAAATATGAATAAAAGAAAAAACTTTCATTTATGAGCGAATGTGTTTCAACATGATATATTTATATTATATATAAGTACTTGTAATTAGAACTCAAATTTGTTGTGAAATATTTCTTTTAATTTAATAAGTTTTAAGATATTATTATAAATATGTTTGTAAAAAGAAGGGAAGTTGAGTCTAAAGATTTCCTTCAACAGAATAAGTTGAATAATAAATAAATTTCTAAAAATTAAATGATTTTGCGTTTTATTCAAATAATAACCAAAATACATAATTCACACTAAATAAATAACAGTTTTAAAAGAAGAAAATGGTAATAATACAATTTTTAAAACATAACGTAGTACACAAATTTTACAATTAATATATTTTGAGTTTATTTGGTTTAATAATAATATTAACAAGTATGAATATATGTATGTATTTCCCTTTAATGCTATTTTCTAGTTCGAATTCGCGATACAAAAATTATCCAAAAGAATGCTATAATGTTAGTTGTCAAAACTCGTAACTAAAATAAAAAAACATCTTTAATAATAATTTCAAAATATTAAATTATTTAATTCATCATTGGAGGTACAAAATAAATATTTAAAAACGAAGGAATGGACAATATAATCCCATAACCTCGAAAATAATTTTTTAGTTTTTTCTTCAGATGTCCTAATCAAATAATTTAATCAAATTATCTTTTTTATTGGTAAATTTGTTTTTACCTCGAATATGGATAAAAAATTATAAAGAAAGTACAATCAATGTCGCTAATAATTTCGGTTAAATTATTTAGATCATATCTCTACAAAATGGTTTGATAACCTTAAATTTCGGCAATTTTATCATTTGTATTTTGTCTAGTTGAATCGTTTTAAAATTTCGTCAATTTTATCATTTGTATTTTGTCTAGTTGAATTGTTTAGGTCAGGCATAATTGACACATTAGATTCCGATGTGTTAGATACAGATGGTGGTGAGGGTAAATTTAGTAGTGATTTTCTTTGTAGACGTTCTGTTTTGCACTGCCTACAAAACCAAAAATAATAGTGTTCCTTTCCTTTTAGGTACATTTTCTGCTCATTATTCATATCCACGCAGGCTGTATGGTATCAATTCTTACAGCTGCCATCACATTGAAATCTCCTGGCTTGGCCTTTAAAGTCGCTTTTACTTTGGTTGCAAATCTTTTTATTGGCTGCTGACATATTGGATTTTTTTTTCTTTTTTTTTTTTCATTCGTATGAGTGTTCTTTGTTATTTGATTAATTTTTTATTTTTATTATACCCTACACCTAAAGTATAGGGTATATTAACTTTGGTATGGTGTTTGTAACCACCAAAAGGAAGCGAGTTAGATATGGACATGTATATATATTTTGAATCAAGATCACCTCGTGAGTCGATTTAACGATGTCCGTCTGTTCGTCCGTTCGCACGATAACTCAAAAACTAATGAAGCTATCTTGATGAAATTTATATAGTAGGTTACTAATTACGAAAGGAAGGCTAAGATCGAATCTGGAGAAAATCGGTCCATGGGTTCGGATTCTGGAAGCTTCCGAATCATTCCGAAGCAAACGAGATTATCTCCAAAACCAACAAAGATAGAACCTTTAAATTTTGTACAATAATGTTCCTTCCCGTTCGATTTATGTCTCTGAAAATTAAGAAGATTTGGTCCATGGGTTTGGATTTTGGAAGCTTCTGAACGAGCACCAGAGGAAATGAGATTATCTCCAAAACCAATAAAGATATAATCTTCAAATTTGACAGAGTGGTGTTCTTTCATGTTTTATTTAAGTCTCTAAAATTTGAGAGGATTTGGGCCATGGGCCCGGATTTTGGAAGCTTCTGAAAGAGCCCCAGAGCAAACGAGATTATCTCCAAAACCAACAAAGATAGAACCTTTAAATTTTTTACAATGATGTTCCTTCCCGTTTGATTTATGTCTCTGAAATTTAAAAGGATATGGTTCATGGGTTTGGATATTGGAAGCTTCCGAACGAGCCCCAGAGCAAATGAGATTATCTCCAAAAACAACAAATATATAACCTTTAAATTTGGCAGAATGGTGTTCTTTCATGTTTGATTTAGGTCTCTGAAATTTGAGAGGATTTGGTCCATGGCTTCGGATTTTAGAAGCTTCGAACGAGCCCCAGAGCAAACGAGATTATCTCCAAAATCAACAAAGACAGAATCTTTAAATTTTGTACAATAATGTTCCTTCCCGTTCGATTTGTGTCTTTGAAATTTAAGAGGATTTGGTCCATGGGTTTGGATTTTGGAAGCTTCCGAACGAACCCCAGAGCAAATGAGATTATCTCCAAAAACAACAAAGATATAGCTTTAAATTGGGCAGAATGGTGTTTCTTCATGTTTGATTTATGTTTCTGAAATTTGTGAGGATTTGGTCCATGGGTTCAAATCTTGGAAGCTTCCGGACGAGCCCCAGAGCAAACGAGTATATCTCCACAACCAACAAAGACAGAACTTTTATTTTTAGTACAAAGATGTTCTGTTATGTTTCCTTTTCTGTAAAATTGGAAATTGACATTTGAAAGAATTTGAACCATGGGTTCGTATTTTGGAAACTTCCGGACGAGCACAAGAGCAACGATCATATCTTCAAAACCAACAAAAGTTGAACCTTTAAATTTAGTACAATGGTGTTCTGGCATGTTTTCTTTTTGTTCCTGAGATGGATTCGATGAATTGGAGTGACAATTCGGGTACCTGACACACACCTCCCAAGGACTAACAGTCTTCGAAATTAATAAAGATAGAAATTTAATATTTTTTACAAAGGTGTCAAGCATATCCCAAGAGGATGCCTTTTTTACGTTCCTGAAATTCGAGTTGAATAAGACAGAAAAGGAAAGAATTTCAAGCAGGTGCCAAAAAAAATATGGATTTTTAATTTAATTAGAATTATTCAGGTGTAGGGTATTAATAAGTCGGTTGCATCGACTTACTGTTACATTTACTTGTTTTCTAACAATGTAAAATTAAATAAGAAATAAATTGAGTGTTCTTTGTTATTTAATTAAATTTTTTTTTTTACAATTTAGAAATAAATAATAAATAATTTCTTTCCGCTAATAAAAATATACGTCTAATCGCCACAACTAACCGCCAAATTTTGATAGCTATTAGCACCCCACCACCTTTAGGAATATTATTGGAAATAAGAGAACCATGTCTATCTTTTCTGTAAACAGCATAGGTAGAAGGAAAGAGTTCAAGATTATTAATTGACGAATGAAGCCATGTTTCAGTTAAAATAAAAATGTCGAAATCGAGGAGTAATGAATTAGAAAAAATAATTTTTGTTTTAGTTCGTAACCCTCTTACATTGTGATAGTACATGGAAAATTTAAGAGAACATTTTGAAGGTATTTTGAAAGAAGAATTAATATTGGTAAATTAACTACACTTTTTCTCACTGGGTAAGGGACGAAAGTACTTATCATGGTTTTCTCTTACCCTTTGAAGGTAGTTAATTCAATTAGACGAAATATGAGAAGCATAGGACTCAAGGTCAGATAAAGCTAATTGGGGTGAAATATTGAAAGTTTCGAAATATCTCACGACAATGTGACGAAGTTCCTTGACTTCCGTTGGTAATCCTTCTTGTTGGATAGCAATTTTTAATGATGTGTTCATACAATATATACAGAGTTAGGTTTATCCTGCAAATAAACCAAATAAAGTCTAACATTTTCAAAAATTTTATTATCTCTCAGTCTAGCTAAAACATATCTACTATTTTTATTATCTTCTAGAGATTATTGAGTAACTTTTACGACAGGAGGTAACAGAGGATAACAGGTAAAACAGGAGGAACTGAATCAATATCGCTTTTTAAATTAGTTGAAGAGGAGAGTACATCTTTATTAACTTCATCAGAAATATTAGAGTTTAAGACAGAAGAAGAAATATTAACCATGGAAGAATTTAGACCAGACTCAGAATGATTTTTTTTTGTATTTTTGTTAATATTACTCGTATTAGTCTGCCTTGGTTTACTATAAGGTTTTGTAGTTTCACCTTGAACAAAGTTTTGATATTTAGTAAAAGTATTTGATAAAGATCGTTTAAATTTAGACAGTTTATGTTTTAAATAAGAATCGCTAATTTCCTTATTGTTTGGAACTTTAATAGGATTAGTGTAATTAAATGAAGGAGAAGAGATGTTTAAATGTTTATTAGTATTAGAAATAGGGTGAGAGTGAGAGTTAGAGTGTGAGCAAGAATTACAAATAGATTTAGGATAATTGTTAAAATTAGAAGGAGCGAAAACAGGTATATCTAGAAGACTCTTGATATGAGTAGAGTTTTTAATAAAAGAAGATTCATGAGACTTCGTAGAACTGTCTATGAGTGTGTCATTCTGTGAGATATTGTTTGCTAAAATTTTGTTTTTTCTTTTGATTTTATTATTTAGTATAGTTTGTTCAATAACCTTAGGCTTACTTACTTGAATAATAATATTTCCGAGTTTACTCCACTTAGTAAAGTTGTTAGAATGTTTCAATATTTCCATGCAAGAAGCCGGGCCGGATAGTAGAAAACAGAGATATTTTAAGTTCTTCTTTCTTATTCGTTTAGGTGTAACAATCGAGCAAGAAACTGTATCGATATTGAATTCCTTTCCTAAAAAGCTTAGCACACAATTAACACTGAAGGAGCAAGGAACACCTTTGATGACCAATGATTTGTTCGTATTTTTGGATATGGTTGAATATTGATTTGATTGTTTTAATTTACGAATTCTGCAATTCCAATCCTCTTCCGTCCACTGAACTCCTAATTTATGAACAGTTATGGGATCAGTTAGAACGGCTTTGTGATCCGACAAAACATTTTTAATACGTGTCGGTGGAGTATTACTAATGGGTGAAATTAAAGTATTTTGGACTTTGAACTCTTCCAAAAGTTCAGATAACATAAGTAGATAGGTAGGCACTTGGGCCAGACAGGTCAGTAGGTCAAGGCCACCCGGAAGGCCAGATAGAAAGTATGTCAAGGTCATTTTAAAAGTAGGTCAGACTGGCGGCGATCGTCAGTTGTTTATAAAGATTGTATACTTGGTTTAAGTAATAGGTATGCAGGAAAATAATAGGAAAAAAAAATGCTTTTTCATACAATGTAAAGATAAAAAAAAGGAACCTATACATTTCTTTAAAATTAAAAAAAAGTGCAAACTGGTTTTTTAAATCTTAGATAAAGAATCAACAAAATTAATGCAATTTTGAGATGCATTTTTTTTCTTTTTTTCTTGTTTTTTCTTTTTTTTTATGAAGTATTTAAAGAAGAGGAAATAAAAACCAAATGATGTGTTGGTTTTACCACCAATACATACAGAGTTAGGTTTATCGTGCAAATAAACCAAATAAAGTCTAACATTTTCAAAAATTTTATTATCTCTCAGTCTAGCTAAAACATATCTACTATTTTTATTATCTTCTAGAGATTTTTGAATAACTTTTACGACAGGAGATAACAGAGGATAACAGGTAAAACAGGAGGAACTGAATCAATATCGCTTTTTAAATTAGTTGAAGAGGAGAGTACATTTTTATTAACTTCATCAGAAATATTAGAGTTTAAGACAGAAGAAGAAATATTAACCATGGAAGAATTTAGACCAGACTCAGAATGATTTTTTTTTGTATTTTTGTTAATATTACTCGTATTAGTCTGCCTTGGTTTACTATAAGGTTTTATAGTTTCACCTTGAACAAAGTTTTGATATTTAGTAAAAGTATTTGATAAAGATCGTTTAAATTTAGACAGTTTATGTTTTAAATAAGAATCGCTAATTTCCTTATTGTTTGGAACTTTAATAGGATTAGTGTAATTAAATGAAGGAGAAGAGATGTTTAGATGTTTATTAGTATTAGAAATAGGGTGAGAGTGAGAGTTAGAGTGTGAGCAAGAATTAGAAATAGATTTACGATAATTGTTAAAATTAGAAGGAGCGAAAACAGGTATATCTAAAAGACTCTTGATATGAGTAGAGTTTTTAATAAAAGAAGATTCATGAGACTTCGAAGAACTGTCTATGAGTGTGTCATTCTGTGAGATATTGTTTGCTAAAATTTTGTTTTTTCTTTTGATTTTATTATTTAGTATAGTTTGTTCAATAACCTTAGGCTTACTTACTTGAATAATAATATTTCCGAGTTTACTCCACTTAGTAAAGTTGTTAGAATGTTTCAATATTTCCATGCAAGAAGCCGGGCCGGATAGTAGAAAACAGAGATATTTTAAGTTCTTCTTTCTTATTCGTTTAGGTGTAACAATCGAGCAAGAAACTGTATCGATATTGAATTCCTTTCCTAAAAAGCTTAGCACACAATTAACACTGAAGGAGCAAGGAAACCTTTGATGACCAATGATTTGTTCGTATTTTTGGATATGGTTGAATATTGATTTGATTGTTTTAATTTACGAATTCTGCAATTCCAATCCTCTTCCGTCCACTGAACTCCTAATTTATGAACAGTTATGGGATCAGTTAGAACGGCTTTATGATCTGACAAAACAGTTTTAATACGTGTCGGTGGAGTATTACTAATGGGTGAAATTAAAGTATTTTGGCCTTTGAACTCTTCCAAAAGTTCAGATAACATAAGTAGATAGGTAGGCACTTGGGCCAGACAGGTCAGTAGGTCAAGGCCACCCGGAAGGCCAGATAGAAAGTATGTCAAGGTCATTTTAAAAGTAGGTCAGACTGGCGGCGATCGTCAGTTGTTTATAAAGATTGTATACTTGGTTTAAGTAATAGGTATGCAGGAAAATAATAGGAAAAAAAATGCTTTTTCATACAATGTAAAGATAAAAAAAAAGGAACCTATACGTTTCTTTAAAATTAAAAAAAAGTGCAAACTGGTTTTTTAAATCTTAGATAAAGAATCAACAAAATTAATGCAATTTTGAGATGCATTTTTTTTCTTTTTTTCTTGTTTTTTCTTTTTTTTTTTATGAAGTATTTAAAGAAGAGGAAATAAAAACCATTAATTAATTGCGAATATCACCGTATAAGATTTTATTGTTATGTAAGAATGTTGACAAAAATATGAATAAAAAGAAAACAAACAGGAAATCAAAAATATCTAACATGTGGTTTAAGTAATAGGCGTGAATGGAAATAATTGATTACATCGTTTTTTTGATATTTCTTGTAAATAGGTTTAATGAGAGCATTCTTCCAAAATGAAGGAAAAATATCACTAGCTAACGAGAGATTAAATAAAATAGATAGAGGTTTTGATAAGGAAGTTGAACATTTTTTCAAGAAAATATTGGGGATGCTGATCCAGGGATAAAATTATCATCTAATTTACTAATATAATTTAAAATCACATTAGCATCAATATTAATAAAGCCTAAAGTAGTTTTTGTGAAAAAGTCTAAATGAGAAAATTCTTTTTGATTTATGGGAAAAGCTGATACAGGATAGCTAGCTGAAAAAAAGTCACGGAAAAACTCAGCAATAATTTTAGGATCACTACTAGTTTTATTATTATACTTCATCAAAACTGGATATTCATCGCTTTTTCTTTTAGAATTTACAAATTTCCAAAATATTTTAGGATTAGCTTTAATATTGGAAGACATATTTTGAACATAATTTGAATAAAGTTTATCAGACATGTATTTAAAATAATCAAACAAGTAACAGCAATTTATATAATGATGAATACTATTACTTTTTATAAATTTACGCCAGGCTTTATTTTTTTTGTTTCTTAATTTCATGAGATGTTTAGTATACCATGGCGGACTTGTTGAATTTTTTCTGTCAACGACCAACGGAACAAAACGTAATATTGAGGAAAAAAGAATTTCATAAAAAGTATTGACTGACTCATTGAGATGAGAAGAAGAAAAAAATGAGAAATCATAAGAACATAGATAATTATTAATAACTTCAAAGTTCGCTTTATGAAAATTAAAAGAGTAAGAACAAGTTACATCAATATTTGTAAGTGAGGAAGAATAGAAACAAAAACAAATTGGCGGATGATATAGATCAATTTTTATCAGTTCCAATGGACAATCAAATGTAACTAAATTATACCAGTTGGTTGTAAAAACAAGATCTAACTGATTACCACGAAAATTACATAAAGAGGATACCTGTTGAAAATTAAGGGAGTTTAAATAGTCGATAAGCAAGCATTCACAATTATTTAAAAGTTCCGTTGGAATTAGGTAAGGTTCTTCATCATGAGCAATCCATGTAATATTCGGCAAATTAAAATCACCACAAAGAATTATTTCATCATCAGGATCTAAATTACCAGAAATAGAATCTATTAACATTAAATATTTGGAAAAGAGTTCAATACTTGAAGTGGGAGGAGTATAACAATTAATAATGATAAGATGTTTTGTTTGTTGTTTGATTTTAATAGCAATAATTTCAATAAAATCATCCGAATCAATCAATGGTAAAGTTAATTCACAAGAACAGAAGGTATTTTTGATAGCTATTAGCACCCCACCACCTTTAGGAATATTATCGGAAATAAGAGAACCATGTCTATCTTTTCTGTAAACAGCATAGGTAGAAGGAAAGAGTTCAAGATTATTAATTGACGAATGAAGCCATGTTTCAGGTAAAATAAAAATGTCGAAATCGAGGTGTAATGAATTAGAAAAAATAATTTTTGTTTTAGTTCGTAACCCTCTTACATTTTGATAGTACATGGAAAATTTAAGAGAAAATTTTGAAGGTATTTTGAAAGAAGAATTAATATTGGTTAATTAACTAGACTTTTTCTCACTGGGTAAGGGACGAAAGTACTTATCATGGTTTTCTCTTACCCTTTGAAGGTAGTTAATTCAATTAGACGAAATATGAGAAGCATAGGACTCAAGGTCAGATAAAGCTAATTGGGGTGAAATATTGAAAGTTTCGAAATATCTCACGAAAATGTGACGAAGTTCCTTGACTTCCGTTGGTAATCCTTCTTGTTGGATAGCAATTTTAATGATGTGTTGGTTTTACAACCAATACATACAGAGTTAAGTTTATCGTGCAAATAAACCAAATAAAGTCTAACATTTTCAAAAATTTTATTATCTCTCAGTCTAGCTAAAACATATCTACTATTTTTATTATCTTCTAGAGATTTTTGAATAACTTTTACGACAGGAGATAACAGAGGATAACAGGTAAAACAGGAGGAACTGAATCAATATCGCTTTTTAAATTAGTTGAAGAGGAGAGTACATTTTTATTAACTTCATCAGAAATATTAGAGTTTAAGACAGAAGAAGAAATATTAACCATGGAAGAATTTAGACCAGACTCAGAATGATTTTTTTTTTGTATTTTTGTTAATATTACTCGTATTAGTCTGCCTTGGTTTACTATAAGGTTTTATAGTTTCACCTTGAACAAAGTTTTGATATTTAGTAAAAGTATTTGATAAAGATCGTTTAAATTTAGACAGTTTATGTTTTAAATAAGAATCGCTAATTTCCTTATTGTTTGGAATTTTAATAGGATTAGTGTAATTAAATGAAGGAGAAGAGATGTTTAGATGTTTATTAGTATTAGAAATAGGGTGAGAGTGAGAGTTAGAGTGTGAGCAAGAATTAGAAATAGATTTACGATAATTGTTAAAATTAGAAGGAGCGAAAACAGGTATATCTAAAAGACTCTTGATATGAGTAGAGTTTTTAATAAAAGAAGATTCATGAGACTTCGAAGAACTGTCTATGAGTGTGTCATTCTGTGAGATATTGTTTGCTAAAATTTTGTTTTTTCTTTTGATTTTATTATTTAGTATAGTTTGTTCAATAACCTTAGGCTTACTTACTTGAATAATAATATTTCCGAGTTTACTCCACTTAGTAAAGTTGTTAGAATGTTTCAATATTTCCATGCAAGAAGCCGGGCCGGATAGTAGAAAACAGAGATATTTTAAGTTCTTCTTTCTTATTCGTTTAGGTGTAACAATCGAGCAAGAAACTGTATCGATATTGAATTCCTTTCCTAAAAAGCTTAGCACACAATTAACACTGAAGGAGCAAGGAAACCTTTGATGACCAATGATTTGTTCGTATTTTTGGATATGGTTGAATATTGATTTGATTGTTTTAATTTACGAATTCTGCAATTCCAATCCTCTTCCGTCCACTGAACTCCTAATTTATGAACAGTTATGGGATCAGTTAGAACGGCTTTATGATCTGACAAAACAGTTTTAATACGTGTCGGTGGAGTATTACTAATGGGTGAAATTAAAGTATTTTGGCCTTTGAACTCTTCCAAAAGTTCAGATAACATAAGTTGATAGGTAGGCACTTGGGCCAGACAGGTCAGTAGGTCAAGGCCACCCGGAAGGCCAGATAGAAAGTATGTCAAGGTCATTTTAAAAGTAGGTCAGACTGGCGGCGATCGTCAGTTGTTTATAAAGATTGTATACTTGGTTTAAGTAATAGGTATGCAGGAAAATAATAGGAAAAAAAATGCTTTTTCATACAATGTAAAGATAAAAAAAAAGGAACCTATACGTTTCTTTAAAATTAAAAAAAAGTGCAAACTGGTTTTTTAAATCTTAGATAAAGAATCAACAAAATTAATGCAATTTTGAGATGCATTTTTTTTCTTTTTTTCTTGTTTTTTCTTTTTTTTTTTATGAAGTATTTAAAGAAGAGGAAATAAAAACCATTAATTAATTGCGAATATCACCGTATAAGATTTTATTGTTATGTAAGAATGTTGACAAAAATATGAATAAAAAGAAAACAAACAGGAAATCAAAAATATCTAACATGTGGTTTAAGTAATAGGCGTGAATGGAAATAGTAAGAAAAATGCGTTTTTATAAAATGTAAAGAGAAAAAAAGTGTACCTATGCGAATTTTTAAAATTAAAAGAAAGAAGTGCAAAGCTGGTTTTTAAATCTGAATCAACCTTGACCAAATTGATATTTTGAGATGAATTTTTTTCTTTTCTTTTTTGTTCTGATGAAATATTTAAAGAAGAGGAAAGAAAAAATTATTAGTATTTTTAGATTTTATTGATATGTAAGAATGTAGATCAAAAAAAGATGTATTCTTATGTTGTGTTAAAAAAAAATAAAACAAATTTATTTATATGTTTGAAATATTTTTTTATTTATAAATATTTTACAATTTTATAGAAATCTGTGCTGTCTTAATCTAACATTTTTTCTTTTAAAAGATACATATATACATTATAACAATTTTTAACAGCACATCTGAAATTGTTGTTTAATAAGTGTATAGGACAATTTAATTTAAAGTTATCAATCTTTTGTAATGACGGCAAGTTTCTGCTTAAATCTTCTATTTTACCACTGTCAATGTACTTTTGAAGGAATAGTTTTTTTTGTTCTCCTTTAACATAAATTTTTTCAGCTGACTCTAAATAGTGTTTTAATATACATTTTACATCTAAATATTCAACTAGACCGTTATTCCATTTAAGTCCATTTATTTTATTTTCGCAATACTGGTTATTATATTTCACATCTTGACTAAGCTCTTCTGCGGGGTACGGTGCTTTAAAATGATACACAGTTGGAATTAAACTTCCTTTTTTAAGTATGGCTAAATCTTTTAGGAAATATTGCTTTTCATTTCCTTGTAAAAATTGTAGGTCAACTATGAGAACTCGTTTAACCATGTCGACGGTTTGTGTAAGAATACTCATTAGAATAAATAAATTTACATTTATATTCACTTCGGCAAAAGAGCTTTTCATATAAATATAGGTTAACAGTGCTATTTTTAACTAATACAACTATGCTATTTCATCCATTTACAATGATGGTAGCGGCGCGATCATGCTGTGGTAAAACCACTTTTATTCATAATTTAATAAAGTATAAAAAAGAAAATATACAACCACATATTAATAGAATTATTTGGTGTAATCCAGACAAAAATGCCGTCCCAAAATATTTAAAAGATGTGGAATATAGTAACACTATTCCGGATTTTAATGACAATCAAGAACCTTTGTTAATTATTATCGATGATATGATGTTAAATTCCCATGATAAGTATGTATGTGATTTATTTACTAGAGGATCACACCATAGAAATTTATCTGTAATATTTGTAACACAAAATGTTTTTCACCAGAGTAAATTTTCAAGAGATATTTCACTTAACTGTAAATATCTAGTACTTTTCAAAAATCCAAGAGATAAATCGCAGATATTACCTCTAGCTCGCGAAATATATCCCAATCAAATCAAAGCATTTGAAAAAGTATATAATGAAGTGACGTCAGAACCATACGGCTATATATTAATAGATCTTACTCAAGACGTTAATGATATATTTCGATTAAGAAGTGATATATTTGGAAAAGGTTTGTGTTTTTGTACAAGAGATCAATTAGAACAATTTGGCAAAGAATATGAAACGTTTGAAGGTCAACCGTCATATATTGCACCTATTAAAAAGCTCTAAACCGAAATTGCAGAAAGTAATTATAAAACATTGTGACCCTGAAGTAATCAAAACATTTTGTGAAATTGCTTTAAATATTTTAAAAGGTAATTGTAATCTAAGTAAAAAATCAACAACCCAATTACGAAAGTATAAAAGGAATTGAGATCCCTCATTTGCCGCCAAAAATCTATAAATAGTAAAAGAAAAATCATTATTCAACGTGGTGGATTTTTACCTACACTTCTTGGTGCAGTACTATCAGGGATAATCGGAAATTTTATAAAATGAATAATACAACATTTAACAAAATGATTATACTAAAACCCGAGATTTATGAGAAAATGAAACAAAATGCAGACAATTCAAAGTCTGAGTTGGATACTCCAAATGAGTTGGATAAAAATTTGAAAAAAATATTGTAAAATAAATATTTAACAGACACTCAAAAATGGTATTTATACAGACAAAATCTATTTAAAATAAAAAACAAAAACCGACAACTTCCTACAAATAAAGAGGAGAAAATAAAAATTACGGAAACAAAAGTTACTCAAACTCGTGCAAAACCAATGTATATAGATGCGGAAGCTCAATCGCATTTTCCTGAATATAAGAATGTTGGAATACAAGTTGTTCCTGAAGAAGAAGAAGTATATGAAAAAGAAACTGATGACGAAGTATTTGATGATGAAATTCAGGAAAATGTTTTAACAAAAGCATTGTAAGCTGCTTCAGTTGGAGAACGTCTTAGAAAAAGAAAATCAATTAGAAATCAAAATGTACAAATTTTTGAAACTGATACAGGAGACATTATAACTGTTCCTTTAGATAGCCCAAGCCCACCAACGAAAAAAGCCCACCAAAGCAAAGAGTTGAATAATTCATCAAGACGTGTTTTAAGATTAGCAGTAGGTAATACTCAAACAGAACTTAATTTTCCAATTCGTAAGAATAAATCCGCAAGCTCATGGACAACATACAAGTAAATGATGAATTTTATGTCACTTTACTCAGTGATTCATCTATGAACTATTATCCAAAAAATTCATTATGATCTTTTACAAATAAAATGAATAAATACATGTGTGATTCAAGGTGGAAAGTCGGTATTTCAGAAATGTATGTAAATGATTTCGTTCCAAATGTGTATGGTGAAGAATGGGAAAAAAGTACTCAAATATTTATTAAAGGTATGCAGAAAGATATGATAGGAGTTGGAACATCATATATTCCATACATAGAAAATCAAATGATATGCGACTGGAAAGTTTTTCTACTACCAACACTAATTCAAAATATACGCCCACTTAATAGGTTTACAAGAAAAGAAGTTGAACGACAGTTGATTTGGGGAATTTTTAATTTTATAAACGATGAAGTTCATTATACACAACCAACAAAAGCTGAGGAGATGCCTAAAAATTTAAGTTACACCACAATATGTGTCACTAAGCCTAAAATAGATATAAAAATAAGAGCAAATTACGCTTATACCCTCGAAGGACTTTTGACAACATGTTTCAATCAAGTATCTTTTAAAGTTACAGATTTTAAAAAATATAAATCACGTGTAATAGAAGCTTTCAAAACTTTTATAGATAGTGTACAATTGATTCCCATTAGTAAACCAGATATGTTTTTTATATACACAGACATAATTGAACCGCAAAAAATAGGTGATAAAGATATAAGGTGTTTAAGATCTGTTAACATACAACATTCTTTCACTGATACTGTAAAAGAATTCAGTAATATTCAATATTGCAATGTGGAGAAATCATTTAATAACATTTCATTACTTTTATGTGATAAATATGGATACAAAATAAACTTTTCCAATAGTTCAATTCCAACAAAAATTGTATTACATTTAAAAAAAGTATAAATAAAAGCGATTTTACAAAACTATATATTATTTTATTTTATTCATTATGGAGAGAGCGTACTACAAATATTATTTAGTTCAATCAGGAAAAGGTCTTGAGGATATTGGTCCTTTGTTGCACTCAATTGTACCTTACCAAGGGGACGAGGGTTAGGGAGCTTTTTCGGTGGTCTTTTTAGATATTTAAAACCAATATTTACGTCTGGAGCTAATATATTAAAAAAAGAGATTATTAACTCTGGTATTAATGCATTATCTGATATTGCCACAGGTACAAATGTAAAAGAAGTGGTTCAAGATCGAAGTAAAGAGATAATGAAAAATGTAAGACGAGGTGCAGTTCGGAAACTCAATGAAATGTATGGACAAGGCAAAAGAAAACGAAGAAAACCTATAAAAAGACCTCTCATTAATAATTTAAATTATTTTACGTCGAAGCGACGCAAAGTTAATAATAAAAATAAAGAAAAAGATATTTTTGAATAATTATGATTGAATGTATGAAATCAGAGCTTGATATTTTTAAAACACAGCCTATTCAGTTAAGTATTTTACGATCTGAAGAAGTTTCCTATAACCCTATTGCTTCTTTAGATAATGCATCTGTCATAGAATTTGTTTCACTAGGGCACGGTGACACATACAGAGACTTGTCTTAAATTAAAAGTGCAAATTTTAAAAAAAGATGGAATTCAATGGAATAAAGATAAAAAAACTGATGGAACACCTATACAACAACCAAGTGTGGTTAATAATATGTTACATTCATTAATAAAAGAATGCAATGTTCAACTAAATGGAAAGAATATATCTCCATCAGATGGCAATTATCATTACAGAGCTTATATTGAATCATTGTTAAATTATGGTACGGATGCCGCTACAACGCATTTGGAGTGTGGTGGATGGATGTTAGATAAGCCAAATATAGCAAAAACAGATAATAGTGGTTCAAAAGAACGTCAAAAATTATACCAAAATAGCAATGTAGTGGAACTTATGGGGAAACTACATTTAGATATGTTTAACCAACCTACACTTCTCATAAACAATGTCGATGTTCGAGTTATCCTAACATTAGAAAAACCAGATTTTTACCTCTTTGCAGATGATACTGATGAATCTCAACTGAAAATTTTAGAAGCCAATTTATTTATGAGACATGTAACAATTAATCCTAGTGTGCTATTAGCACATAATGCTGTATTGGAAAAAACTAATGCCAAATACAATTACAAACGGGTAGAGGTAAAAACTTTTACCATTCCACAGAATAGTTCATCAATATCACTTGATAATGTTTTTATTGGACAGTTGCCAAACACAATTATTTTTTGCATGACAAAAAATACAGGTTACTCTGGAAAAAGGTCAAAAAACCCATACAATTTTAAACATTTTGATATTTCACAATTTGTGTTAAACGTAAATGGTGTTCAAATACCTAATTCAGCATTTGAAACCAGTTTTCCAGATGAAAATAATTGCTGTACAAGAGCATACAGTACACTTTTTTCAGGAACTGGAATTTACCATAATGATAAAGGTCATCAGATAACAAAAACCATGTTTAGTAATAGGTTTTTCATTCTAGCTTTTGATTTAACTCCAGATGCATCAGGAAATGAAGTGTGTCAAGGTCTACTAAATCAAGGTACAGTTAGAATTGAGGCAAGGCTATCAAAACCACTTACATCTACACTGACTGCTATTGTTTATGGAGAATTTGATGCAAGTTTACAAATTCATAAAAACCGAAATATATTCTCAAACCTATAAATAGCATACATAAAAATAAATTTGAATATTTGACAAAATGTCACTGTCTTGTGCACTTCTGGATGTAACATTTTGTAGTGATGATAATAATACCTTGTTTGCGAAAGATATTTGTTTAGTTGGAATTAAAAAACCTTGTAAAAAGTTTGTAAAAGATATCAAGTATAAATTTCCAACTAGGGATTTTATAAATGATAATTTTGATAATTACTCTTTTGGAACTGTGTACAACGATAAAATAAATAAAGAGCTCTGTCAAATTCTAGAAAAATTTGATGTTATTATAACAAATAAAAAAATCAAAAAAGAGTTTTTATCAAATTATATTAAAGAAACAACTAAAGTATACGACTTGAGTCAATTTGATTGATGAATACTCTAGAGATAAGTGACGTATTAAGATGTAACAAACACACACGTAAATTTTTAAAGGAGTTTTTGCTCTGGATCAACTCCCCAGAATAATTGAAAAACAAACTTTTTTAATTGTAAACACTGATAAATCAAAAGATCCGGGAACACATTGGTTAGCTATTTTTAAGCCAAAGAATGGCTGTGTTGAATATTTTGATTCGTTTGGTAGAAAACCAGATAAATTAGAAATTTTAAGTTACTTAAAAAATCAATGTATAATTTTTAGTAAGAAACAGTTACAAAGTAACTATTCAGATGTCTGTGGGCAATATTGTTGTGTTTATACGTGGTATAGATGTTGCGGTTATAGTATGAACGCTTTTTTAAAAAAATTTAATAAAGGAAATCAACTAGAAAGCGATAAGTATATTTTAAGTACCTTTCAAATTGTATTTGGAAAATATAACTCATTACAAATTTGTGTTCCTAAAACGTATAAATAATAAAAACAATATAAACAGGTTTTAGTAAAATTAAAAGAATGGAAGCACCAGGTCAGAACACAAATTTATTGCTAAGTTACACATATTTTCTCAATAAGAGTCATACATTAAAAATTGCTGTTGGATTTGACTGTGAGTCATTTGAAGCCTCAAGTATAATTCACCGTATTGGTAAAAAGTCAATTGTCTTAAAATATCATGAATGGAATAAATTTTATCACGAATTTAACAAAAAACTCGATAAGCTGATAATAAAAGATATAAAACAGAACTTTCATCATGGGCTAAAATCAGCGAACAGGCAAAGTATAAGTATTAAAAAAGAAGAAGCAGAGGAGTTTTATAATTTAAGCGATTTTCTTCACGCAGTGATGACCTATTATAAAGCTGCTGAGTTAAATGTAAAAGACTATGTTCGGGAATATCTAAATTTATGTGTCGAACAACAAGTATTTAGATTAGAAAGAGAAATGTATGTACCAATACAACGTTTTAATGTACAATGTAATTATTCAAGGTTATATTTTGAAATTCCTGTAATCTTAAAGGAACAAATCTGTAATATACTACATAAAACAAACAAAATAAATCACAACAAATAATATAAAAATTTTTATTTATATGTTTTAGATGGACAAATATTTTTCTGTACACATTTCATTAGATTATTTAATTAATATTATTTAGGATTATTAAATCATTGAAATAATCAAAATCTCCCTGCTGATTATTTATGTCCCAAATTTCATTAAATGGAATTGCTTCCTCATCTTCCTCAATTTCTTCTTCCACTTCTTCTTCTTCGTCTTCTAATTCAACTATCTGGAACGGTGGTATAAATTCCTCAGTTTCTGCTAAATCTTCGTCGTCCATGGTGGACGTAATTTCATTTTCTTGTTTCTGACCTTGTGTATTTACATCACCTACAGTTTCTTTAAATGGAAATGATGTGGAATCAGGCAGCATTTCAGTGAGTTGTTGAGCAGTCAGAATGGAAATGAATTAAATTTGAAAATAAAAGTTGAGTTATATACTCATGTAGAAAAGTATAAAAGCAAATTAAACTCAATTAGATGATTAGTTTACACCATGCTTTGGTCTATCATTTTATGTATAATAATTATTATAACATTACCTTTAACATTTTTAAAACAAAATGTCAAGAGCTCAAATAGTGACTGAAATTCATAGACAGGCAAGACGTAAATTTCTAGAAGAAAATTCAAACAGAAAAGTCTAAGTGACACGTGGCAAATCGATTTAGTCGAAATGATACCTTATGGAAAATTTAATAATGGTTATAAATATATGCTGACGGTCATTGATACTTTTTCCAAATATGCCTATGCTGAACCTGTGAAAACAAAAAATGCTGAAAATGTTATAAATGCCTTAAAAACAATTATTATTAGAGCTAAAGTTATACCAAAAAATATTCACTCTGATCAAGGCAAGGAATTTTTTAATTTACAATTTCAAAATTATATGAAAGAAAAATCAATCAATCATTATCCCACATTTAGCGAATTAAAAGCTACAATTGTTGAACGATTTAACCGTACATTGAAAAATTCTATGTAGAAAAAATTTAGTTTAAACGGGAATTATAAATGGTTACCTATTATACAATCTTTAATAAAAGAATATAATTCAACAAAACATAGCACAACAAAACTTCCTCCTGAAAAAATTACAAAGAAAAACGAAAAAAATATACTGGGGAATGTATATACTGAGCCTAAAATTTTTCAAAAAACTAAATATAAAACTGGAAATTTTGTAAGAATAAGTAAATATAAAGGTCATTTCGAAAAAGGTTATCAACCGAATTGGTCAACTGAAGTATTTAAGATTGATAAAATCAATAACACTTATCCTGTTACATATCAATTATCGGACTATACTGATACGCCAATTTCTGGGGGTTTTTATCACTTACACTTACATTTACTTACACCTGTAAAATACCCAGATACTTATCTTGTAGAAAAAATTCTGAAAAAGCAAGGAAATAGAGTTTTTGTTAAATGGCTAGGTTTTGATGACACACATAATACTTGGATAAATTCAACAAATATTGTTTAATATCTGTAAAATAAAACTCTAATAAACACCTGAAAATAAAACTTGAAAACATCTGAAAAATAAAATAAAATCTTAAGGTCTGAAAAATCAAATAAAATCTTAACATCTGAAAAATGAAAATAAAATTAAAACAGTAGAAAATTTCTTTGAAATAAAATTTTTTTTATTCTATATAAAATTAGTCTAAAACTATTACTGATTTGTGGCGAATTCAAAATCATCACGTTCTTCTTTTAAATTTAATTGGCTTTCCTCATTTATGAGGAAATATTTATTTTTTTCGATTTCCTCACGGAAATCATTATCTTCAAATACCCCAACTTTTTGATGCGGTATAAATATAATATTATTTAGAGTCTCAAAGACCCATTTCTTACCGTAAACGGTGTTTAACTTTTTAATTTTATTTATTTTATAGAGCCTACTTGGCTCCATATCTTTAACTTTTAAAAATTTAAAAAAAATTTTTTTTTTAAATTAAATAATTCCACCAGTTTCCTTTTTCTGATGGGATTTGATGTTGCCTTACTCTGATAATCTTGTTGTTGCTGTTGTTGCGGTTGTTGTGGTTGTTGCTGTTGTTGTTGATGATGATGCTGTTGATGTAGTTGTTGTTGTTGTTGTTGTTGTTGCTGATGAAGATGAGTAGAAGCGTCATCTTCATTTTTCGCGTTTCTCCTTTTCGCAGGAAGGTGCACTGCTGTACTAGTAGTAGCAGTTGTAGCAGTTGCAGCCTCTTCTGCAGTCATGAAAAAGTTTAAATATTCCTGTGCCATATCTTGCTTGTTTGAAATTAAACTGATATTTTTTGTATAAAATCCCGATGTATTTATACTAATTAAAATGTATTGAAGATAAATTTAGATTGCTTTTTGTTTTTCAATTCTTTCTATTTTAAAATAGTATTAAGATGGGATTCTAGTTAAACAACTATAATTTATTAAAGCGACCTTTGATTACAATGTAATTGTTCATTTAACAGAGTGAATCTGTATTAAAAATTTAATATTATTCTGTTATTCAAGCATTTAACATCTAAAATTCGTATAAAAAAAATGTCGAAAAAAATTATTTTACAAAAGTTTCTTACCGAAACTATAACACCTTATATAATCGAAAGTCAATATTTGTTAAACTCGACATTTCGAAAATTCGACATTTGTTAAACGGTTTAATATGAACAGTCATAAAATAAAATTTGTAATTAAATCCGTACCTGAAAATAGAGAACCAATTAGTTGGATTAAGGATACTATACATCAAATAATCAGGATTGCTGTGAAAGATGTTAATTCCACTGATAAGATTGGGTTAACATTTTGTGGAGAGAGCTTTGAACATCAAGGTCCTGCGTATCTCAGTTTTAGAACGCTCATGAACTAAAATTTAGCGACGTTTGGGATGTAATTTCTAATGTTTTCCAAAGTAATTCTGAAGGTAGTTATTTATAATACATTTTTGGCTTCATTTATTATAAACTATTTTTATTTTAGGTCTACAGGTTTAAGTACAGACACTTTTTGTTTAACAGTTACCCATGTTAAATTACCCGTTGGTAGAGGTAGAAGTAATAAATATTCAAATTTTGATGAGGAATGCTTAAAAAGGAGAGGAATAATAGCAATAAAAAATAGCAATAACTTATGTTTACCGCGTGCACTTGTTGTTTCAATAGCTAAAATTGAAAAATTTAATGATTATGAAAAAATTCGAAATAATATAGGAAAACTTCAAACTTTAACAGCTTTAAAATTATTAGAAAAATCAAAAATAACAATTCCATCTGAAGGTTGCGGAATTCGTGAATTGAATCAATTTCAAACATTTTTACACAAACACAAGATTGTTGTATATAAATATGGAACAAGGGGTGCAGAAATAATATTTGAAGGATTGAATAATGGGAAAAAAATTAACTTGTTATATCATAATAATCATTACAATGTAATAACCTCACTAACAGCTGCTTTTTGCACAGCATTTTATTGTGAAGAATATCATATTCCGTATTCTAAGAAAAATGAACATAGATGTTCGAAAAGTTGCCCTTGCTGTCAAAACTCACCAGCTTGTTCACTTAATGTTAAACATATTTTATGTATGCAGTGTAATCGAATATTTCGTAGTCAAACATGTTTTGAAACCCATAAGGCTTCCTGTTCAAAAAATAGAAGCATCTGTGAAGAAATTAGAAAATGCAAATCTTGTTTTAAAGTTCATAAAAGCAGTAGGACTCATATATGTGGAGAATATTTTTGTAAAATTTGCGATAATTATGTTCCTGAAAACCATAAATACTTCATTCAGCAAGACAAAAAAGTAAATTTTGAAAATTGCATTTACGTATTTTATGATTTAGAAACAAGACAAGAAGAAATTAGCTCTACAAAAATAAAAGAACTTGTTCCAAGTTTATGTGTGGCTAGAGCTAAGATGCTTTAAATGTATTAACATTGATTCTCTATACTTCTGTGGAAAATGTAAACTAAGAGAGAGAATTTTTAAAACGAAAAATGTGATAGAGGATTTCATGGAATTTATTTTAAAATTAAGAAAGGAATTCAAAAAGATTGTCATAATTGCTCATAATGGTCAGGCGTTTGACCATCAATTTATTATGAATTATATACTCAATAAAACTGTACTTAATTATGCGAGGTACAAAAATTATTGTTACGATAATTAATAATATTAAATTTATAGATTCTATGAAGTACTTTCCTATGGCCTTGGCAAAATTACCAAAAGCTTTTAATTTATCAATCAATTTGAAAAAGGGTTATTTTCCGCATCTATTTAATAAATTGGAAAATGAAAATTACATTGGCCCACTTCCAGCAATTAAATACTATAACTCTAATACAATGAAAGCAGATGAGCGTAATGAATTTTTAATGTGGTATGAATAAAATAGAAACTCAGAATTTAATTTGAAGAAAGATATTTTAGAATACTGTACAAATGATGTTGAAATTCTAACTAGAGCATGTCTGGTTTTCAGAAATTTGTTCTAGAAGAATGTAATGTAGAACCGTTTTTAAAAGCAACAACAATAGCTTCCGCCTTTAATCTTGTATATAGAAGAAACTTTCTCAAATCGAATACTATAGGAATTATACCAAGAAAAGGATATAGGATGGAAGACAATCAGTCAAAAATTGCCATGCAATGGCTTATTTAGGAAAAAGATTTGATAAAAATTGATTTGAAATGTGCATTTAATGGAAAAGAAAAACAAATCGGAAATGTTAAAGTCGATGGATTTTGCGAAGAGACTAAAGAAATATTTGAATTTTACGGTTGCTATTATCATGGACATCCAAAATGTTTAACAAACCAGAGGGATATACCATTACATGATAACTCTGGCGATACTTTGAATCTACGATATAAAAAAACATTTATGAGATCAGAGTTTATAAAATCATGTGGATATAAAGTTATTGAGATGTGGGAATGTGAATTCCGGGAGCTGATGAGACACAATGAAAATATGAGATATTTAGAAAATCATTCATTAATTAATTTAGTTCCTTTAAATCCTCGTGATGCATTTTATGGCGGAAGAACGGGAAATACTTACACATCTTATAAATGTAAACAAGGAGAAAAAATTAAATACATAGATGTATGTTCCTTATACCCATATGTTTGCAAACGAGGAAAATTTCCCATAAACCATCCTAAGATTTATGTTGGAGAAGATACTTTCTCTAATTTAAACAGAATGACTATTGACGGTATTATTAAATGTAAAATCTTACCACCAACAAATCTATTACACCCCGTGTTACCTGTCAAACAAAATAATAAATCTCACTATGTAACACTTGTAGTGAACAAAAATATCAAGGAAAATACTGTGAACATACAGACGATGAAAGAGCATTAGTGGGAACTTGGGTAATTGATGAAATTAAAAAAGCAATTGAAAAAGGGTATAAACTTTTAAATATTTATGAAGTTTAGGAATACGAAACAGTAAAATATGACAATTGCAATGGTATTGATGGTTTATTCACTAAAATGATGAATAAATTTATAAAGATTAAACAAGAAGCTTCTGGGTGGCCAATAAAATGTCAAACTCAAAAAGAAAAGGAAGAATATATTGATATTTTTTTGAAAAGGAAGAAATTAAATTAGAATACGATAAAGTAGTTAATAATCCTGGTTTAAGATCTTTTGCTAAGATTATTTTAAACTCATTCTGGGGAAAATTTGGGCAAAAGGAAAATCAACAACAAACCACCATTATAAATCAACCTTTTAAACTTTACGAATTAATAACAAACCCCTCTGTAGAAGTTTGTCATATTTCCAGTAAATGAAGAAAACATAGTGGCTAGCTGGAAGTATAAAGAAGAAGCAGCAACTTCTTTATGTACTGTCAACGTAAGTATCGCTGCTTATACAACAACACATGCTCGTCTTCAACTTTACAGTTATCTAGAGAAGCTAGATAGTAGAGTATTATATTATGACACCGATTCGGTGTTGTATATCAGTCGAGAAGGAGAATATGAACCACAAACAGCAGAATTTATAGGAGACATGACAGATGAGTTAGAGTGTTATGGTATAGGGAGATATATTACAGAATTTATAAGTGGTGGTCCCAAGAACTACGCCTACAAAATTTACTGTACAAAAGAGAATACCGAAAAAATTCTTTGTAAAGTTAAAGGATCCTCTCTTAGTTATGAAGCTTCACTAAAAATTAATTTTAATAGCATAAAGGAAGCAGTTTTAAATTCATTGAATAGTGCAGACACATACGTCATTTCAGAAAATATTCGTCGAAAAAATAATCATGATGTACTTACAATTCCCGAAATAAAACAAGTAAAAGTAACAGTAAAGCGATGCAACCGACTTATTAATACCCTACACCTAAAAAATTCAAATTAAATTAAAAATCCATAAGTTATTTTAGTTAGGTATTTAATATACCTAAGCAAAAAAAATAAAAGCTTTTACAACCTTTGTACAAAATTTCTATCTTTATTAAATTCTAAAATATGCTTGTTAGGTTTTGGGAAGTGTGTGAAAGCACGCGGACCACCACCCCAATTTATCTCAAATTTTAGAGACATCATCAAGACAGGGTAAAACACTCTTATATCAAATTTCAAGTTTTTAAATTTATTAATTTCGAAGATATGCTTGTTTGATCTTAAATTTTAAGTTTCTGTCTTTATTAATTTGGAAGATATGCTTGTTCCGTTCTGGGAGTTGTGTGGGAGGTACCCAAACAACTCCTCCAATTCATCTCAAATTCTCGACAAATCAGGGATTCAGGAAACAACACCCTAGTACCAAATATGAAGTTTCTATCACTATTAATTTCGAATATATGCTTGTTCGGTTTTGGGAGTTGTGTGGAAGATACCCGAACAACCACCCCAATTCATCTCAAATTTTAGGGATATCAGGGATGCAGGAAAACACACCCCCGTACAAATTTTAAGTTTCCATCTTTATTTATTTCGAAGATATGCTTATTCGGTTTTTGGAATTTTATGGGAGGTAACCGAACCCATGGTTCGATTTTGCCCAATCCCGGCCTTACTTTAGTCACTGTTAACCTACAATATAAATTTCATCAAGATAGCATCATTATTTTTTGAGTTATCGTGTGTACGGATGGACGGACATCGTTAAATCGACTCAGGAGGTGATCCTGATTCAGAATATATATACATGTCCATATGTAACTCGCTTCCTTTTGATGGTTACAAACACCATACCAATTAATATACTTATACTTTAAGTGTAGGGTATAAAAATATCAACCAAAATCGGAAAGACGAAAATTTAATGAAGATGGTAGCTCTTTACCGTATGAATATAACAAAAAAAAGCACGTGTTGATAAGTAAATCAAAATCGTATTCATTCAAATTTGTATATTTTTATTTGTATTGTAAAAATATTTGTTTGTAGATATATTAATTATAAAATTTTTAATAATAAAAAAAATATTCTACATGTAAAAGTAGACATTATTTACATATGTATGCTAAGTATATACAGTCATAAAGAAACTATATACATAGAGTATTCATCCAGTACAAAATTTTTTAATCAATTTCTTAAAAACGTTTTGTACCCAAAATTACTCAATATACATTTTATTGTACCCAAATTTACTCAATACTCAAAATATTTTCACTTATAAATTATAAGCATTTTGTAAATGAGACTAAATCATTTTTTACACTCGTAAATGTACTTGTAAATGTACACTTAAATGTATTTATATTACTTATGAAAATAATATGAATGTGTAAAATGTAAATAAAGAATTTATTTAACATAAAGAATAGAAACTAATTTGCAATAGTATATAAATGGTATAATATCATTGTTGAATGTATTAATGTTTGAATGTGTGAATTATATTAATAATATAGTTACTCTTATAATAATTTTTATAATAAAAACCGTTAGTACTTTTTTCTTTCGTTAACAATTTTTAAATAAATATAATTCATAATATATGGTTTGCGTAATTGCATGATTTTTTATTTTAAATTGCTAGCGTTCTTAACTCTTACAAGCATTATGGTACTTACAAGTCGGGTTTAAATTTTTTGTTTTTTTAGCTAATAAGTATCGCATTTTAAAAATCAAAAATGCAATTTACCTATTGAAGGTTTTTAAAGCAAGATGAATAATGTACTGAAAGCCAAGAATATTATTTTAATAATAATAAATAAAAAAAATAAAGAATAAGATCAATTTTAGCAGGGAAAAAGCCAACTGGAAAATTTAAAAATATAGTGTATTATAATATAATAACAATTTTCCAATTGGCGTAAAAAACCCAATTTTTATTACTTAAAATTAAAAAATATATAAAAATTCAAATATTTTTAAATTCAAAATCAAAACAAAAAATAATTATAAAATTATATCAAAAAAAATACAATATATAACAAAACAATAAAATATTATATAACAAAACAATTTTTTAACAAAAAAGAATTCATTCACTACAAAATTAAACATATACCTAAATATAAGCAAATAAAATGCATTACTGGAAAAATAAAAATAAACTATATTATGTACATACATATATTTTCAACTAATTATATTTACAAAATTTTGATAGCTAAAATGCCGTTGCTCGTGAATTGATAATAGAAAAAGTAAAAAATAAAATAATTAAACAATTAGGTATAGGTATTTATATATATTATAATTACATATGAAAAAATTATTTATTAAAACAGAAAACTACATAGTGAGGAAAAATTTTTGGGGCTAAGAAAAGTTACTAAGTTAAGAATTAATAATTTTAAGTTCTCTTTTAACAGAACTATCCGATTTATTTATTTTTGCTTTTCATTATTTAACAATTTTTCTTTTAACCACTTTGCTTCCTTATTTAATAAAAGATTTATTAACATTTCTAAAATTTTTTTTTTATGCGTATAGCAATTATCATTTTCACTGAACCATGTAGAATATATTGGGGACTTTTTTGTGGCTTTTAAACAACATGATAAAATAATTTTTTTAAGTTTCTTTCGTGATAATTTTGCGAAAAATAGTGATCAAATACGCGCATATGAAATTGAGTTATTTCGAAAAAATTTTCAGTTGGAGCTTTTAAGTTAAGGATTTCTGAATAATTTTTGTAACTTTTTGATAAATAAATTGCTCCGAATCGAGTAATAAAATATCAGCAGATTTTTTTATAAATGAATTAGTACATTGATCACAAGAAATTTTTTTCATTAATTTAAAAATAATATAGCCACAAATGTACCTTTCGACATTTTTCGACACAACATTTTCCTGTTCTGTTTTATCAATTTCCAAATTTTTTAACTGATTTTCTTCTAAATAATTATTAACTATATTGGTTATATTATCATCGGTTTCATCAAAATTTCCCTCAGTGGATTCCAAATCATTTTGTTCTGTTTCGTAATCTTTTAAATTTTCTATATTAAGAAACTCTGCATCATCTTCTTCGCAGTTAGAGTGTTCAAAATTATAATTAATTAATTTAACAGACATTAATTTTGCTAATATATTACTAAATTCCTGTACCGAAGGATTATTGCTACAACCATTTCTATACCTAATTAAAGAGAATAAATTTTCTAAGACATCCTGATTTAAACGCGATAGTAATAAATATGAACACTCACCTGTGTTATAAAATGAAAAGATGTCGGAACTTAATTTCGTATTCCCTGTTAAGGTATACCTGGCCAACGTGAATCTTTTGTGACATCCTTAAACATTCTAATATTTACAAACATGCACATGCAAATAGAAAGCATTAGAAATATAAAGTATGGACATGCAATAAAATAACTACAAAGATTTAGAATAGTAACCGCGCCCGATTGTTTTGAAATTTTGCTATTTTGTATACATTGTCCTATTCCTTTGTAATTTTGCACAATGAAAATTCAGTTAAAATAATGAATTTTTTTTTTAAATTAAGAGTAGTAGAAGAGTATTTAAAATAGTGGGACTACCACCCCCAAACAAATTATTGGGACGTTGATTTTATAATCAACTATAAAATCCCTTTTTTTTTTTACATATTTCAATAATATTGTATTTAATAAAATGGGGACTGCCGTCCCCAAAACCCCGTTAAAAAAAATTATTGAAACCCTGATATATATGTACGTACCTATTCTAAACTTTTGCCCTAAATTTTACTTACTAAAATTAAAATCAAATTGACGGCAAAGTTTTAGAACAGCAATCGTACCCAATTGTTATAAAAAATTGAAATACAATCTCAATGAAATACAATGAAATACTTACTCAATTTTACTAAAAATCTAATATACCATTTACATATGTACATAAGTAGGCACCTACTTCAATAAAATTATTTTCTGAAATAATTAAGACTTTATGAAAATCAAATAAAAAAATTTCAAAAAATTATAAGCATTTAATATGATTTAACACCATGACCAAATTTTTTCAACATCAATAAAAACCTTGTTAAAATCAATCAAATCAAGTTTAATCAAAATCAAGTGATTTTATTGATGAAGTGTACTGTATTTAATTAATAAATAGAAAGTACCTATATATTATTTTTTTATAAGTACCTATAATTAATAATTACTCACATATGTATGTATGTATGGATCTTTATGTATTAAAATAATTATTAATTATTAAAATAAAAATTAAGTTTATATTTAAAAATTTTTCCAATAAACACTTGTTTCACTTGTAATTTAAATTTTAATATACATACATATTACAAAAATAGAAATCGCGCCTTTATTAGAAATTATACATAAAGTCAAGCAAAAATAAAATATATACATATATATGATGTATTTTATATCATCTATGTATACAAATGCACTATATACAAATACACTCTAGCATTAAAAAAAAAAAACAAAGATCTTATTGATAAACATTCCCAATCTCTATATCAGTTGTATAATAAAAAATAAAAACATGTAGCTGTTTGTATATTGTAAGTATATATATAGTTTACTTATCCGCAAAGCAAAGCAAAATAAAACAAGCAAAGCAAAGTAAAACAAATAACAAATACATATGGATGTATGATTATTGGAATTATTTTATTTAGAAAACTTTTTTTTTTTTGAAAGCTAAATTGAAATATTGAATATTAACAAGGATATAATACTCAAAAAATGAATTAAAAAGACAATTTTTTTTTTTATGAGCTTAAAATGAATTTTGCTCAATTTATAAGTAATAACAAATTGAGAAATAATTTTTGAGTGGATGTGACATACAAAAAATTGACTAAAAGATTTTGTACTGGATCTTTATGATACAGTTCTATACTTTCGATTTTTTTTATAATCATTACATTTTTCAGAATCTTAATAAATTCACAATAAATTCTTAACATAAACTCGTTATTACTTAAATATTGTAAATTTTTAAAGCCAGGAACTATACTATCATATAGAATCATTTAACTTTTAACTAGTGATTTGTATACTCGTATATTAATTTAACAATAACAAAACAAGTCTTTATTATTTTTTTTTTCTAGTTTAAAACTAAAAATTTTTGAATTATTTTTTATTCCATACAAAAACAAAAAAAATAAACATAAATGCATATCAAGAGTATCTTTACTTTAATATATCTTTAGTTTAATCAGTTCTATATTTTTGATTTGCTGTTTGTTTTCTTTATATTCATATTTTTTGAACATTAATTGAATTCATATTTTTTGAACATTTTGAACATTAAGTTAATTCATTCAGAGCAGTCAGTTAATTAATGTTTGTCGTTTTCTCTTTTCTATATACTAACAAAAAAAAAAAAACCAAAAACAGGATTACACTTTTTCTTTTGAATTTTAAAGATGCGCTGTAGATTTAAAAATAAAAAAATTATAAATATATATATAAAAAAATTTTTTCTGTTTTTTATTTCTATATAAAAAATTTTTTTTATTACATTTACATTTGCGTATAAAACAAAAAACAAAAAAAAAGTTTTAATTCTTATTCTTTTAAAACTAGAATGTTAAAAAATGAATTTAAGTCTTACTTTTTTTTTTACTCTACACATTTTTCAAGGAAGGTAGATAGGTACATTATTTTGCTATTATAAAGAACAAGTTTTTTATTTTCATTTCCTTTAAATGCAACATTTTTTTCTTTTCAATTTTAAAGATGCTCTGTATAGTTTTAAAAATAAAAAAAAATAAAAAATTTATTTTCATATAAGAAATTTTCTTACTACTTTTATATGTGCATCTAGTATTTAAAACAGGTATACAATTTAAAAAAAAATTTGTTTATTAAGGGCCGACCTACTTCAAATTGCTTAACACTTGACTTCCTACTATACAACCATTTGGAACTTATAAGTTAACAACCCACACATACAACCTAACTTAAAACCTCAACCAAAATAAATTTTTGGCTTATAATAACCAAGATAGATAAAATCAATTGTTCAGTTCATTAACCTTGCCTAACAACTTACACAATATCAACCAGCTTCACTTCCTACTATAAAACTATTTGGAACTTATAAGTTAACAACCCACACATACAACCTAACTTAAAACCTAAACCAAAACAATCTAAACAAGTTCTTAACCTACTAACCAAGCATAACTTCCATTAAACCCATCAATCAAAATGTAGATCAGCATGTCGTGCGATACGGGTTGATTTTTTCCCATCCGAAAGTGCAGGGTTACCTACTCTTGCCCAAATTCTTCTAATTGATCTCTCGTACAAGAACACAAACCTTTTCCAAATATATCACTTCTTAATCGAAATATATCATTAACGTCTTGAGTAAGATCTATTAATATATAGCCGTATGCGACTGACGTCACATCATTATATACTTTTTCAAATGTTTTGATTTGATTTCGATATATTTGGCGAGCTAGAGGTATTATCTGCGATTTATCTCTTGGATTTTTGAAAAGTACTAGATATTTACAATTAAGTGAAATATCTCTTGGAAATTTACCCTGGTGAAAAACATTTTGTATTACAAATATTACAGATAAATTTCTATGATGTAAATAAATCACATACATACTTATCATGTGAATTTAACATCATATCATTGATAATAATTAACAAGGTTTTTGATTATCATTAAGATCTGGAATAGTGTTTCTATGTATTCCACATCTTTGATATATTTTGGAATGGCATTTTTGTCTGGATTACACCAAATAATTCTATTAATATGCGGTAGTATATTTTCTTTTTTATATTTTATTAAATTATGAATAAATGTGGTTTTACCACAGCAGGATAAATGGGTGAAACAGCACAGTTGTGTATTAGTTAAAACTAGCGTTGTTAACCTATATCTATATAAACAGCTCTTTTGCCGAAATGAATATAAATGTAAATTTAGTTCTTCTAATGAACATTCTTCAACATGGTTAAACAAGTTCTAATAGTTGACCTACAATTTTTACAAGGAAATGAAAAGGAATATTTCCTAAAAGAGTTAGCCATACTTGAAAAAGGAAGTTTAATTCCAACTGTGTATCACTTCAAAGCACCGTATCCCGCAGAAGGACTTGGTCAGGATATGAAATATAATAATCAGTATTGCAAAAATAAAATTAATGGACTTAAATGGAATAACGGGTTAGTTGAATATTTAGATGTAAAATGTATATTAAAACACTATTTAGAGTCAGCTAAAAAAAATTTATGATAAAGGAGAACAAAAAAGCTTTGCCTCCAAAAGTACATTGACAGTGTTAAAATAGTAGATCTAAGCAGAAACTTGCCGTCATTACAAAAGATTGATAACTTTAAATCAAATTGTCCTATACATTTATCAAACAACAATTTCAGATGTGCTGTTAAAAATTGTTATAATGTATATATGTATCTTTTAAAGGAGAAAAATGTAAATTATGACTTTCAATTTCTTACTTGCACGATATGAATTTAAATAACAAAACTATAAAAAAGTTCACTTTAACATTAAAGAAAAAATTCACGTTATGTATGTATAGGACTATGCCTACAGATGAGCACGGAAAGGTCATTGGGAAGAATACGCACGTGATAGAAGTATATTTCAAAGACGCATAGAAGAAGTTAGTTTCATTATTTCCAGAATCTTAATATCTGATCATCGCAAAATTGTAAAAGTTTTTTCAAATAAATAAAAATAAATATATAGCTTAATCTGTTTTTATTTTTGTGTTTACTATAAATACCAAAAACAATTAACTTATCTTTGTTTTTTTCCCTACCTTACAACATAAAACGAAGTGTAATATCAACTAAAAGTAAATGAAAGATTTCCGGTTATTTTCTCAATATTCTTAGAAAAAAAGGAATCTTACATAACAGACGCACCTATAATTCCATAATTTTTTTTCTTTTCTTTTTCTTCTTATTTTAATTTTTTTTTTTTTTCTTTTAGCTTTTGCGTTCATAAGTTTTTAAATTGTTTGAAAGAGTCAAACTAGTTTTTACAATTTATTTTACAACAGGTAAACAGAAATTAAAATAATGCAAAATATTTGTAAAGTACATGTGTTATAAAGTACATAGTCCTTTACTAGTTAAGGTAATTAGTTCAAGGTATTACAACAATTTACAAAAAATATAGTACAATGAGAAACAATACACTTTGTACTTCTTGTTTACGTTCTCGTTTTTAACAGCTTTTTATTAACTTGGTTGGGTAAATGATGGAATCTTAGAAGCCATTTTAAACACACTTCCCGTTGAGTTAGAGACTTGAAATTTTCTTCATTAGATCAGATACCGATGACAATACATGATTATTAGAGAAATTAGCTTAATTTCAAAATTAAATTTTCATACAAAGATATAACAGAATTTTTAACAGAATTATTACAGAACCAAAATAAAACATTTTATCTAAATTTACTAAACTCACCAATACCAATACCAATAGCAATACGTATACGTATACGTAATTATAAATGTTTTTTTTTCTATAAAAGACTATTGTTTTTTATGTAGCCATTGCATTGTATGCGTACATATAAATAGGTACATATACTTCAAAATATGTAATAAATATGTGCTTCGAAAATATTTTTGGTTTGAAAGCGATGAATTTGAAAGATATGAATGTGTAAACAAATTAATGTGCCGCACTTGAGAACACAGTGTAAACTTTAATATGCATTTACTTAAAATTTAGTAAGCAAGTGTTAAATTTAAGTTTTTTTTCATCAAATCAATTGATTTTTAGTATACATTTTTATTTATAAAAGCAATGTGTTTATTTATAATATTTATATAGATATGTGTTTTTCCTTTCTTAATTATAATTAAAATAGGGCTTTTCTTTCGAAACTCTTAACATATTAAAATCGCATATTATGGCTCTAACATTGATATCTAAATTGGGAGCTGCCTTTAAATTAAGATCTATTAGGGAATGATGATCTGCACCACTAATGCCTTTTTCTGAAGTATAAAAACTAAGAGTATATTTCCAATTATGTAAAAACATTAAACAACAAAAATAATATATTAAAAATAAGAAATCCAGTCTTTTTTAAAAAATAGTAAATAACAATAATATTTTTCTTTTCAATAACAATAATTATGAATTAATCATAAAATATATGTTATGTACATACATACATATATATCTACATCGTCTAGAAAAAGCAAAATAATTTTTTTTTAATTCAAAAACATTAGCATTTAGAAGTAAGCAATTTAATATATTCTCAATTACATACTTTTAAAACCAAATTTTTTTACTGCATATGTAGGTACAAACATATACAAAAATGGTATGCATATTTTTATGTGTGCTGTACTATTAAAAATCTGCTAACCAAATCTGCTAACCAGTCACACCAAATTCCTAAATTCCCAACTATTATTATTTAGTTGATTTATCGATTTATTATTTTTTAATATGTAGGCAACAGTTATATTTAAATTAATGGACGGTAAACATAAACGAACAAAAAAAAATTTTATGTATGCAAGTTTTATTATTTTATAAGATTGAGGTTTATAAAATAATATTCTTTATAAATTAAACACGAAACAATTTTGATTTTTTATTTTAATTTTCTTTATTTCTGTTATTGCACTTGAAAAGGAAATTGTGTAAGAATTTAATTTTGAATCAAAAAAAAATTGGTCTTGCGTTATTTGTAATTTGATCTCTTATTTTTAATTCAATGACTTAATTTTAGTTTATTGTACTTGAAAAGAAATTTTGTAAGAGTTTAAATTTAAATAAAAAATTTTGGTCTTGCTTTGTTTGAAATATGATCCTTTTTCATTTAATGACCTAATTTTAGTTTATTGTACTTTAAAACGAATTATTGTATTTTACATAGCGGTCAACGGAATAAAAGAAAAGAAGAACAACAAAAAAAGAAGAATTTTATAATATCAAGTATGTTGAAATACTTGTAATTGATTAATATGAAAGTAAGAGAAAGAATTATGAAAATTAATTTATTGATTAGACCTCCTAGAAATTACATCTTCTAAGATTTGGTTTGTTGGATATATGACACCCTCATCCTTAGGATTTTTGTACTCCTGGACAATTTCTTTAGTTTTAGTATTGGTTATATTATTGATTATTTTTCCTTTTCTTCTTTTACTTTGTAGAATTACAAAAATGAATAAAATTACAACTATAATTACTATAACAATTGTATTAGTATGAGTTAAATTATCATAAATTTTTCTTTTGTAATTAATTTCAACAATTTCTCTATTGTTTTCTGATTGTCTTAAATTTAAAGTTTCAAGTTTAACAATATTATTTATATTTTTAATAGTTATATAATTAGGTATTACAATATTATGTTTGAATTCTTTATTTTTATTAGAAAATTTAATGTTATCGATTTCGATATTACAATTATTAAAATAAATAATATAGTTTTTGTTTAAAAGATAATTCATATTGTTACAATTGTTTGTTAAATTTTTATTTTGGGCATTTTTAATTAATATTACACCTTGATCCAATTCCGTTATTTTAAAATCTTCTTCGATAGTTTTAGAACAGTTAATATATGATTTAATAAAAAGATTTGATATACAGTTTGAGGTTGGTTTTAGTTTGTTTTTATATTTTTCCTGGGTAATATAATATGTTTTATTTTCAAATAAGATAATGTCAGAATTTGGTATATCAATTTGTTCAAATTTTGAATTTGGTAAAGCAAATATTTTATATTTAGTGGCATTTTCTTTACTTAGTACTGGTATTTCCAATATAAATATTAATTTATTACTATTTGTTGTTGCAACTGAACTCTTAAGTTCTTGAATTTTGAAAATATCTATGTTATAAAAATCTATTTCTTCTGGGGTTAGAATGGATCTACTCATTATTTGATGTTTAGCAAATATAACATTTTCTTCAATTTTTTCGACTTCTTCACTTAGAAGATTAATGTCAGTAATTGTTTGCAAGTATTGTAGTTGTTTAGTTATATTTTTATTTTCCATTGAAACACTATTTAGAAGTTTTTCAATTTTTATGTGGTTATTATTAACTGTTTTTTTCAGGATTTCAATATTATCTTGAAAATTACTATTTAATTTTATTTGTTGGTTATGATTAATTATTAGATTATGAGTATTTTGTTCAAGGGTTTTTAGATATTCTTCTATTTCAACTTTATCATCTTCGTCCATTGTACCAAATATCCATTTCAAAAATGAACCACCAATATTAGCTAATGCTCTTTTATGTCTATAGGGAATTAATGTCTTGAAGGTATGTTCTAATTTGTTAATTTTATCTTTTAGCGTTTTTAAAATAATTTCGTCTTCTGGGATTTTAAATGAATTTCTTACATTATCTTTTATCATATTTATTGTATAATCAATTTCGTCTAATTCAATAACGTGAAGTATTTTAGTATAGCTATCAATAATTGGAGTTTTCTCTTGTTGGATTAAAGAATACCCGGACTCAGTTTCTAATTTTTCTATATTAATTATTGCTTCAGCTTTATTTAGAATTATAATAAGAATAAAAATCTGAATAATGATTTTAATGGCAGTTGTTATTTGTTGAGTTACCTGAAATGAATTTATATTTTCTTTTAACTCTTGTTGGATGAATGTTTTTATTTTTAAAATCAGTAATTTTATTATTTATCTTCTTAATTTTAATTTTCTTATATCTAGGCTGTTCTTTATACCGTACAATTGCAGGGTTTTGTATTAGTATCTCACTGTCATTAGGTATTTCAAAAGTTTTTCTATTTTTGTTTAATTTGGAAATAATTTTCTCTTTTTTATGTAATAATCTGTCTTTGATTACTTGGAAACTTAAAACTTTATTCTTAGTAAAGTCAATGGGCCTAACTTCAGTTACAGAATGTAGTGTATTATTATAAGCTTCAACAGCTTTTAATATACAACTTTCAGTATTAAGATTGGGATCGGTTAATGTTAAAATCCTAATATATGTTCTGTGATGGTTCCGTGGGCTCTTTCTATATCAGAATTACCTGTATGACTTCTAGGAGAGGTAAAGTGTAATTCTATATTTTCTACTCTACAAAAGTCCTTCAGATTTAAGCTATTGAATTCGTTGTCAAATACAAATGTTTTTGGTTTACCAAACAGAGAGTTTCGTAATCTTAAAGCTTGAATTATGGTAATGCTATTTCTATCATTTAGTTTAATTATTGATAAGTGTTTTGTAAATTTATCTATTGTTGTTAAAAATACTTCTTTTTTTAAGTAATACGTGTCGCCATGAACTATATCATTCGGTTCAGAAGGTGTTGCAGATATATTAAAATTATATTGCTTAGGTTTCCGATCATACTTTACTAAATTACAAATATCGCAGTTATTTATATATTTGTAAATAAGATCTTTCATTTTTGGAAAATAGTATTTATCTTTCAATTCATTAAAATTTTCTAAAATACCTCTATGATTTGTTTTTTCATGGGTTTCTTTTATTATATTTAGTAAATCGGTTTCGCTTTCTATTTCTTGAGCTAATTTAGTACATCTAATAAACTTTACTTTTCTATCGTTACTGAATAATTCTATTAGTTTTCTTTGTAATATTGCAAATTTATTATCGTTCAATTCTGAATAAATCGCAGTAATACCTTTTTTAATGAGCCTTCGTAGTACGTCATTTAAATAATTTTGATTTTTTAAATCATCTTCGGATATAAAAATTTTTTTATATTTGTTATATTTGGTAATCAATTCACCTGGTTTAGTTACTACTAGGTGGATTTGATTAAAATATTTGTTTACTATATTTTCTACAATTGGAATGTGGTCATCCAAATTTTCGATGCCACTATGAATTGTAGCTAAATCGCTTTCCATGTTAGAAGAAGACTCATCTAATTGAAAAATATTATTTATTTCATTTTTTTCAATATTGATTCTGCTAAGGAAATCGGCCACTTTATTGTCTTTTCCTTTAACATATTCTATATCAAAATTGAATTCATTTAATTTAATTCTCCATCTTTGGAGTTTTGAATTCGGTTCTTTTAGTGAGTTTAGCCAAACTAGAGGTCTATGATCCGTTTTTATAGTAAATCTAACACCAAACAGGTACGGTCTAAAGTACTTAGTTGCCCAAACAATTGCCAAGAGCTCTTTCTCGATAGTACTATAACGATTTTCATGATCATTTAATGTTCTACTTGCAAATGCAATTGGATGTCCATTTTGTGATAAAACAGCCCCAATAGCAAAGTCACTTGCATCAGTAGTTAAGGTAAATTTTTGATTAAAATTTGGGTATTTTAATATTGGATCACTAGTAATGATTTCTTTAAGTTTCTCGAATGCTTGAATATATTTATATTAAAATTTAAAATTATATTTAAAATTATATTATATTTATATTTAAAATTTATTATATTTTCAAGTGCTTTCGATTTCTGTTATTGCACTTGAAAAGGAAATTGTGTAAGAATTTAATTTTGAATCAAAAAAAAATTGGTCTTGCGTTATTTGTAATTTGATCTCTTATTTTTAATTCAATGACTTAATTTTAGTTTATTGTACTTGAAAAGAAATTTTGTAAGAGTTTAAATTTAAATAAAAAATTTTGGTCTTGCTTTGTTTGAAATATGATCCTTTTTCATTTAATGACCTAATTTTAGTTTATTGTACTTTAAAACGAATTATTGTATTTTACATAGCGGTCAACGGAATAAAAGAAAAGAAGAACAACAAAAAAAGAAGAATTTTATAATATCAAGTATGTTGAAATACTTGTAATTGATTAATATGAAAGTAAGAGAAAGAATTATGAAAATTAATTTATTGATTAGACCTCCTAGAAATTACATCTTCTAAGATTTGGTTTGTTGGATATATGACATGCATATGAATGGACAGTTAACATAAACGAACAAAAAAAAAATTCAGAATGTTCTATAGCTAATAATTTCTATTTTTGAAATAGACTGTATGCATAAATTTAATATTAAAAAAAAAAAATAAGTTCTTAGCGTACCTAAATAACAGAAAAAAAAAAGTAAAATGTAATACTGGAAGAAAAATAAAAACGAATAGAAAAAAAAGAGAACAAAAAATGTTACTTTGATGGTTTTTAAATATTTTTAAAGGCTATTTCTTATGTATATGTGCAGATCTGATATTTACCCACATAACAGATAGAAAAAAAGAACTATTGAAATGTTATGATTTTAAAAGAAAGAAACATACGTTTGATATTTCCGTACATAACAGATAAAAAAAAAAATATTAAAATGTTATGTTATGAAAAGAAAGAAAAAACAAGGCAGTGTATGAATCAAAGTTTTCAAAGGGTTGCATTTTTAAGTGGAAATAAACATTATAAAATTGCAATATTTTTATTTAAATTTTGAATTTAGCTATGCAACTTTTTCTTAATTTTTTAAAAATTTTGCCACAATAAATTAATAATAAAAAAATTCAATATATTCTATATTATAACAGGTAATAATATAATTATATACTGTAAGGGCAACTGTAAAAATTCAAAATTAAACAAGGGAAAAAAAAAAATATCAATTTAATACTTATATTTGTCGTTACTAAAAAGAATAAAATAAAATAAATAAAAATAATTTTTAAAAAAACAGTTTTTTGAACTAAAAAGTAGAAAATAAATTTTTAATAGCAAATTTTTCTGTAATTTTCTAAATTATATTGTTACAATCGAGATTTCTTTGAAAAAGTTTATTTCAATATGTCAAATATATATATAAATATAAGTATATATAAGTTTTAAAGTCTGTGAAATTAAAATAAAAGCTGGAGGCAACAAACGCATAACTATAAACTTATATTTTTAAATTTTGCCTCCATCTTTTATAAAATTTAAAAAATTGATTTGACTTGGAAAAAAAAATTATTTTCTTACTATTTGTATGATATCCTATTACAAAGTACTAATAAATTTATTGAAAAAACAACATACCAATAAATTTATTGAGACAACATATTTCGGAGAGTGTCAATAAGATTGATATAAGAATAGATTATCCAAGTAAAGAACAAAAAGAAAAACTTCAACTTTTAGTTAGAAGGCACTGGAATTTATTGTGCGAACCTAATGAAAAATTAACTTATACAACTGTGGTAAAAGAAGAGATTAGAACAAGTACAAATAAACCGGTTTTCACAAAATCATACCCTTATCCAATGTGTTTAAAGAATGAAATTGACAGACAAATTAAAGACCTCTTATAGGATGGGATAATAAAAGCTCTAGATTTCCCTATAACTCTCAAGTTTGGATTGTAGAAAAAAAACAGGATGTATCTGGCAAAAAGAAATTTAAAATGGTAATAGATTACAGAAAGCTTAACAACATTAAAATTGCAGATTTTTACCCAATCCCACAAATAAATGAAGTATTGGCCAATATGGGACAAAATAAAATATTTTCAGTTATAGATTTAAAAAGGGGATATCACCAAATATCATTAAAGGAATCTGATATTAAGAAAACTGCTTTCTCAGTAAACATTGGCAAATATGAATTTACAAGATTATCTTTTGGACTTAAAAATGCCCCAGCGATATTTCCAAAAGTTTTGGATGACATTTTAATTGAATACATAGGAAACATATGTTATGTTTATATCGATGATGTAATCATATTTGCAGAAAATGAAAAGCATGATTTTGAAAATTTAGAAATAAGTTTTAAAACTTTAGAGGAAGATAATATGAAAATTCAGTTCGACAGGACGAAGTGGAATATCTTGGTTTTGTTGTCTCATCAAAAGGTATTACAACTAAAAGGAAAAAGGCTCAAGCAAGTTTATGATATACTAACTTTAAAGGATTTACGTTCATTTTTAGGAATGTCAGGTTATTATAGAAGATTATTCTGCGATTATGCGAAAATTGCAAAATCCCTGACATCTCTTTTAAGAGGTGAAGATGGATGTGTATCCAAAAGAAACGGGATTGAAGCTTTTTGACTTATAGTAACATTGCCGTTAATAGTTTTTAGTAAGATTTTTGTTTTAGGTCTTCAATATATTTTGGGTTTGGGTTATGATTGAATGGGTCGCACCAGAATCAATTATAAATTTTAGTGGTCTAATATTTCCCTTAATTATTATATATGGTAAGTTGCAGTTGAGGCTACTGCAAGAAAATTTTGAGCTTCACTTTTTTTAGCTTCATTAATATTTACTTCCATTGGTTTAGCAGGAGGTATCTGATTGTTATAGTAAGTTTGGTTACTATTGTTGCAATTAGATGAGTTTTTGTTATAAGAGTTGGAAGGTAGTTGTTGATCGTTATTATTTTGAAAACTGGTACTAGGATTGTTATTACAATGTGAGTTCGAATATCGATTTATACTATGTTGGATGTTTTGATTTGGAAAGGTATTGCTCCGCGAATTTTGATTGAATTTTTATTATTATAATAATTATTATGCCTATAATTTTTATTTGCATAATTGTCCCATTATTATCGTTATACCTGATATTTTTACTGTTACTATTATTATTATACCTATTGTTGTCGGTATACCTATTATTATTATTACTATTATTATTATTATAGTTTTTCGGAAAGTTCTTATGATTATTTCTTTGTTTTGATTGGGAATTGAAATTTTGTGAATTGTTTGTAGAATAGCCATACCCTGCTTCAAAGAATATGTCCATTGCTTGTTCTAGAGTTTCTGGCTTTCGACAAAATAAAATTGAACGCATTGGTGGAGGAATTTTCTGTTTAAAAATTGTAAAAACAGAATTTTTATTATTATTTATTATATTTGTAATTGTTGTAAGATCATCGTCAGATGATAAGCGTGTCTTAACATTTAGTCTTCTAAGAGCATTTTGCACATCGTTATAGAAGTAAACGCAGCTTGTTTTAAATGTTACTACGCGTAGTTGGTCAAATAATTCTTCCAAGTTAGACCTATCACTAAAATTGTTTACTAAGATTTCTTTGATTTCAATCCACGTGGTAACATGATTATTTATGTCCATAACTTCTCATGCCCTGCCAATTTTGATTTAATTATGTCACCAAATATACTTTGTGACAAATCATTGTATCTTAACATTAATGGACTAATTTTGCTTATTAAATCTACGAAATTTTGGAGATCCCTAACATCACCAGCGAATTCAGGTAACTAATTAAATATTTTAAAGGGTCAATTGATAATTCAAAGGCGATGTCATATTGCTATTGGTTTCATTTAGTTGAACAGAAGGTTTACTTGTTATTGAAATATTACCTAATGATGCAGCTAATTATTCTACACTTATCATAAAGGTATTTATTGCCCTTTATACTTTATATATATTTAGTATTTTTACCAACTTTTAACAGACGTCTATTGTTAACAACAATTTTTTAGAGAATTTTTTTCCTTTTTTTTTTTTTGAGAATTTGATTTATTTTTAAAAAAGCACTTTTATATATATTATTATAAAAATTTTGCTAATTATATAATTTTATAAAAACAATATTTATTTATAATTTGATTTATTTTAATAATAAAAAAAATATACTACTTAAAACATAATTAGATTTGAATTTATTTAAATATACTATAATTTATTTTTCTATTTATCTCGATTAAGAAGTAATTGCAATGAAATAATATTATATATTTGATACCCACTTTATTTTTAAATAATAAAAGAAAAGGTGTATTATATTTTTTTTTTTTTCAAAATGAAATACTGTAATTTAAATTTTTGGAATAAAAAATTTTATTTAATAAAATTCTAATTTTTAATACAAGGTAGTTGTAATAAAATGATATTATAAATTTGATACAACACTTTATTTTTAGACTTTACTTTCACTTTATTTCGGTTTACCGTTATAGAAAAGTATATCTCTGAAGGCCAATCTTGCATCTTCGATTGATCTACTTTTGATGACCCTAGCCTGCCTAGTAAATTTTGTTAATTTATCCAGAGCTGTCAAAGCTAATTTAGATTCAGTTGAAAATATATCGATATGAACTATATGCCCGGCATAATTAGGAAGAGGCGTGCTTTCAAACATTTGATGATTCGGATGTCTATAGTATTTATTCTCCTTGCATATTGAACATCTATCTACGTATTCTTTTAATTTTCTTGTAATTTTTGGGAAGTAATAGAGCTCAAGTATCTGTTGTTTATTTCCCTTTTCATTCCTATGAGCTCTGCGATGGATTTGTGCTATTATTTCATCTTGTTCACTTTTATCTGGAATATCTTGAACCCGTGGTGCCGTAAACCTAATTTTATATCTTACGAAATGTTCCCCGCACACCTTGCCAACTTTTTCTTTAATTTCTGATTCAACCATTAATCCGTTTATAATATTTTTTTAATGAATTAATTAATTCTATTTCTGTAAAATCTTTTTTAATAATTTTATGTCTATTATAAGTTTTAAATAAAGTTGAAAATTGATAATCTTCATTTTCATTAACAACTAATATAATTTGATTTCTAAATACATTAACAGGTGTTTCAACGGACTGTATCAGACTATTTGTTACAAATGACATTTCACATAATAAACATAATAATAATATAAAAATAACATTAGACGGCTAATGTTATTTGGAAATTTAATAACACGTGTTTTTCATATTTTAATTAGAAAGATTATAATTAAATAATTAGAAAGATTATAAATAATAGGGAGAGAGAAAAAATTAATCAGTTCATTAAGTCGATTACAGCGGAGCATTTAAATTAATAAAATAGCATTTAAAAATAATAGTTTTTAAAAAAAAAATTTTTTTTTTGTAAAACAAGTGTTTTATTTAAGAGGATTTTTTTTTTTGCTTTTAAAAGAATCCTATATTTATCTGGCGCAGTCGGTAGGATGCGTCAAGTGTACTTAAAATTGAACAAAAACTAACATTTATTTTTCAAAGAAGTGAAAATTAAAATTAACATTTTTTTTTCTTTTCAAAAGAAGTGAAAAAGAAAAATATAAAATAAAACTTATAAAAAAAAATTTTCTTTTTTGTACACTTATATATAAATATTTTATGACGCATCGCTATTTTATTCTAATTACAAAAGTGCTGGGAAGTAAAAACAATTAAACTAGTGAACTCATAAATTCAATAATTAATATTTTAATATTTTACAAAAAAAAGTAAAAATTGTTAAATATAAACATTGCTAATAAACAAAAATAAAATATATATAGGGGGTGTAAACATATATAAAATTTTAATATCATAAAGAAAAACTACCAATAACAAAAAAAAAAAAATCAACAGGCAACCAATAACAACAAAAAAAATCAACTGTCAACCAATAACAACAAAAAAACCAACAGTCAACCACCAACAACAAAACAAAAAAAAATCAACAGTCAACCACCAACAACGAAACAAAAAAAAATCAACTAAGAACAAAAATGGTTTGATAATGAAAAATCATTAAATTCCGCTTCTATCAAATTTATGATGGAAAACTAATTGAATATTAAAATTTTTACATTACCACTTTACAAAAGCGAAGTGAATGACCAGGTGGAAAGATTTCATTCGACATTAGCAGAAATAATGCGCTGTCTTAAGGCAGACGCAGTAAACCGTAATTTTGAAGATTTAATGGTAAGAGCAGTTAATGAGTATAATTTCACTTTTCATTCTACAAGAAGAAAGAGGCCTTCAGAATTATTCTTTGGTAGAACCACAAATATGCCTCCAGAGGAATTTGAAAAAACTAGATATAATAATATACAAAAATTGAAAGCTAAACAAGCTAAGAACATGGAATTTCATAACAAAGGAAGAAAACCCATAAAACACTATAAATTAGGGCAAATGGTATATGTAAAATTTAATGAAGTATTAGGATCTAAACTTACTCATAGGTATGTTAAAGAAATAGTTAAGGAAAACAGGAATACAACTATTTTAGCAAAATTCAATAAAGTAGTTCACAAATCTAATATTCGTAATTAATATTTTAGGTACTTAATTTCGGTTTGTATGGAAAAGGTTCAAATATTAGACTATACAAATTCACAAATAGTTACTATAAACATTGGACAAGCAAAAATAGAGGAAGGAAAATTCAAATTAATCCACATCATTGAAATAGGAATATTACAAAAGACGTTAGATGATATAAAATTTGTTATAACCAAACGTATAGATGCATCACATGCTCTATACGATAATCCTGAACACAAAAATGAACAAATACAGGAATTATTAAATGAATTTGAAGTTAAACGGAAAAAACGATCGATCAACTTTCTTGGAACCGCTTGGAAGTGGATTGCAGGAACTCCAGATCATTCTGACTTTGCCATGATAAAAAGAAAAACGAATGGGTTATTAGTATGATTTGTTTTAATCACTTATTAATATAATTTACCATTAATCAGGAAAAGTATCATGAACCTCACATCGGTTCATAACATCCCTCCTCGCTTGGAAAAAGAAAATTTATACTGTATATACTATGAATGTTCGGCATTTAGAGAAATATCAAAAATTTTGTGAACAATTTAAATTAAAAATTGTTACGTCAGTCAGAATTTTTAATGCTTAAATTTAAAATGCAAAGAAAACAAAAACATTTTCTAAACTCACAAAAAAAAATTTATATTGACAAAGTATCTACTTATAATTGTTTTGCTAGTTTTTGAGTTGAATGATCATATTAAAAAATTCTTTATTAAATTTGTTATTGACATTGATTTTATTATTTTTTGTTGTTTTTTCATAAAAAAAAAAATTAGTGTATATAGTATTAACTTGTTTTATTACATAATTTTATTTTTTTGTTTTTTATAAAATTTTTTACATAACTTTGATTTAAAAAAATAAACTCTATATTAAGTGGTATATAAAAAAATTTTCCTTTTTTTGATTCTTTTTTATTTTTCTATTCTTCTACTTTATTTTTTTCAATCCTCTCTTGTAGGAGGATGTTTACTGAATTATCAGAATTTAAATTTTGATCAATTGATATTTTATTACATTTTATTTTAACATATTTCTTATATAAAATTGACAGTATTATAAGAAAGGAAAGAAGAGGAAAATAGAAATCAAAGAAATATGTAAGTGTTTATTGTAGTAGGTTGTTCAACGTCAGTAAGTTTAATTGATTGTAATTCTGTACTGAATTCGTTTAATTTGAAATCCTTGATATTGATAATAGCAGGTGGAATTGAAACTATGTTTTGTGTAAGTTCGAAAGATGTTTCATTTAGAATAAATTCATAAGAGAAAATATTTGTATGAGATACTGATTTTGTTACTTGAGATTGTAAACTGACAGTCTGGGTAAAAGCTTTGGTTTTAAAGTAATAATTCCACTGTTATATAATTTTTCAATACTTATATCGTTTCCATAAGCGATTTTATTTTAGTGTGCTTAGGTAATGTATGCAACCAAGTATTGGGTTTAGCGAGGTTAAACCATAATTCCTTGAAGGGTTAGTTAAACCATATTTTCTTGAAAAAAAATTAGTATATAAAAAAAACATAAATGATTTATGTAATATAAGGTTTTAATAAATTGTTATGGACAAGTTTTTCTTTGCGTCCAATTTTAATAATAGAGTTAACTGGGGACTTAATTTCGATTATTTCATACAGGCCTTTATAAGATTGGCTAAGTTTTTTATTGGTTCTATGCCTAATTTCTAATAGAACTTTATTGCCTACATTGAATTTGACCACTTTTGTCCTTTGGTCATAGTGTAATTTTAAATTTTCTTTACCCTCTATGTGGCTTTGACGGATTTTCCCATAACCATTTTGTAAAGGATTTTTTAACTCACTCACGTAATTTTCATAATTGTATATATTATTTAGTATTTTTGACTGTTAAACTCTGACTGACTCGTCCATTCTTTGAACGTTATTATATATCTTTTAGATCAGGAAAATAAATTAAAAGAATTTCAAGCGTTCCAGTTTTAAGTGGTACGTTTGAGTCAAAAGATATCATTTTAATTTTGGTCAATGTGCATTGCACATGTTGAATTATATCATTTGTACTTTCTTATCTACTAAAGAATGTACAAATGAATTTTTATTGTGAAAAATGAATAAACTGACCTGTTTCAATTTTGAATTGTAAATTTATTTATTATAACTTCGCTATATGCATAATATTACTGAATTATAATATTGCTTTTAGTATGTCATGTGTTTAGTATGTAACTGTGTTAAATAGAATCATATTTCAACAACATATGAATTAATATGTTAGTGAAATATGATTTGTTTTAATAACTTATTATTATAATTTACCATTAATGAGAAAGAGTATCATGAACCTCAAATCGGTTCATAACATTATAACTGGAAATAATTTACTCTTGGTGTTCCAATTCCAAAGATTATTTTGTCTTACATTCCTTCGCAAAATATTTCAGAAATAACTTATTTCATTCTCTTCGCCAAAAAAACAGCTGTACGGAAGTCATTTTTTCCCTTTATAATTTTATTTATTAATAAACACTTCAAAAACAATTATTTTATTTATGAAAAATATTTACAAACAAACATCAAACCGAGTATTTAAAAACAAATGAATTGACAGTTGTTTCTTTAATTCACCACAGTATTTGTTTTTAAGAAAGAAAGATTAAAATGATTAAAACCATTAATTTTGTATAATGAACTCACTACATATTTTCTCAATAATTTTTATGTTTTCTAATTTAGAAACTAGGATTTGATTTAGCCTTTGGTTACTATTTGTAATATCTTATCAGTTAATTGGCACTTATAAAAAATGTGTTTGATGGACAAGGTGTGACCACAATGTGACAAATTTGTGGACTAGTATTTTCGAAAATATATTTTCTTAAAAGCTTAGCTTAGCTTCTTTGTCGGCTAGCTCATTACCTATTATTCCTGCATGTCCAGGCACCCATACAAGTTTAATGGCTTTGTCCAAGTTGGTAAGTATACTCTTAATATTCTGAACAATAGGTTGTGTGTTCGTTTTGTTTTTGATTGCCTGGAGAGCGCATAAACTCTGTCTGAGAATATTAGTAAACATCTTTGGCGTAGGTTTTTGCATAAGATGTGAGCTTCGTACAAGGCTACTATCTCAGCGTTGTATAAAGCAATATTGCAATTTGAATTTATTAAAAATACAAAAGAAAATAAAAATTAATAATAATTAATTGAGTATTCTTTGTTATTTAATTAAATTTTTCTTTTTTACAATTTAGAATTAAATAAAAAATAATTTCTTTCCGCTAATAAAAACACACGTCTAATCACCACAACTAACCGCCAAATTATCTTACTCTGACAAAAAATATTTCAAGTTACAAAATTACAGACAAATTTTTATTACGTTAACCACTGGTAAATACATTAAACACATACTTATTATCAGTATCAGCTTCTGATCAATATGAGTATGCTTTTTGTTGGAAAAAATTTTGTTACATATAACAAATTTTCATACAAAAATATGGGAAAAGTGTTTCAGTAAATTATTGTTGCATGTCATCTTTTTTGTAACACATACCACATTTGCATATTTTTAAATAAATAAATGTGGTTTATTGTAACATTTTTTCAGTTTTGCATGTACGTAATACATTTATACTATATTATGTTACAATATAAATATTAGAATGACATGTGGACTGTGGTTTATTGTAGCGTGTTCAGTTTCATATGTATACAATACCTTTATATTGTTATAATATAAATTGTGTATACTAGTTTTTTATACCCTACACATTAAGTATATTAGTATATTAATGTTATTATAGTATATTAACTTTGGTATGGTGTTTGTAACCACCAAAAGGAAGCGAGTTAGGTATAGACATGTATATATATTCTGAATCAGCATCACCTCAGGAGTCGATTTAGCGATGTCCGTCCGTCCGTTTACACGATAACTCAAAAACTAATGAAGCTATCTTGATGCAATTTATATAGTAGGTTACTAATTACGAAAGAAAGGCTAAGTTCGAATCTGGACAAAATCCGTCCATGGATTCGGATTCTGGAAGCTTCCGAATGATTCCGGAGCAAACGAGATTATCTCCAAAACCAACAAAGATAGAACCTTTAAATTTTGTACAATGATGTTCCTTCCCGTTCGATTTCTGTCCCTGAAATTTAAGAGGATTTGGTCCATGGGTTTGGGTTTTGGAAGCTTCCGAACGAGCACCAGAGCAAATGAGATTATCTCCAAAAACAACAAATATATAACCTTTAAATTTGGCAGAGTGGTGTTCTTTCATGTTTTATTTAAGTCTCTGAAATGTGAGAGGATTTGGTCAATGGGTTCGGATTTTGGAAGCTTCCGAACGAGCCCCAGAACAAACGAGTATATCTCAACAACCAACAAAGATAGAACTTTTATTTTTAGTACAAAGGTGTTCTGTTATGTTTCCTTTTCTGTAAAATTGGAAACTGAAATTTGAAAGAATTTGAACCATGGGTTCGTATTTTGGAAACTTCCGGACGAGCATATCTCCAAAACCAACAAAAGTAGAACCTTTAAATTTAATAGAATGGTGTTCTGGCAAGTTTTCTTTATGTTCCTGAGATGGATTCGATGAATTCGAGTGGCAATTCGGGTAGCTGACACAAACCTCCCAAGGACTACCAATCTTCGAAAATAATTAAGATAGGAACTTAAAATTTTATACAAGGGTGTCATGCATATCCCAAGCGGATGCCTCTTTTACGTTCTTGAAATTCGAGTTGAATAAGACAGAAAAGGGAAGAAGTTCAAGCAGCCAAAAACACTTATGGATTTTTAATTTAATTCGAATTATTCAGGTGTAGGGTATTAATAAGTCGGTTGCATCGACTTACTGTTACATTTACTTGTTTTTATTTAGATTATCATCCATATTCTTGTATGTTTAATTTTTGTAATACCGATATACCGACCCTGTATAACATACTTTATTTTTCTTAATGAAACAAAGTGAAAACTATCATAGAAATTGCTTATTTGCAGGAAGTAGTAAATCTGCTAATGCAAAAAGTAGTAGAAAGCGTAAAAGGCATCCTGAATTGTGTAAACAGAATGTAAGAAAGCAGCTTCGTGGACAGGCGATGATTTACGTTGATCGACAACGAAAACAAAAAGCTGCTAAAAGCTTAGGTTCACCATGTGAATCAACTTGTTTCTATTTATGTACTGAATACATTAGTGAAACTTCCAGATTAAAAATACATCAAGATTTTTGGAATTTAAATAATAATGAAAAGTATTTATTTTATGCCAATTTCGTTAAACCGGTTTTTAACATTAACGTCGAAGAAAAAATGAAATAGAACAAAAAAAAAATATTCATAACGTTATTATTTTAAAATTGAGACAAGAACTTTGCAAGAAATTATTATTTTTTCAACACAAAAATCGAATTAATTAATGGTATTTGGAAATCACCTTGTGAAAGCAGAGGTAGAAAGTACCTGAAGAAAAAATAATTGAAGTAAAATAACACACGTTTCTCACCGTGGCTTCACATTACTGTAGATCAACTTCTTCTAGCAAATATTTAGAAAGCCATTTGAGGTTACAAAAAATATATTCCTTTTATCTTATAGGGATACATTCAATAATAACATTAACTTTTCATTCCACATGTTTAAAAAAGACCGTTGTGTGCTCATTATTTGATAATAGTAAGCAAAATAATTCAGAAAAAAAAAGGATTATATAATAAGCATATAAACGAAAAATCCAGCCATTGGTGCAGTGGTTGACGCACCTCTTCTCATTCATAAGGTAATGAGAGGTCTCGGGTTCGATTCCCGGCTGGGTACAATAAATATTCATATATCGCAATATATAAATACTTAAATATATCACATAATATCTCGTACACCCCACATTCCTAGCAGGAAACAGGCGTTATAGCTACCTGGCACATTTATGTACCACTGTAACTGTATATAAATAAATAAAAAAATATAAACGAAAAACGTTTTACCAAAGCAGAACGTAATTTGGGTCATGAAATTATTGATTAAAGAGTAGCAATTATATGTTACGATTTGCAAAATATTTTTTCGCTGCCAAACATGTTTGCATCTTACTTTTATTATAAGCGTTAGTTAAATGTGTACAATTTAACTGAAACTTTGATCAAGTATGATAAATTTAAAATAACTTACAGTTCCATTTTTTTTCCTACAACGAAACTTGCTGTGGTAGGTCGGGCAATACAAATTTTAAATAATGTTATCAAGGATAATCCTGAAATACGAAAAATAATTCTATGGAGTGATTCTTGCACTCCTCAAAATAGAAAGCAATAAACTTCTGTAGCAGTATTGCAATTTTAAATTGATAACTTAGTAATAGAAGAAATTGAACAAAAATTTTCAGAGCCAGGGCATTCAAGTGTGTAAGAAGTTGATTGTGTGCATAGCACTATTGAAAAATATCTGAGACACTTAGAAATTCCTAGTCAGCTTGCTTTGATTCGCTTTTGGATTAATATGAATTTTAAAAATGTTAAATTAAAAGTTTTACAAATCCAGCAAAATAATTTCTTAAATTTTACAAAAAACGCTAAAAATTTATGTTTTAAGCAAATTCTATATACTAAAGTTATATCTTTAAAATATAATAGAGAAAAATTGTTTCAAATAGGCTATAAGACTTCATTTGAGCAAAAATATTATAAATATAATAATATTAAAATACAAAAACGTGGTAGAATTGTTAAGGTTACTCCAAATAATACATTTGATGAAAATTTAACTATCCTTCCAAAATCAAAATTAGATTAGGGTAAAATAAAGGATATTGAAAGTAGTATCCTTTATTTGGAAGCACAAACTGACAAAAATTTCTTTTTCGCAATTTTAAAAAACTAATTTTTTTTAATTTATTTTTGTTGAATTTTAAAAAAAGATTTATGAATATTTATGTTATTTATGTTACGTTAAACAAAAAAACTGAATTCTGAATTGAAAATTTTATTTTAGTTTAAATTTATTTATTTTTATTTACTACTTAATTGTTTTTTTTTTTATTTAATATTTAATTTGTAATGAATTTATCCAGTTAGCTATTTTGTTTTGTTTTATTTTTAACAAAAATGTGTAATATTGTTTTTTTTTTAGTTTTTTAAATATATATACATTTGAAAAAACAAAAACAGAATTTGCTTTAGTATCTTTTAGTTTTTCACATTTAATACGACAATTGTTGTATGTTATACATAGCCGAACCAAATTTATAAAAATTGTTACATACAACAATTGTTGTTTGAGTAAAAACTCTCCTAATTTCACCAAAGTTTGCGATACGAATTAGAAAATTGCACTTGGTTTCTTCATCCCCATAATAATAGAGGTATTAAGTTTAAAAAAATTCTACCGTACGGTTTTAGCACAATGGCTCTTTAAAACTTTAAAGCTGATTTACCACAAACTTTGTTTTGCTACATACAACAATGATTTACTGAGGCGACGATTCCTAAATCAACTCAAATCAAAGATTTTAACATAAGTTTGTTTGTCTTTAATAAAACTCCAAATTTATACATTTAATGTTATGTTGACACAGTATTAATAACATTAAAAGAAACAATTTTGAATGTTTTAGTTGATAACAATCAAGAAAGGTTCTTGATTATCATTAAAATCTGATATTATATTACTATATTGAACGGGAACGGGTCATAATCCTGCACACCAAAATCAACCTGCGACAAAATCTTGCTTTTTTTATTTTATCTTGCATTACAAAATAAATCTTTCTAAAATCTTGCATTACAAAATATTTCACGAACAAAATCTTGCAAAATATTTTTAAAGGAATAGATTGTGGCTTTATTTTTAAAGTATGTATAAACAAATAGTTAATAACGATTTTAGAGTTGCATTCAAAAGCAGAGTTAATACGTTTTTTTCAGAATATTTATATATATGTATATGTGAGATTCTGAATTAGAAGGGCTTTTCGAATTGGATTCAAAAGCAGGGTTATACGCTTTTTTCAGAATATTTATATATATGTATACGTGAGATTCTGAGTTGGATTCAAAAGCAAGTTTGCGCTTCTCCCAGAATATTTATGTATAATATGTGACATTCTGAATTACATACAAGATTTTGTTTTAGTAGAATTTGGAAAAACGATTTTGTTTTAAAACATTTTCGAAAGCAAGATTTTGTCGCATTAGATTTTGATGTAAAAGATAATGTAGTAAACCCATCTTTGATATACAGTGGAACCGCATTTTTGTCTAAATTACAAGAAGTTAATGTGTGGTAGTATATTTTCCTTTTTATATTTTATTAAATTTTGAATAAGAGTGATTTTCCGCAGCAGGATGACCCAGCCATCATCATTATAAATGGATAAAACAGTGTAATTGTATATTAGTTAAAAACTAGCATTGCTAATCTATATTTATATAAAAAGCTTTTTTTCTGAAATGAATTTAAATACAATTAAGTTATTCTATTGAACATTCTTCTAAGAACCTTCGACATGGATAAACAAATGTTCATAGAAGATTATAATTTACACCAGGCAATGAAAAGCAATGTTTCCTAAAAGAGCTACCTATACTTGAAAAAGGAAATTTAATTCCAATTGTGTATCACTTTAAACCACCATACCACGCAGAAGAACTTAGTCAAGGTAAAATTTATTAATCATTATTGTGAGAATAAAATAAATGGACTTAAATAGGCTAAAGGGCTAATTGATTATTTGGATGTTAAACCTATGTTAAAACACTATTTAGAGCGAGCTGAAAAAAGTTATTTTAAAAGAAAACAAAAAAACTTTTGCTTTGACAGTGTTAAAATAGAAGATCTCAGCAGAGACTTGTCATCATTACAAAAGATTGATAACTCTAAATCAAATTGTCTTATACACTTATCAGACAATAGTTTCAAATTGTTAAAAATTGTTAGAATGTATATATGTACTTACGTATCTTTTTAAAAAAAATGTTAAATTAAAATCTTCAATTTTCATACTTACGGAATATAAATTTAAATAATAAAACTATAAAAATTAATTTCAATTTCAAAATTTTTTCATGCAACAATAATAAGAATAAAACCACTGAAAATGCTCGGAATCATTATACAAAGGCTTTAGATAGCTGTCGTACAAATTGTTTCATTCATTTTAAAAATAATAAAAATTAGTAATTTATGACTACATTTCTAAATCAACTCAAATTAAAGATTTTAACAAACTTACATTATATCTTTTGTCTTTAATAAAACTCAAAATCATACATTTACTGTTATGTTAACACAGTATTAATACCATTAAAAGAAAACAATTTTGAATATTTTAAATTTAAAAGGTGTCAAAATTCTTAACCAATCATACAATTGAATTTTTTTTTAAGCACTTTATAGCTAAAAGTATTTACCTTATGCATTTTTAATAAATTTAACGCATTAGCCACGCATATAAAAAAAAACATGAAAGAGAAAATTCGCGTTAAGTGTCTGATACTTCCAATGTAGAAAAAAAATATTTGAAATGTTACTATTTTTAATTAAAATGCAGTCTTATACTTAATTTCATTCAAAAACTAAAATAAATACCAAAAATAAATTAATAAGAAATAAAAGAATACCTCTTCTAGCTTTTTTGTTCACACACTAAATAAATAACTTTTTTTTTTAAATTTTTATTAATCAGTTTTAAAAGAAGAAAATCGTACTAATACCATTTTCAAAACATAACGTAGTACACAAATTTTACAATTAATATATTTTGAGTTTATTAGGTTTAATAATTATTAAGAACTATGTATATATATATATGTATGTATTTCCCTTTAATGCGATTTTATAGTTCGAATTCGCGACACAAAAATTATGCAAAAGGATGCTATAATGTTAGTTGTCAAAACTCCTAACTAAAATAAAAAAAGAATTTTTAATAATAATTTCAAAATATTAAATTATGAAATTCACCATTAGAGGAACAAAATAAATATTTAAAAACGAAGGAATGGACAATATAATTCAATTTGCTCGTAAAACACTAAAAACAATTTTTTTTGTTTTTTCTTCAGATGTCCCATGATTTGATCTTTATACAAATAATTTAATCAAATTATCTTCTTTATTGGTAAATTTGTTTAAAAAAATATAAAAAAAGTACAATCATTGTCGGGGCCAAAAATATTAGACATTTTCTTAATTTTATATCTTCTTTAAAAACGATTTCAATAAAACCATAAAAATAGTGAGGTAGTGTATAACCAAAAACAAGCTAAAAAGGCAACTAATTAAAGTGTTCCAAAAATTTTTTGATGATGATGTTGTACAGTTGCTTTGTGATCAAACAAACAATTATGCAGTTTTAAATGGTGCAATTAATCCTAACATACACACTAACCTTTTTGTTTTTTTTTTATTTTTCATTTATTCTTTTTTTTTTTTTCGAACTATATTAAATTTAAATAATTTTTTAATTTTTTTTTTTGATTCAAATTATAATTTATAATTAAACGCGCTCTGTTGGTTTTGTTTACATTAATTTACTTTTCTTTTTTATTTATTTCATTTCAATATCAGCTTGTTGTAAACAAAAAAATTATATATCCATCTCCCTCCCACACGTACGTTGGATGCTGGTGTTCTTCTTTGACTCTCAATTACCTGCGTTCAATAAGGTCTTTTAAAAAAGTATGTTAAAAACTGTTGAACGTTGTTATAAACCATTTACTCACTCAAGGCAAAATATTGAAAAGTATTAATGTTGATATAAAGTATTGATATTGACATTGATAGTAATTTATTTTATAGTGTTGTCAAGTTCGGGTTATTTAAATCGTGCACTTTTACTTTTGATTTTAATTTTGAATAAATTTTAATTTTTACTTTAATCTTAATTTACATACTTTAATTTATCAGTCAGATTTTGATCTTGGTTAATTTTGAAATTGATTTTAAGTCTAATTTTTAATTACAATTTTAATTACAATTTCAACTCTGACTTTTTTTTAATTTTGCGTTTGATTTTTATTTTAACTAGATTTCAATTTTAATATTATTATTTATTATTTTAACTCTTTTATATTAATTTCTTTTCCATCAAAATTACCAATTTAAATGTTAATTTCTGTAAAATACGCGGGTTGCAAACGAATTTTCATGCCGTCGATTGCCATCTTAGTTTAATTAAACCAGCAGAAAACACAATTGTGAAACACAATCCTTTGTGAAACAAACAAAACACAATCCTTTGTGAAACACAATTCAGTAACCACAATGATAACTTTAATGTTACCGGCTGGTCACTTATTTCACACTTCGTACCCAAAAGAGGTATCGCTATAATAAAAAATGACATCGCTTTCAACACACTTCTGAAATATAAATGTTCTAGCCCAACCTTTCATTACATTTGGGTCAAAATTCTCGTTGAAAAGCATGTCATACATTTCTGTTTTATATACAGATCACCTAACTCAAATGAACAAGAAACTGCTATGGAAATTGAAAATCTATCGAACCAGATCAATCAAATTTTGAAAATTGTTCTGGCGGGAGATTGCAACATTCATAACAGGGACTGGCTTCATTTTTCTAGCAAATCTCCTCGAGTCAAAACTCAATTGGGAAACAAGTTGAACTATTCTCCACACTGTTCCACCTTTCTCAACTTGTCCAAAATCCCACTAGGATCCCGGACCGTGCTGATCATGAAGGTCACTTCTTGGATCTGTTTTTCACCACACACCCTGAAAAATATGTGGTTTCAGTTGGTTGCCCTCTGGGTAATTCCGATCATTGTTTGGTTAACATAAGTTTCCGGGTAAGCCCAATCTCCAACCAGAGGTTCCCTCCCAAAAACTAGTTTGGCGTTACAGCCATGCTGACTCGGACGGCCTTAACAACTTTTTTAGAGCCTTTGATTGGTCATTCTGCTTCCGCAACAGAAATGTTAACTTTGCTGCAAATGCGATTAGTGAAACTATTTTACTTGGAATGAGGTTATTCATCCCTCATTTCATGAAATCTGTTAAAAGGAGTCCCAAATCTTGGTTTAATCGTATTTGCAAAGAAGCCATTTCTAGAAAAGAGGAGGCTTTTAAACTGTACCAAAACAATAGGTCGGACGCGCACAGGGCCAATTATATAGTGGTGAGAAACAGGTGCAAGAGAGTTCAATAAGCAAAAATTCTTGTTCAACCAAAGGTTGAAACGTAAAATCATCCATATGCCAAAGAATAGCAAATCTTTTTGGTCATTTGCTAAAAGATTAAAGGAAGACCTTTAGAGGGTCTTCCTTTCCACCACTTATTGATAATAATAACAGAACCGTATCAGATTCTAAAAGGAAAGCGAACTTATTTGGCAAGCAGTTCGCTTTGAATTCGACACAGTCAGCTCAGATGCCACCTTCTGTTCCAGAAGTTGGCTGCTCCTTCGGTAAAATTTACTTTAGGACGCCGGCGGTATTTAAAATCTTAAAAAATCTTCATACAAGCAAATCAGCCGGTCCAGATGGTATAACCACCATGGTGCTTAAAAATACCTACTTCACTATTTCAAAACCTCTGCGTAACCTTTTCTACCTCTCCTTCACTTCGGGTATTCATCCTACCCAATGGAAGGTTGCACATGTTTTCCCAATTCCCAAAAAAGGTAATAAAAGCGATCCCTCCAACTACCGCCCTATTGCTATAACTTCGGTCCTCTCCAAGGTAATGGAGAAAATAGTGAACCAAAAGCTTCTGAAATACCTGGACCACAAAGGTTTGCTTCATGATCGTCAATACGAGTTCAGAGCCCGTCGTTCAACCGGTGATCTCATGACTTACCTTTGTGGGAAGCTAAGCATCAATCTTCATCATTCTGGTGAGTCTGATGTTGTGGCTCTTGATATTTTTAAGGCTTTCGATCGAGTTTGGCACGATGCTCTATTGGTAAAATGCAAAGCATTAAGTCTAGGTAGGGTCTTTCTAAAATGGATTGGAGATTTCCTTTCGAATCGCACGATTCGTGTACTGGTCGATTTATATTCATCTGACAAATTCAAAATAAATGCTGTTGTCCCCCAGGGATCAGTTTTATCCCCAACCCTCTTCTTAATATTTATCAATGACCTACTCTCATTAACCTACAATCCGATCCATAGTTTCGCAGACGACAGCACCCTTGTAGCTTCCTATGAGTTTCATAGCCGCTGTACCATTAATCACCAGATTAACACAACAGCAAAAAATTTCACTATTAGTGAGCTAAATAACGATTTACCAAAAATTCAAAAATGGGGTGAAGTCAATAAAGTTGAGTTTAACACCAAAAAAACACAATGCTGTCTGATCTCGCGAAAAATTGCCACTACTATTCCTACCGTACTATTTCAGGGAGAGGTTTTTCAGCATTCAACGGACTTAAACATGCTGGGCATTGGGTTAAACCAAAAACTGACTTGGTCAAATCACATTTTTGGTATAGCTAAGGATGCAGCTAAATGTTGTTCCTACCTATTAATCCAAATTACCAAATTCCAATTTTCCCAATTATCCTTCCCACATCCCTATCCCCAAAACCAAACTATACATTTGTGTTAAAGGTTCCATCCTAAAGTTTGGTTTTAAAAGGGGGGTGGTTTTGGTTGGTTAAAGTCCAACACTACTCTGAGGAAGCACGTGCAGTTCCTCTTGGTGACTTTCGAGTTTTCCACTAACCCTCGTAAAAAAAAAAAAAAAATGTACTTTACAGATAGGTGCCAACAAAATGAAAAAGACAAAATCTGGAAGCTTTGTCCTTTCACCAACGCATTGAAAAAAAGATTTTTGGCAAACTTTGTCGAACTTCAGCAATATTATATGATGAGTCAATGATAGGATATTGTGGGAGGCACGGATGCAAGCAATTTATACAAACAAAGTCCAAAAATTAAACCGAAGATTGAATCCTCAGTATTAAATGAAGAATGGGAAATATACTGCTTCTTGGTTAAATTTTATGGATCATTTTGACAACGAAATAAAACTATACCCATTCAGCATCTACTTTAACAATGTGTTCACTTCAGTTCCTGTTTTACTTAGTTTGAAGGTACTGATCGATTGGACCAGAATGTTAGTGCTAATAGAATTGGAGCAAGAGGTGAGAAATGGCCGTGCTCTATTTTTACATGGCTAATTGACGTTTCGGTTCAAAATGCCTGTTTCCTTCATCGTAAAGGTGAATCGAATTTAACACAACTGCAATTTCAACGAGTAATTTCTAGATATTATTGTAAAACGCTTGGTATACCAAAACCTCCAGGTGGTTATTGTCATCCGATAATAAGTATACAACTTTTCGATATGACGGCGTTTCTCATTTTATAATTGTACCAGATAATAAACGACGTCGTTGTGCTGCAAATAATTATAAAAGTATTGTAAAAACAATGTGTGTACATAAAATTTCATAGATTTCTGACGTTAAAAAGGTTTTTTTGTGGGGTTTCTTGAAGGAATAGGTTTACGTCAATAAACCACAAAACATTTAGGAACTAAAGCACATTATGGCCATATGGGCGCCCTAAGTTTATTAAATTATTAGAATTTCTTGTCTTTCTTATGCACAGAGAAAGAAGAAAAAGAGAATATTTTTCTCCATTTTTGAACAACAAAAGAAGAAAAATATAATATTTTGATTAGTAATCTTCAAAGCGTGGTTTAAGAACGAATCGAGCAAAATGAAAAAAAAAGATCAAAACGACAAAAAAGTGCTTTAAATTTATAGTGTTTAAATTAGTGCGATTTAAATGAATGTACAAGAACGAGATAGAAGATGGGTTAATAATGGTTTTTTTATTAAGTAATATGAATTTGTAAAATTTTGTTAATATTATTAAAATTTATGAATTAATAAAAATTAAATTAATAAAATAATGGTTATAATGGTTTTTTATTAAGTAATATGAATTTGTAAAATTTTGTTAATATCATTAAAATTTTTGATATCATAAATTCTACTATTTTCATTTCCTCGCAGTTTTTTTAAATTTTTTAGTCTTCGAAATACAATTAGTTCTGCAACCTCGATAGATGATTTTGAAAAAATATTTCAGTACTACCTTCATCTTGCTCAGTTCCGATTTCAAATTGTAAAGAAAATAAATGAACCTTCTTTTTTTGCGTAAGACATTTTATTTCTTTTAGCTTCATCGTGAAAGCGAATGATAAATCTACACAAGTTTTTTTTCGTTTCTGATGATTTATCATTAATGGATGCAATTTTTGCAATTTCCCTATCATCAAACTCTTTATCGATACTTTTAAAATTTTTTTAAATTAAATTGTTGGTGTTGTTGTTCGTCTTCGGTAAACCAGAAATAATTATATTCTTTTGATTTGTGATTTCCTCTTCGTCCAGCCTAGGTTCAAATAGATTAAACTTGTTTTTCAGATCTAGGATGTGTTGTGCCTTCGTATGCTGTAGTTTAACAATATCGTTTTTGTTTTTGTCGACTTGTTATCTCAATGCTTCGTTTTCTAAATTAAGCACCAGATTTTCTTCATTTAAATTGTTAATAATTTCGGTTAGTACTGATGTTTTTCTTTGTATACGTTCTTTTTTTTACTACCTACAAAACCAAAACGAATAGTTTTCTTTTTCTTCTAGGTACTTTTTGTGCTCCTCATTATTTTTATACACGCAGGCATGATACCAATTCTTACAGCTGCCATCACATTGAATTTTCCTAGCTTGGCCTTTAAAGTGGTTTTTAGTTTTGTTGCAAATCTTTTTATTGCTTGCTAACATATTGCGTTTTTTTTTCTTTTTATTTTGTTTTATTCGTATGGGTTTTATTTTGTAATAATTTAGAATTAAATAAGAAAAAAATTGAGTATTCTTTGTTATTTAATTAATTTTTTTTCTTTTTTACAATTTAGAATTAAATAAAAAATAATTTCTTTGCGCTAATAAAAACACACGTCTAATCGCCACAACTAATCGCCACAACTAATCGCCAAATTACTTATCCTGATAAAAAATATTTCAAGTAACAATATTGCAGACAAATTTTTATTATGCTGACCTCTGGTAAATCTTTACACACATACTTATCATCACGATTTAGCATCATATCGTTGATAATAATCTACAAAGGTTCTTGATTATCATTAAAATCTGATATTGTATTACTATATTAAACATCTTTGATATATAGTGGAACCACATTTTTGTCTAAATTACACCAATTTTGTCTAAATTAATGTGTGGTAATATATTATCCTTATAATATTTGATTAAATTTTGAATAAAAGTGGTTTTACCGCAACGGGATAACGCAGCCATCATCATTATAAATGGATGAAACAGTGTAATTGTATTAGTTAACTAGCTATACTTGGAAAAGGAAATTTAATTTTAATTGTGTACCACTTTCAACCACCATACCACACAGAAGAACTTAGTCAAGGTGAAATTTAATAATCATTATTATGAAAATAAAATAAATGGACTTAAATAGGCTAAAGGGCTAATTGATTATTTGGATGTTAAACCTATATTGAAACAATATTTAGAGCCAGCTGAAAAAAGTTATATTAAAAGAAAACAAAAAACCGTTTGCTTTCAAAGTGTTAAAATAGAGCATCCCAACAGAGAGTTGCCATCATTACAAAATATTGATAATTCTAAATCAAATTGTCTTATACACTTATCAGACAATAGTTTCAAATGTGCTGTTAAAAATTGTTTGAATGTATATACATATGTATCTTTTAAGAAAAAATGTTAAATTAAAATCTTCAATTTTCATACTTATGGGATATAAATTTAAATAATAAAACTATAAAAATTAATTTCAATTTTAAAATTTTTTCATGCAATAATAATAACAACAAAATCACTGAAAATGCTCCGAATCATTGTACAAAGGAGATAGCTATCACGCAAATTGCTTTATTCATTTTAAAAATAATAAAAATTAGGCTACATTACCGTTATAAAAATATCTGGTATATGACTTTTGTTGTATGTATCAGTTTCTGATCAATATGAGTAGGTAAGCTTTTTCTTGCATGTGAAAAAATGTTGTTACATACAACAAATTTTCATATAAAAACATGAGAAAAGTGTTTCAGTAAATTATTGTTGTGTGCCATTTTTTTTGGAGCACATACCACATTTGCATATTTTGAAATAAACAAATATGGTTTTTGTAGTATCCCAACGGGCAAAAGAGAAGCACTTACTGTGGAAGGTATCTAGAAGCACTTAAAGCATTTAAAACAAAAAAAATCGTGTCATGAATGAGAAGCAATGAATCATGCATTCTAGAACGCTTCTGAAGATGAGTTTCCGAAGCAAATGAGATCGTTTTTTGTTTTGTTTTTAAACCGAAGCGAAAGAAATATCTTTTTGTATACCTCTGAAATGCATATATAGATATTATTATCATGGTTATGAATTTTGTTTGTTTTCGATAATATCGTTACGAATATGTTTCTGCTTGTTTTATGTTTAAATAATAATTGTTAGAAAAAAATTATTAGATGATTCATTCATTGTACTGTGATTCACGCTAGTGCAAGGTTATAATTGATCTTTTTAGTAAGTTTTTTCATATTGCA